>NW_021011545.1:0-67620 GCF_003987935.1 Bombyx mandarina | reverse complement strand
TGTCTTGACGAATTTATTTTGTTCGAATTTCCGTTAAACGCGTAAAAACGTACGTCGCGATTACTTCCAGATTGAGTTCGCGATCGCGGAAATCCTACCGGCTGCGCCAGTCAAGTTGCGGGCCACGCGGAGTACGTTTTAAAAAATAGAAATTATATTTTATGAACGTTTATTCCGTACCAAATCTGACTTAAGACTAACTTATTACTAATCTTAATCTAACGGGAAGGGCATCGGACCACCGGTCCAGCGGATGCCGTCGTCTGCGAATTCCACAATTCAGCAGTTGAGTTCGCCGAAGATCTGCCTTTGCAGACATGCGTCAGCAGAGGTGCCCGACGTAACTAAGTACATGTTGTGCATTCAAATATTGTAATTATACGTAACATTCTTAGCTATTTTTTGTTTTTTTTTATACTTAACTGGTTCACTAACTATCCGTTCAAAATGTCCTAGAGCAGTGATTCTCAACCACTGTTCCGCGGCACTTTTGTGTGCCGCCAAATTTCAAAAGTGTGCCGCCAAATTTTGCGAATATATTATTATAATAATGTTAATATTATTAAATTATATAATTTTAAAAGAAAAATATTTTAAACATGAATATATATTAAATCCACAAAAAAAAAAAAGTATATTTTAGTTTATTTCGTATATTAAAATTTTTTGATAAACTATTTATGCAGTGTGTTGGAGTAAGTAAATAATTCTTATCTTTTTTTTTGTGTGCCGCCAAATTTTGAAATCGTTAAATATGTGCCGCAACAAAAAAAAATTGAGAATCACTGTCCTAGAGGATTGCAACAAGCACGAGTATTACTCTTATTGAAATCATTACTTTCTTTAAAATTTCTAGCTTAAGTTTGTTAACTTGTCGGGTTGAATTTAAAACTCTATCTGTCTATTAAGTATATTATGCCCCGACAATATATTTTACCAGAAAGAAATCATACAGAAACGCAGTCTAGGCGAAGATAGTACTGTGCCATCTCTGATAAATTATTAGAAACATATACGCAGGGGCGTGTCTAATTTTGCGCTTTTAGTTCATAAAATACCTCACAGATGCCGTTACTAAAGCCAATCGAAAACACAGTGATGAGTGAACACATTTTAGGTTAAGTAGGGCTACAAGTTCCATCACTGTTCCGGAAATACATAATTCAGGATAAATAAATACGATTATTATCCATTTTAAAACAGTACAATGATGTTCTGACTGCTATGCATTAACCGTATTTTTTGTGATATAATATTTGGTGTGATGTCACTGTGAATTGTATGACGTCATAATATTATTATAAAATAACATTAACAACGTAACAGTGTGATGTGTGAATGAGTGTGCAACCTGTAATAGATCGTCGTGGACAACATCATCTAAAGAACTATCATGTTTGTGTATATTTAAACATGCAAGAAATTTAATATCCGCATTTAAAACGAAAAACGCGCTCGGTCACAATCTTGGTGAATTAGGTTAATTAAAATAAGAATTTATTGTTGTATCTTTGAAATAATTGTGTTAGGTACACATATTTTATAAAAGTGTTAACATTGTTATCGCTTGAATTTTGTATGTACTTCACTTTATAAATATAACAGTTGGCGATCAGTTTTAAACAAAGAACAGCCACTGTCTATCCTATGCTTATTTATGTAATATGAAGTTCAATATCACTGCTATGTAGTGAGATCAAAAATATTTTTGACACTTACGAAATCGTGGCATCGTCAGTGGAATCATTACCTCACGATTTCTACCTATTATTAGGTAACTACGTCAGCGGACTCCCATTTACATTTTACGCCCTAGTAGCCAACTAACTGTGCAGTAACTCGTACGTGTCTGCATCAACATGATAAAACACACAATTGTTTGTATTTTCGTGACAATAATACTAACAACTGACTGTTATAAAATACTGGGAATATTTCCATCGCTGGATCGCACCAACTATCTGACTTACCGTGATTTATTTAAGGAACTAGCAAATCGAAACAACGATGTGACCCTGATCAGCCACTTTCCGATGTCAGATGCTCCGGCTTCGTACAGAGACATTTTATTAAGTGACAGACATGTGTATAAAGGTTTATCTTTTGAGTCAGTGATAGCCAGTGAAGTGTCGCGAGTGCCCTTTGAAACACTAGTGGCGACAAAAGCCGGCAACGATGATTGCAAAACTCTCATGAATAATAATCAAGTACTGCATTTGATTAGGACGCGGCCTCAATATGACGTCGTACTGGTCGAATCATTTAACAGTGACTGCGGAATAGCATTGGCGGCAAATTTGAGTGCGCCGTACATAGCATTGAACCCGAAGCCTTTACAGCCTTGGCACTACAATCGATTAGGTATCAATTTCAATGCAGCTTATGTAACCCAAACCGGCTTATCGTACGGAAAAAATCCTTGGTTCCTAGACCGAGTAAGAGGCTACATATTGTATCATATTACAAACTGGGTGTACTATGTTGGTTCACAAATCACAGATCACGTGTACTTATATAAATATTTAGGAGACAACCTTCCGTCTCTCGAAACGCTTGCGTCAAATGCTAGTTTAGTGTTTGTAAACACACATCAATCCGTTTTTGGGGGTATCTCCAGGCCTGATAACGTAATAGATATTGGCGGCATACACGTGAGACCTCCAAAAATCATTCCAACAGTGAGTATGAAAACAGCATTACACTTAATAAAATATTTGACAATAAAACTTTGCTTCTATAGTAATTTAAGTGTTGATGATACAGGCAACAATTCCATATGAATAATTTTAGGATTAGGCGTTAAATTACGAAGTTGCCAATGTAAATGAAAAAATTCAAAATCCTTCATTATTGTTATTATTTAATGAAAACATATAGATAACGTCATTTTCGATACTTGCACCTTTGCAGTCTCGAGGGAAAATATTTGTCTTTTACATAGTACCCTGATTAGGATTCTACACAGTCTAGGAAGGGATGTTGTAGCGTTTCCTGAGCACCTTTTTTCAAACAATAAACAGTCTGATTGCGAAAAATAACGGAAGATGATATTTATTCTAATCTAAAATATAAAGTTTATCGAACAGCAAACAGTGGCGCATATTTATTGACGAGTCTGTGATTGCCACTGTTGCCACTATTATTATTGTACGGAATTATTCTAAATGATGTTTAAATTAAAAATTCGAAGCAAACTACTTCATCTAAAATACTTTCTATTCACACTTCACGATTTGGCTCTTAATTCCTTCCTGTCTGTACCTACTCATCAAAGACGGGCATCTCATAACATCGGTCAATTGGATTTTGTAAAGTATATTTTCTACAAACGTAGTATTAATATCTTTGCAATCTAAAACTAATCGAAACTTTAAGGTCTCAGTGTGCACCTCTAACACTGAATTTAAAGTCAACTGAGAGACGATTTTTGAACTAAGGAATGTTCTAAGGTTTATAAAAGCTTTCCAAATTAAACACTACGCTCAAAGGGCCCAATCACATACCTACTATTACGTCATCACGTGGCCGCAAACTTGTCTGCCATAGAAAGCGGTAAAAAATGTAATGTTTTTATGTTGCCGAATGCAAAGGGAAACTTTCACGGGTTGACCGTGTACTTGGTTGACTGATTTACGACTTGTTGATGATAAACTTTCTGACAATTATGAATGATTGGCTAT
Source organism: Bombyx mandarina (assembly GCF_003987935.1). Next base: position 63,940 of record NW_021011545.1, on the reverse strand, counting down.
CACCCGTCGCGAAACATGAATTTCGACCGCTGCCGCATTATCAGATTTTTATATTACTAACTGAGTTACGAGTACAGTAGATTTTACAAGAACAATAAAAACATAAAACAATATTTAAAAGCCAACTCAGAATATTAAATAAATTCTGCATGGAGATTATCAAAATCATTAATGCCCTACTTATTCACCAATTGATAGAAGATTTGAAAGTATGATGAGAAACATTATCAACACACATTGACAGTAATCAAATTCAAGAGAGCGAATAAAATTTAACAATACTAGTATATTCCGTGGCCTTGGATACGATCCACTTCGTTTTTTTTCTTCGTGTAATTGACACTACATAATATGTACGTATATACTTTGTTCTCAAATACTTGACACGTGAGTACAAAAAAATGCAATTTATTTAGTCAAAGAGTATTATTGCGAGGCCTATTTATAGAACTCGATCATGTTAAATGAGACGTCCTTACATTTTCACTAATAAAATTGAAAAGAGGGTGCCTTTGTTGTGTTATTTATTTTGAAGTAGTGGTTTGCATTACGGAATCCTTGGTGGTAATTTATCCCTTTACGACTGTCGTCCATAGATTGCCTTCCTCTCAAACGTTTAGGGCCTATATTTCCGAAAGAGTACAAGAAATGTCGGCTTAAAATATGTTTTTTTATTCTATATTATATATTTATACTTCTTTTGCATTTAGACAACCACATATGAATTAATACTCCAATAACTAAAGGGTTAAACTAATTTTTTACAGAAATAAAAAATCATCTCAAGAGTATAATTGAACTTAAAATTTATTTATGATATTTAAAGTATAATGACTTTCTTAAAAATTCATGAGAAAATATTTTTTTAAGGAAATCGAGAGATTTATTAACGAGGCTCAGCATGGTGTCGTATACGTGAACTTGGGTTCAACGGTAAAAGATTCTACCCTGCCTACCGAAAAGCTGGCTGAGCTCCTCCTCACCTTTAGAAAACTACCCCACAGGGTACTTTGGAAATGGGACGGAGCAGCCATACAGAACCTGCCAAGAAATGTTATGACAATGAAGTGGCTACCCCAATATGACATTTTAAGTAAGAATTCAATATTCATCTATTAATTAGACCCATTATATCTAATTCGATTGATCACCAAGGACATCGGCTCGGATCGGCTCCGGTCAGTTGCCTGTTATAGTGCAGCGCTAAGTGGTCCGCTGGTTTGCTCGGAGATCTGGTCGGACCAACGTTTGGTGCTCCGGCCTTTAGGACGTTTTCCTTCTACTTTTTCAGTGACCACCAGACGTTTCAAGTTATCTACACCATTTTTACAACAAAGTGAAAAATTGTAATAGGGCATATCGTTATCACTGAAGTAGTTGTGCGTTCCAATTCGGAGTATAGGACCGTCATGATAACCATACAATAGAAACTGCAGCTTTGTGTCTCAATTATGGCTTTCATGTCTTAGTAGTCTGGTCTGGTCGTGGTCTAACATGAACACCAGGTAAAACAACAGACAGGTGGGCAATAAGATCATCTGCTCATCTACAGTTCCAAAAATTAAGAAAACTTTTTAATAGCGTTCGTGGATGAACGAGCTCAAGGCTCGCCTAGTGTTGATTAGTTACTAGAGTTCATAAAGATCACTACATCAATGTCGCCACCCACATTGAGTTTTGGGGTCGGAATACCTAATGTAAAAGCTATCCCACCATCCAAATCGATCGCATGACTACTTCGCGACAGAAATAGGCAGGATAGTGATACTGGTCCGTATGAACTTACAATACGCCTTGCCACTAATATGATTTTGGATCGATCCTTCAACGTGGAAGTCTTTTGTTGAAAGTGAAAGCTGATACCTGCTTGCGGTATTTGAATGCTAAGATAGTTGTATCGATTGATACACGGTATACCTCATCCTAAGGCCACGAGGACTCCCTTTAATATTTTCGGCCGTATCCCACATATGCCGCACGTCCTCTAGGCCCGGGAATCTCTTAAGAGTTTCGGCCCCCAACCCGAAAAAAGGCCACGACGTAATGTTAAACAATAAATACCTTCCAAGACTTAAACTGAAGAGTTAATTCATTGTTTACAGAGCACGACAATGTAAAAGCATTCATCACACATGCCGGTATATTAAGCACCATTGAAGCTATCGACGCTGGTATCCCTGTGGTGGCTATTCCCTTATTTGGAGATCAATATGGCAATGCAGCAGCAATGCAAGACGCCGGCATGGCGACCATAGTGCATTACCAGGATTTAAATAAAGAACATCTACTGGGTGCAGTCAATGAAGTTTTGGATGCGAAGTAATTTTTTATTATTATTGATGAATCGTTTTTTTCTGCGGCCATAGACACCACATCGTCTAGCAGGAATCTTAATACTATTAGCCTAATGGCTATTTCATCTTTCAGACCTGTGATTGCTTGTTGCAAAAATAAAGAACACGTTAGCGATTCGCTTGTGCCCATGACCAGCCAAGCATATAACTTTTTATTGTTGCTAAGATAGAAGAATGCACTCATCGAGCACTACATCTATAAGTGGTTACTAAAGGCCATAGATGTTACAAGGTTAATACCGTCAAACACCTTGAAACATGACGTCTGGTCTCAATCGAATTTGATTTTTTGCTATTTGCCAACTGATTTATGTCACCGGCTGTCCCACCCTTAAAACTGGAACGAATGTTTACATCACGGCAGAAAAAAGTAGGAGTGTGGTAACTACTCGTGGGTCAATACGCACTACCACCAACAAATACCGGCTGGCGATCTCGATACGCTGGTACAATACTCAGAGAATGATACTGTGCGTTCGCCACTGAGAATCTCTTGCAACGAAGGGCTCGATTTACGAGAGAATTAACCCTTCTCAGCGGGTCGCGTTTCCGATCCGGTGGCAGATTCTGCGAAGCACTGCTCTTGGTAGGGCCAGTGTTAGCAACACTCTGGTTTGTGGCCTGTGAGCTCACCTACATGTTAGGGCGAAGCTGAAATAGCCTCCCAAGGCTATCAGCATAAGAAGAGAAAAAAAATTAAAACTGACTGAAAAATTATTAAGGCGTATATTCTCAGTGGCAAGTCTAGCTTATTATCACCCCATATAAATATGATAGTAAATTAGTATAAAGAAAGTATATCATATTATGTTTGTTATCAAATTGCGATATGTATTCAATTACAAACGATTTTGTATGTGTTTCCTTTAGGAGGCAACAACAAGCAAAGCTGACGTCCAAGTTGTGGCACGACCGTTCTTTGTCGCCTTTGGAAAACGCCATCTATTGGACGGAATACGTAGCTCGATACCAAGGAGCTCCCAATCTTCAGCCTTTGTCGTCACAAGCACCACTATATCAACAATTGCAGCTAGACGTGTTATTGTTTGTGGCAATCGTTGTTTATATCCTGTTCTACGCTTTATACAAAATCCTCAGAACCCTTTGCTGTTGTTGCTGTCGAGCTGATTCCGGAAACGGCGATGACGTAGGGGACACAAGGAAAAGAAAAAGAGTAAAATTCGAATGAATAACTCAATGGAGATAGAACGTGATCTTTATCGCTATAGTAAAGATCTCTGTATTTAGAGATGCTTAGTGTTTACAATGGACATGCTAATAAGGATTGTGGGCTTGAGAATTTTCAATTTTTTTTATACGATTTATAAGTTTGACTGTTAATTTATTTTTAAGCATATAGTGTACGTCAAATAACTAAGACCACTACCTGTTCTTACTCAAAGAGTCTGTCTCAAAGAGTGTATCTGTGAATTAATGTTAAATAAAAGCTTATTTACTATAAGGTCGTATTTTGTTATTGAGCACTGTACATTACTCGTGAATGTTGATTTTAAATGGTAGTATCGATACAATAAAAATTTGTATTTTGACCTGTATCACGAGAAATATAAATTGTATTTTTCTGTTGGACAGTTAAAAATTCGACTTTCAGGAATAGTATATGTATATATTGTGTGTATATTATTATTAGGTCTATACGTGTATATTATATTATGTGTATATACATATATACGTAGAAATATCTTCTAAATTGAAAAAATTAAATATCCTGTTCGAATTCATTTCATAAAACATACACAGTTACCGATTCCTAAAGTATTCTCCCAAAATTGATCCTTCGGAATTTCTTAGTGATAATAAAAGTATGTATCATGAATTTTGTATTATAAAAATAATATACGACGGCGTAACGGAATGGCAAAGGGAGCTATGACCCAGCTCCGTCCAAAATTTAAAAGACTATAACATTACCTAGAAAACTGGAGCTCACTTTAGTCTTTTCCATTGTTCTATACGAAGCGGAGACCTGGACCCTTAAGGCAGCTGATCGCAAACACGTAGGTGCGTTTGAAATGTGGCGCTGGAGGAGAATGCTCCGGATAACTTGGACAACGAAAAGAACTAGTGTGCTTAGTGCGAGTTTCTTAACCTTCTCTATAGCGTAAAGTTAACCCAATTTTGTATGCAGTTGGAACAGCGCCCTAGTGGCAAACGTACGCAAACGATCCCATTCCATACAAATATGAGCTAACTTTTACGCTATCGAGAACGTTAAAAAACTCGCACTGAGCGCACAGTGTCTATCTTAGAACAACTGTTAACTGATTAAAACAAGACTGCCTTCTGCCTTCGCCGCTCACTCGATTTCTTTCGTCATATTACTCGGAAAACACCCGATAGCTTAGAGAGACTATTCGTGACAGGGAAATTGAGTCGAGCGGTGGTTCAATCCGACAAGCCAGCCACGAAGCCCTTCACGCAGCCAATAATCGAAAGCGCTGTTGGGACATTACATAAAGTAAAATCCTGTAGAAACATGATGGTCACGACCCTCTGTGGTGCGGAAACGACGCAAGGAAGATCATGAATATTGAAATTATTTATTGTGTTTTGTAGATAAGTATTGCCTTGCTAAAACCTTGATGTCTAAAACGCCTTGTTCATCATTCATCGTAATGTAACGTATGTATATCCCGCCAAGGCCGAAGATGATATATGATACACGATGAAAAAAGAACAATGCTGTCGTGCAGTATGGAAACGTTTGACGTAATTCGTAAATCGGTAATAAGGATCACAAGCTATTATACTAGATGAAGCTATTGGGGTATTTTTTTATAACGGAAATTCCTGCTACTTAGAGTGAAACGTAATTTATAAATACGTTTTTTTATTTTTTATTGCTTAGATGGGTGGACGAGCTCACAGCCCACCTGGTGTTAAGTGGTTACTGGAGCCCATAGACATCTAGACCGCAAATGCGCCACCCACCTTGTGATATAAGTTCTAAGGTCTCAGTATAGTTACAACGGCTGCCCCACCCTTCAAACCGAAGCGCATTACTGCTTCACGGCAGAAATAGGCAGGGCAATGGTACCTACCCGCGCGGACTCACAAGTGGTCCTACCACCACGTATGTATAATTCTCACTTTGAAAGAGGATAATTAAGATTTTATTAATTAAGAATGTTTCCTATAATTAAAAAATATTTATAACGTAAGTGTTGTAATATCTATAGTTAATTATAGAGAAATCAAAAACGATATTGACTTAAATTATAATGTTTTAGAGATCTTAATATTCAGATATAATTTTGAAACGCCTTTGCCCACAAAATCTACTTGAAGATGTATCTACTAATAATAATTTGTTTTGTACCCATTAAATAGCAACAGGCAGTGATAGTAAAAAATTAAATTCAAATACCATAGTCGGTTGCTCTTGGCAGAGCATTTGTGGTCATGTGGAACCCTTGTTTAAATTCAAATATGTACATAATGTATAAATTCTATGTGTTTTTTTTCTAAATTTAATTACAAGCTATTTATTATAAATATAATAATTAATTTATAATTGTAAATGAATAGTAACATTAAAAACAGATGCATATTTACTGTGTTCTTAATCAATCTTAGTATTTATACCTATAGTATTCTTGATTATAAATCGAAATTAATTATTATCTAGCGATTTGTCCCAATAATATATTTTCTAACTAAAAACAAGTCATTGACTATTAGGGCCTGTGCACACCACGTTTTGTACGTTTATCCTACAGAGCGGTTTGTTGTCGTCTGTATCGATACAAACGCGATGCTAACGCGCATGTGTATCGATACAAACGCACGTTAGCATCACGTCTGTATCGATTCAAACGCGTATTTTAATTTATACAGGTGTGCAAAGGTTTACAGGCTGACTTGCGTGCGTATCGCGTCTGTATCGCTACGAACGCGCGTCGACGGCGCGTTTAAAAAACGTGGTGTGCACAGGCCCTTAGTTGCACATTGCAGATTTTTCGGTTTTTTTATGGGACGGTCATACGAACCTGTCGATACCAATTTCAGTTTTTATTTAAATCTACTACGTGTTATTTTTGCTTTGAAGGATGAATGAGCTCACAGTCCTCCATCCGGTGTTAATCGGTGAATTGAATGCTGCGATCACTGAAGTATGAAACCTAAGGTCTATGGCTGCGATCTACTATGAGAAATGACGTCTAAGTGTCAATTACTCTATGTAAGCTGAGAGGATCGAACAAATTTCCCGTGTTAAAAAAAATAAAGCAAATTTGAGAATATAACTGAGATAGTGCCGATTCCAATGACCATATTGGATTTATTTTCCACAAGAGGGCAACATTGAATACTAAAGCGGCGTTTTAGTTATCGGCGTCTAAACAAACCAATATGAATAGATAAATTCATAGTACGTTCAGAAGGTCTCGATAACGCTATAGTCAATTTAGGTTTAAACCTCCGATAAGATATTTATAATTAAAGAATAGTGAAGAAAAACAAAGAAGAGAGAATATACTAGAATTGGAAACTGATATAATTCAAGAGATTTGTTCGTCCCTTTTTTTGTTGTTTAGGTGGAAGGATGCGCCACAGCCCACCTGTTTTTAATAGTTACCGTAGCCCATAGATAATGTACGAGTTAAATGCCGCCATCCGCCTTGAGATGCGAGTTCAAAGGTCTTCATTTTTACCGTAATAAAACTTGCTGTTTTACAGTTACATCTTTATTATACCGTATTTTAAATAATACGTAAGTATTTATGTGTTATTTTAGTAGTGGTCAATAATGGTTCAGGGCGTTATCGTAAGTGTTATAATTAAATAGCACAACTGGCTAATCGGAGCGCTTATTCGCGAGTCGCGACTGAACTTAAAAAGTAAAAAGCAACGGAGCTTGCGGGCGCAGCTACGACATGTTATGACTACGAACAATTTTGTTTACATAACAAACTGTGTCCCTACAAGTACAAAGGACCTGCAACCCCATCATAACGTTAATAAAGACAAAAACATAATCGGAATGGATCCAGAAACTATTGACGCTCAAACAAACAAAAATAAATTTGATTCAAATCGTTTATCATTTATTTGTTTTATATTCATTAAATTGAGTATCATGCACCTACACAGAAACACCATATGGCAAACGACTTTCGGTACAATCACACTTCTGTTACAGTTTTGTAAGAGATAAGATAAAATATTATAGGTAGGTATAGTATAAATATCCAAAAATTATCCAATAATTGTGGCGCACAAGCTCCGCTCTATGACTCGGCAATTATTTTATCATTACATTACAATTTAAGACACCGTCGCCAAAACAATCAGTTGTGAACTTATCGCTGTTGAGTCTGGTTGGATTATTAAAAATGGCAAAACAAACCAAAATAAAATTGTTGTTGCTCACATTCATTATGAGTGGGGTGCATACGTTAAATATCCTCGGAGTGTTTCCGTATCAAGGCAGAAGTCATTTTTTTGTGTTCCAGCCGTACCTAGAAGAATTGGCCAGAAGAGGACACAGTGTGACTGTAATCTCTCATTTCCCTCAAACCAAAGCGGTTAAGAATTATCGTGATATAAGCTTAGCAAACACCACAAAAATAATGGAAAACTCCTTTTCTGTCGAAAGGTCCTATAGATCTTTGATTGAAGTCAGCCTTTATTTAATGAGTACTGGCATGGACAATTGCAAGATAATGCTTGCCAATAAGGAGGTACAGGACTTGTGGAAAAATAAAATACATTTTGACGTTGCTGTTGTTGAACAGTTTAACAGTGATTGTGCATTAGGGCTCGCTTATAAATTAGGAACACCAGTGGTCGGCACAAACTCGCACGTTCTTATGCCTTACCACTACGAAAGATTCGGCATACATTACAATCCCTCGTATATGACATTCCAATTCTTGGAAGGCGGAACGAAACCTACACTGTTCCAACGTATTGAAAGAACAATATTCCATCACTACTATAATTTTATTTTCGAATACCTTTCTCAAAGAACCAATCAAAATACGCTGGCGCAATACTTCGATGACATTCCACCTTTAAACGAATTAGCTCGTGAAATCAAAATAATGCTTTTCTATCATAACTTTGTGCTATCCGGTCCTAATATTTTACCTTCAAATGTAAAAGAAGTCGGGGGCTACCACGTTGCTCAACCCAAGGAACTCCGTCCGGTAAGTGTTGTTTTTTTTCCTACCTAATCGTTGGTAGCCTGAGAAGAGGCTATTCCAACTTCACGCGGACCGGTAGGTGAGCTCACGGGCTCAACCATAGAAAATTCCGAACACTAGCCCTAGCAAGAGCAGTACTTCGCTGAATCTACTACCTGATCGGAATCGCGACCCACTGAGAAGATCCTCAAGAAACTCAGTGGGTTTAAGTGTTGCATTAGTAACATTATTTTTAAATTAAACCTCATTACACACGTCATGTTAATATGCGTTTATTGCGTTGCTTTGTTTTCAGGATGTCAAAAAGTTTATCGAGGAATCTGAGCACGGCATTATTTATATTAGTTTTGGATCGATGCTAAAAGCTGCGGCTACTTCATTAGATAAAATCGAGGCTATATTGGGTGCTGTCGCTGAATTACCTCAGAGAGTGATATGGAAATGGGAGGAAGGAACACTACCCGGCAACCCTAAGAATATTTTCATATCAAACTGGCTTCCTCAAAACGATATTTTAGGTGAGATTCAATTTACTATTGAGAAATAGTTTTGAACGAGAGAAAGAAAACACAATCAAAGTTCAAGATCTCGTATCGTATATTTTAAAATACATTATAATGAACAAAAACACTAATGGGTCTTGGCTACTATTCATTGTAACTAACTAAATTAAAATAAGTACAAAACCACAAGCATACTTTTAAAAAAAAAAGGGAACTGTTTTGACATAATTATTTGAATAAACAATATTAGTTTATTTGATGTTATCGACACATACTTTATTCGTCAAACAAGCAAAAAGCTATTGTCATGTGATCGATAATACGATAAGATATTATAACCCATCTCATCATTCCTGATAAAAATACACTGAACACTCAAGATCTTTACGAGAGAAGAAAAAACGTAAAATTGATTTCATTATTTCAAATTAAAATAAAAAGAAACGCTTTGGGTGAAAATTTGTACTTTAGTTAGTTAGTGGTTTATGACTTATCGCGTTGAGAATAAAACCGTAATTTTAATAATTTCCTTTACTGCCTTAAATTATCCGGCTAGCTTTTAACTCACCGGGTCTAAAGTCTCGTTACAAAAGCCCATATAATATATCGACTACACACTGATTTTGACACATGAGATTGAAGTCACAAGAGAAATTTCAATTCATTACAATTTCGCATTCGTTTGCAATAGCTACATAATTACTTATTTTTTATTTCAGCCCATCCGAAAGTACTAGCTTTCTATTCGCATTGCGGTCAGCTAGGGACCACGGAGGCTATCTATCATGGAGTTCCCGTTGTGGGAATGCCGGTCTTCGGGGACCAGCCTGCAAATGCGGCGGCAGTTGAAGAGAGTGGTTTAGGTGTCCAAATACAAATCGAAGATTTGACTAAAGAGAACCTCTTAGGGAAACTAAGAACCGTTTTGAATCCAGAGTATGTCATAACCGTTTATTTAATTACATTTTTAATGAACACCAGGTGGTCTGTGAGCTCGTCCACCCATCTAACCATTACATTTTTTTTTTTTAAATTACAATATTTTGTACGCACTATTTACAATATTTTGTACATTACGGAGTTCAAACCACTTAAACGAAGGTCAACTAAAGCCTCTCTGACGCGAACTCTACCGGAGGGGCATCCTAGGGGAGAGCAACGCGGCCGGTCATAGTGTTATCCGCGGAATCCTACCTATCTTTAGGAGAAGGTTCGGCCCGCAACCCGTAAAAACATGCACGTGTAGGTTACACCATGCCTATTTCTGACGCCATGCTATAATGCGTTCCAGTTTGAAGGGTATGACTACTGCTAAACTTTACAATTAAGACTTGAACTTCATAACTTGAGTGGGTAGCAGGATTCACGTCGTCATGTCTATGGGCTCCGGTAACATATTAAAACAAAATTACATATACCAATATAGTAAAATGTTCATTAACTTTTCAGGTTTAGAAAAAGGGTGAAATTTATATCGAAAGCGTGGAACGACCGTCCCGTAAAAGCAATGGATAGTGCAATTTTCTGGACAGAGTTCGCAGCCAAATATAGTAATATTACGTTTCGGAGTAGATCTGTCGATGTACCATTGTACCAATACTTGTATCTTGACGTTATTGCTGTACTCGGCAGCATAAGCGTCATTAGCGTATTCGTTGTATTCAAATTATTAGTTCGGTTATGTACCAGTAAGAGGGAAAACGATAAAAAAAATAAACTGAAAAGAAAGTAATGTTTTCGGTTTTTTTTATTATTATTCTCATTCTTAGTAACATTTTTAATGGTATATACTAGGTACGATAATTTTCATTATTTTTACCACGAAGCTACCTTAAGCTCTTTGGAAGGTGGAAGGTTTTTGCTTCACTTAAGTCTTGATCATAAATAGATTCAGAAATAGAGAATTTTAATTAAATATCAATTTCTACGAAATAAAATAAAAGTGTGCTCAATATAGTCGAAGTCAATTAAGTCTGCATTATTAAGGTTAACTATTATTACTGATTCGATCTTGATAAAATTTAAATAAAATCACGTGAGAAGTATCAGCTGTCAAATAATAAAAGAATCCTCAAAATCGATAAATGTAGAAAAAAATTATCTAGAAAAAATATATCATTAACGTATCCTACAGTTGCCATATTGCGGGATAGCCGTCGGACCCCCGTGGTTCGTCAGGAACATTGACTTGCATGAGGACCTGAACCTATAGTCCATCAGTAAGTATCTATAGTCGCCATCAGTGCGCCATTTCGAGAAAACGGCACGACACGAGAACCCTCTCATCGTGGCCGCCGGTAACTACATTCCCGATCCTGCGGACCGAATGGAAAGCAGTCGACATCGCCCAAAATACGTCATTTCGGATCCTCCCGATCCACTAACGGTGCTTTAAGGTACCTCAAGCACCGGTCATTGGTCTCCTCGAACCCGTCGCCTGCGACGAAGCGCTCGACAAGTAAATTAACCCACAGACAGCCCACTGAGTTTCTCGCCGGATCTTCTCAGTGGCTCGCGTTTCCGATCCGGTGGTATATTCTGCGAAGCACGACTCTTGGTAGGGCTCGTGCTAGCAACGTCGTCATGTTTGAGCCCTGTGAGCTCACCTACTAGCTCGGCGAATCTAGAATAACCCCTCGAGGTTACTAAAATAGGTAAGAAAAAAAAGTTGCCACAGAAGTCTACCGCTTATCGTCAGTGTCGAATTTACATTTTTTCCCGTTCGCTGGTAGCCTCGAGGGAATTATTACATCTTCCCCGGGCTGGGGAGCTTACGATATCTACAGCAAAACAGGAAATTTTAAATTAAATATTTTATATGCAGGACAATATATTCTAGCAAAAAAAGTACAAATTAAATTTAGACAAAAAAAAAACATCTACGAAACAGTATGAAGCAATTCATAAATACAAAATATTGTATGTATTATTATACGATATTGCGAAAACACCCAAATCTCCAGACGACGCTATTCTAATTATACGCTATTAAATGTCAGTAGTTAATTTTGTTAATTAAATCAAGTTAACTTTGCGGCGGGTTGCCACTACGAGCCAAGGTTAACCTGATAAAAATTACATAACTTTAAAATCATGAATACAATTAAGAGGTAAATCGACTTGATATGCCATTCGTTTTGTGAATATATAAACAAACATTTTAATACATAACCAATTTATTTCATAGATTTCACTATTAAGTAAAGAAAAACCTGATAAGTTCCTCGAACTCTTTATGTTTTAGCGAACGCCTTTGTCGTTTTCTATTACATATACAAAAAAACATATTATTAAATTTCCACCATGACCTTTTTGTCATAGAAATTCGAAGTTGACCTTGTCAATCAATATTAGATCTTTCAAATTTAGATCAAGTAAATATAGTTACTAATGAAATCACTGAAAATAAATTATCTTAATTAAAAATACACATATTAAACTAAAAACCATGATATAACAATCCAAAAACTTTGTGTTAACCCTTTCTGATGTTTTAGTTTAGTTATTATGGTAAAAAAACCCGGTCATAGAATTACTAGACTAACTAACCACTGATATATCGATCCCTTCATTTAAAATTGGCCCAGAACCATCACTTATCGATAATCAATACATATAATAAAATCGTAACTGATCGCTGTCTGTACATGGAAGATATCTCAGGAAAACTGTTATAGAGGGCTTTAGGAACCAGAACCCAAAAAATATATTTTTAGAATTTTTGTCTGTTTGTCTGTGCGTTTGTGCACGCTAATCTCAGAAACAGCTCTGCCGGTTTAAATGTGGTTTTCACTAATTTAGATTTTTCTAAATACCCAAATGACGGTGTTTATAAACCAAAAGATATGTCCTAAAACTGCAGCCCAAAGCCGCTATTCCACGCGGACGGGGTCGCGGGCATAGCTAGTTAAAAATAAATCTTACTTTATATCAGTTGTAAAAATATGAGGACTTCAACCCGTTTCCCAATTTCGTAGCGAAAAATCATATCATTTTTATGTCAAAAACAGTTTTAGCCTCTTGCTGGAATTAATAATCAAACAATCTGACCCTAAAATTAAATAAAATCCAGAGTGCTTCCTGTGCGTTTTCTCATGTGCTTGTTCAACTAGAGATATTTAAAGAGAGGCTGTCTGCGACAACCGCAGCAGCGACTCTGCTGTTTCCCAACCATAGCTAACGTTCTTAAGCGACCGTAACTACTATTGTCTGGCAATTCGTATGCTAGCCTGCCTCTGAAGGAGGGTGATGGGACAGATGTGCTCCGCACTAAACGCTTTTCCCCTTTGCCTTTTCATAAGTTCTGTCTCATGCGAGATTCGGACGTGGGTTGTTGAGCGACAGGAGGTTTTAGTTAGTTCGACTCCGACATGCCCCGCCCTTCATTCCAGTGGAGGGCGGAAGTCCGGCGGTTTCCTCCCGAACAAAAAAAAGCCTGCTTCTGAATGGTCTAAAAAGACAAGCTGGCAAAAGCCATAAATTGCTGATTTAAGATAGACAAATAGAGAAAAGGATACCTACAAGTTTTTTTAAAGTCAATGCAATTTATTTGATAACTGTAAGCGCCTGTATGATTTTCATAACGAAATAAATCAATACGGGAGTTGAAACGAATAAAATTGTGATCGAATACGTCAAATTAAAGATAAATTCGTAATTTTTTATATAAATCATTCAGTTATGTCATATAGGTCCTACAAATTTTATTTTATCGTCAATGCTTGTATGTTTTTAAAAGAAAAAAGTAATCGATCGACGTTAGAATATTACAGAATACACATAGTTCCTCTTCATTCATTTTCCTTTTTTGACAAAGGTTGAAACTTTATCACAGTAGGCTGACACTACAGAATTATTTAATAATTTCTATTATTTCTTTTGACTAAAACAATCAATACAAGCAAAACAATTTTACAAATAGGTACCTAAATACTTGTATGCCGTACAGTCAATTTACAACATCTACAAATATTGTAGTGCATTAATAACCTTACTTGACGGTTATTTAATAGCTAAAGAACTAGTTTCTCTCATTACTGATCGAATTACTTTACAAATTAACATATCCTTATGAAAAAATATGAAGTCGATCTTGACTATGTGAATTTTTTATTGATAAAAATACAAACTATCGCCGTAAATCGAAAACGTGCTGCTAGACATTCTATTCTTATCAGAATACGTTCTGAAATCATTCTGCGAAGACGGCATTGCAGTTGACGATTTGAGCTAGTGCCGAATACAATCTCTCAAAATGAGATTTAGCGTTACACTTGAACTTTTGTTGGTTATCTTTTGTTTGCATAAAACTGAAGTGTGTTCATTGAATATTTTGGGCCTGTTCCCGTATCCTGGGAAAAGTCACTTCTTTGTATTTCGTCCATATTTGGAAGAATTGGCCAAAAGGGGCCATAACGTGACTGTTGTATCGCATTTTCCGCAGAGAGTGCCTCACCAAAATTATCATGACATTAGTTTGGCGGGAAAAACGAAAATTTTAGAAGACGTCTTCCCATTGAAAAGATCTTATTGGACTGTAATTAATGTTTTGTATTTTATTCTCGAAAAAGGAAATAGTGACTGCAAAACATTATTAAATCATGAAGATGTCCAAGAACTGTGGAAAACTAAACAGCATTTTGACCTTGTGGTTACGGAACAATTTGTGAGTGACTGTAGTTTGGGTCTTGCCTATAAGTTGGGGGCTCCAGCAATCGGGATCAACTCACACGTGATTGTGCCTTGGCAGTACGAGCGTTTGGGTATCCAGTACCATCCTGCTTACGTACCATTCCTGTTCTTGGAAGGCGGATCCAAACCGTCACTGTACCAGAGATTTGAAAGGACCATTCTTCACAATTATTTTAATTACCTATACAAATATAAATATCAACCGATCGACGAAGAGACACTCGCTGAATATTTTGATGATATTCCGCCTTTGGATTATTTGGCTCGAGAAATGAAATTGTTACTTTTATATCACAATTTTGTATTATACGGGTCTAGCTTGCTACCTTCGAACGTTATTGAAGTGGGAGGATATCATGTAGCGAAACCACAGGAATTACCTCAAGTAAGTAGTTTTGTTTAACTATGAACACGTCACCTGTATGTTAATAAATTAAATACCTAGTAATACTTAACTTACCAGTTACTAATTACGTGTTATAATAATATACATAGGTGCACACTGCATAAACTAAAACTGAAAACGTTGAAAATTTGTTTTCCATGTGCCAATGATTTTAAAAACAAAAACTAAATTTAATATTCTGTTCTAGGTTCTTTCTGTTAAAATCATAACGTCTTGGATATAATTAACATTACTTTTACGGTTGGTTTCATTTTGAATTTTTTACGACTCAGATAAATCATCGGTGAGCTATGAAATATTCGAGATGTCGGAAATTATATAATGACAATAAAAACGCGAAATGAAACTCTTATCTCTACGTCTCACAAAATCCGCAGAAAACACTATTACGTAAATTAATATTATTTTCAAAAATGTAATGTCATCTCTCCTGGATACGTATGCAAATTTTCACATCAATCAGAAGTTTTGGGGAAAATATTATTTGAATATTAATCGCATCCGATGAGCAGCCGAGCTCACGGCCTCCTAGATTTTGAATGGATAAGCAGGCCCGTAGATATCGTTGTGAATATCACCACAGACCTTAAAACCTTACTTAGAAGTCTCAGTTGCATTATAACAACTATTTGACCCTTTAATAAAATGGCTGTCTAGCAGCACCTATTCCTGCAAGCCCACATTATGACCTTCTTGCAAAATAGTAGCAGAACAATGTTGTTTACTTAACAACGCTCTCAAATTAGTAGCATTTCGTTTATATAACTATTTTACAAAACACGTCATCAACACGCAATTTTATACTCAGAATATTCATGTTCAGAAAACTAATTCTTTTCGCAATTCGCATTCATACGTATCTAATTCTCTTAACAAAATAAAAGAAAAGAAAATAAATCAAACTTCATAGCTTCGAGTTCAAAATGTTTTGTTAAGCTATAACTGCGACGCGAGAAAACCCAAGAAAATTGAAATCTGATAAGTAAGCCTCATTTTAATAAATCCACAGAAGCATACAATAAAAAAATCATAGCAAATTTGTAAAAAGCAGACTACGTCTGGATTAAGATAGAGAACTTAAAATATTGTACCGCATTCAAATAATGTCTAAGAATCAAATTTTAATAGTACCGTAAAATGTATAGTTAACCATTGAAAACTCTTATCAGATTGTGATAGATAGAATCTGAGGTTTATCAATGTAACGGTTGAATTTTAAGATAATGTATATTAAGATAATCAACGCTAGATATGCAAATATTTTGTGTTAGAAAATATGTTCGTAAAAGTATTTTTTTAAATTATAATGAGGCACACAAAATCCCAGACAGCATGATATCAATTTCTCTATCAATTTATGCATTAAAAATGTTTACTCAGTTTTTTATTCGGTGATTTTTCAGACTTTTATTTATCGCTAGATATAAAAATGACCACTTTGAATCAATATGAAAGTTATCCAATAGTTAGTTTTTAAATGTTAAAATGTTGAATAAACCATGAAATATATTTTTAACGTTGCTTTTATATACTCTTTGACTTGAATTGAATATGGAAAATTCCAAAATCCAAAAAAATACTTAAAGACTTTCCGACGTGGTTCTGAAGTAGCATTCATAGCTCACAATATTGTCGAGAAAAATCAATGCGAATAACGCAGAATCTGATTCAGTTTAATAGCTTTCATACTGGAACCTTAGCTTCAACTTGGGAAAGATCAGGTACTGCGTTAAACAATCATATTATTATAATAAAATTTATGCATTCCGATACCTAACAATTAACATTAGAAACATTATGCTTTAAAGTTAATTTTATGGTAATTTCATTAAGTTACTGATTCATTAGCACTGAATTTATGCAAAATCTTATGAAATGGGTACCAAATGACCTTAAAATACGTAGCATTTTAATGAATAAATTCAGAAACTAAGAGAGTATGAAACAAAAACGTAAGAAGAAAAGTCATTCTTTGCGAAAATACAAGTCACATACGAGTACCCTGTAATGCGGTTTGAAGGGTGGGGCAGCCGTTGTAACTATACTTGAGACCTTAAAACTTATATCTCAAGGTGGGTGGCGCATTTACGTTGTAGATGTCTATGGGCTTCAGTAACCACTTAACACCAGGTGGGCTGTGAGCTCGTCCACCGATCTAAGCAATAAAAAAAATCCTGCGAAGGTTACCTACGGAAAAGTTATGGTGACACATTGGTGGTCTTGTTATGCTGATTATACTGTAAAGGCAAAAACAATTAGATTCTATCGAGATGACAAAAATGCTATATAGAAATTGTGAATAATTCTTACTTACGGTAATACATAGATCTGTTCGATTCGAATGTATAAAATTTATACATATTACAAAACGGCAAATACTTTGAACTCTAATATGAAATTAATTAAATGACGTTCGTAAAGTAACTACAATAAATGTGTAATCAATTCAATGTTTGATTTTAGGATTTGAAAAGATTTATTGAGGAATCCGAACATGGTGTAATCTATATTAGTTTTGGATCAATGTTACGTGCCAGTTCCACTCCGCGTGATAAGCTTGAGGCTATAAT
This sequence comes from Bombyx mandarina, assembly GCF_003987935.1. The sequence goes on along the minus strand of NW_021011545.1, from coordinate 46,249 downwards.
TGGTGCTCTGTCGGAGTTACCACAAAGGGTTATATGGAAATGGGATGAAGCATCGTTACCTGGAAACCCGAAGAATATACTGCTTTCAAAATGGCTACCGCAAAACGATATCTTAGGTGGGTCTGTAAGCTAAGCTAAACTAATAAGTAAATACAACATTTACAGACTTATAAAAATCTAAATGAAGACTAATAATTTAATTATAATGACCTAATGAATTTAATATATTTTAATCAAATTCTGAAAGGTGTGTGGTTGTTTATATATTAGGTATTTGACAAATGAAGATTTACTCAAACAAATGAATAATGCATAACATACTCGCTATATACATTACGAGATAAAATAAATATAAATTGTTCTGAACTATGTCTTGTTTTTAAAATTTTCTTATTCTTACTAATATATGATCGCTAATGAATACGGGTAGGTACCACCACCCTGCCTATTTCTGCCGTGAAGCAGTAATGCGTTTCGGTTTGAAGGGTGGGGCAGCCGTTGTAACTATACTTGAGACCTCAGAACTTATATCTCAAGGTGGGTGGCGCATTTACGTTGTAGATGTCTATGGGCTCCAGTAACCACTTAACACCAGGTGGGCTGTGAGCTCGTCCACACACCTAAGCAATAAATAAAAATAAAAAAATACTAACCAACATTTCGATTTCATTTAGTGACATTTACGTTTAACTTATTTATTAAGATGAACTCTTTATTTAGTGTCAATGTATTAAACATATGTATTTTGGAAAAAAAAACACTAAAATCATAAAATAAAAACGATTTATATTTAAAATGCAAATTATCAATATTTTAGCAATATCTATCTAATCTAAATCTGAATCTAGATTCTAATTTATGATTTTAGTAAACATTTTTATTAATATTAACATATATATACAAACAAATATATTGAGTGGTTTTCTGTTTTGAAAGTTTCAAAAATTAATATTTATACGAATGTTATTCTAGTTGATTAATAAAATGGCAAGTAGATTCTACCAAATTAAAAACTAAGAAAAAAAATTAAAGTACATATTGCCTCCTATTTATGTTTCGTTATGAAATTAAAATTTTAATTAAGTACTCTTGCCATTTGTTGACAGCTCATACGAAAGTGCTGGCGTTTTTCTCTCACTGTGGACTACTGGGTACCACAGAAGCTATTTACCATGGTGTACCCGTGATCGGCATGCCTGTCTTTGGGGACCAACCTGGGAATGCCGCTGCTATCGAAGAAAGTGGCCTTGGACTCCAAATTCAAATCACTGAACTTAGCAAAGATGTTCTGCTAGAAAAATTCCGGACCATTTTAAACCCTGAGTAAGTATGCGCGCCAGTAACCACCAGTAACCACGATCGCTGGAACAGACGTGTTCTTGAGAGGAATGTGCTTAGTGCGAGTTTTTTAACTTTTAAGTTAGCTCAAATTTGTATGGAATGGGATCATTTGCGTACGTTTGCCGCTAGGGGCGCTGTTCGAACTGCATACAATATTGGGTTAACTTTTACGCTATCGAGTACGTTAAGAAACTCGCACTAAGCACACAGACCGCGCAGCCGCAATCGTAACGTGAGACTCTTGAAAGGTGGTCGACAAGAAATGTATAGGGAAATCTAAAGCCGGGCTCAGTGGTGTGGATTGGATGTCCAGTAGTGGCCGACTGTGGGCTGATGCTGTACCATTTAACACCGTGTGGGCTATGAGATCATTGACCTATCTATTACAATATTAAAAAGATAATCAAGTGTTATTAGTAAAGTTTGGCTACTAAATCGAAGCTAAATCTTGTTAGAAAATCATTTGCATTCGGGAAGTGCACTTATTGAAATAGAGAAAGTTTTGTAACTCGACCGTAGAACGATACTAAAAAGAGACGAATGTATAGACCTGCAAGATTTAAAGTGCGTAAAAACGAGATAGGACACTTCTGAAAGATTCATTCTAAATGCGTGTGAATTTTACACAGTCATATTTTATATCGTTATTCTCTCGAGAATGTTTCTTGTAGCCATCACGGAAGAGAACATATCGACGCTTGAAAGGCAAACGTGACTAAGCGACAATAACTGCTTTGTACATAAATGATAGGCAATAACCATATTCGATGCGCAAAAAATATATATTTCTAGGTCTATTCAAATCATTTCAATACTACAGCTAAATTCGTTATAATAGAATTTTTCTCAGGTATTTCAACTTCAAATTAGTCTACTGTAAAGTTCACGCACTGTCGCTTAGTCACGTTTGCCTTTCAAGCGTCGATATCATTATTACTGATGACCGTTGAATTTGGATCTTTAATATAGTGTAGTCAATGTACCTTCTCATGTTTCTTGTTCTCCCTATTCGTATTATTTAAAAACAACTGAAACAATTAGTCGCTCCAGGCTTATATGGAAAAGTTCAACAGCTGAATATAAATATAACCTTGTAACTCTTTATAACATAATTGTTTATACTGTCTTGTTGACAAATTACTTATTATTATATGATTAGGCAATGCGAAATATAACCTCAGAAACTTTCGCATATCTAGGAATAGTCATTAAAATACTTATAAATTTATTAAACGATCATTTTGAATACAAATCATGTAATGTGATTTATGAAGAGTTCATAAAGTTTTTAAAAATTAAATTTGTCCGTACAATTGTTCCCGACAGTCTCTGATTTGGATTTTGTTTTGTTGTTTAGAGTTTTAATTAAATATGTACTTAACGTACAAATGCTTACTTCACTTCCATGAAGAATGAAAAAGCAAAATTTGCTTTAAGAAAATAATCTATGACGTAACATGTAAAAGCAAGAGTTGTTGATGTCTATCTGCATTGCCAATAAAAATAGACCAATTAAAGGTTGGCTATTACATTAATTTCCAAATTTTTTCTATTTCAGATTCAGGAAGAAAGTGAAATTTATATCTATGGCCTGGAAAGATCGTCCTATCTCAGCTATGGATAACGCCATTTTCTGGACGGAATTTGCAGCCAAGTATAGCAATATCACGTTTCGAAGTAGATCAGCTGATGTACCATTACACCAATATTTGTATTTAGACGTGTTTGTTGTCTTTACGGCTATCGTTATATGTATTGGTTTTCTAGTTAATTACATTATAACATTGTTACTAGGTCGTCTTGCAAAGAAATTCAAACAAAACTAGTTTTTCGAGAACTACTTATAAGTCTTATTCTTCATAAATCAAGTACCTGCCGTTTATATTTATTTTTAATGCCGCCGTTTATATTTAGTGCTTACCCACATAAAGGTGGAGAGAAAAAAATTATCAAAAGAATAATTAATTTAAGTTGCTATTTCTATTTAATCAGCCATTTTTGACCATCAATTGGCCATCAGTCATTCAGCAAGAAGAATCCAAATTAAATCATAAACAAAATATACGTAGTTTAAGAAAACAACTTTGCAAACAATTATGATATTGATTGAAAACAATCATGCATAGGCACAATCCAAATATTCGAATCGGCAATCTCCAAATTTTAAACTTTGTGCCCATAATATTTGTTATAAAATAAAAATAATAAAAACTTTAAACTTTTTTATCTCTTCTCTAATTCCATTCCATATCTATTCCATTTTTTACCTATTCTAGCTAAATTAGTATCATCAATAAATTAAGAAGAAATTTTTTACATCTGTAATATCAACTAATTCAACTACCATAAATAAATTTTAATGGGTAACAATTAATTAAGAAGCTGAAACGGTATTATTTCCTCAAACTGCCCACTACAATGATAATATCGTATCAATTTTATCCTCTGAGGAGCTAAGCAGATATTTGCATAGCTTAACATTTAGTACTCGTAATGTTATTTAATACGCTTTTATTAGTTTCATGCTTATGTTAGTTTAGTATCTATGTCAGTATGTCACGGAATCATTAAACATGATTTTGACCATCTTCAAAAAGTCGGAATAACTCGAAATTTGGCATAGGTACTTAACAAGGACCGATACCCTATCGAGTACCATCGCTCTGCCTATTTCTGCCGTGAAGCAGTAATGCATTTCGGTTTGAAGGGTAGGGCAGCCGTTGTAACTATACTGAGATCTTAGAACTTATATCTCAAGGTGGGTGGCGCATTTACGTTGTAGGTGTCTTAGGCTCCAGTAACCTCTTAACACCAGGTGGGTTGTGAGCTCGTCCACCCATCCTTAGATGTAATAAAAAAAGCAATTCAATATATTAAAAACAGACTCGTTATTTACTTTCGGCAGTCAAAACAACAAATTCAATTGAGCGCCTTCTTTTTTTAATTAGCAAATTGGAAACTCTTGTATTTGCCTGAATGTAATTTATGATACGTAATGTTAAAAACACGCTTTTATAGAAAATCCAACAAAAAAATAGACAATAAATTTATTGTAAAAAAGCTTATGCTGCGCGGTGTCTTATTATTTGGATAATATCTTAAAAAGCACCCCACGCTTTTTTTACAATAAATTAATTTTTCATTTTTTAGTTTCAACGTCGCTCAGATATGAGGAGTTTTGTCTCTTCTTTATGTGTAAGCGTCCAAATTACGCTCCCATAAAATAAGATTGGTCTAACTATGGTCTTATATATCAGAAACTTGCTGTGTCTGCTCAGTAGCTTCGAAAAGAGAACCGAATATAGAGCTAAGCTCCATCTTAGGGCATCTTGTGCCAGTATATGAATCTCCTCTTGCCTATCATTGGTGTCTGTTACAGTGCAGTCAGGTACCGGTATTTAACCATTCCTTTGTACTTTTTACTTCCCACAAATAGTACGTCTTCCCTCAACTCATCCCTCCCATAACTTCCATCTTATATGTACATATTTTTGTATCGGCTCACGTGAAGATACTATGCCATCTGTTAATCAATCGTGGCTCACACTATTGATTAACAAACGTATTTAATTTAAATTCTCTGGCCGTTCACCACTTGGCGCTTTGCTTTATTTATTTTACAATTAGTAAGTTTTTATTTATTTATTGCTTAGATGGATGGACGAGCTCACAGCCCACCTAATGTTAATTGGTTACTGGAGCTCATAGACATTTACAATGTAAATGCGCCACCCACCTTGAGATATAAGTTCTAAGTTCTCAGTATAGTCACAACGGCTACCCCACCCTTCGAACCGAAACGCATTACTGCTTCACGGCGGAAATAGGCGGGGTGGTGATAACTACCCGTGCGGACTCCAAAGAGGTCCTGCCACCAATAACCAATTAAATCTGACAGGATGGACAGATAGGACTGTGCTTTCGTTTAGAATTTGAAACAGCAGTTTGTACAGACCATATTGAAATGAATATTTACGGCTTGTTAGTTTGTTCGTGTTCTGTGTGTTCGCGCGTCATTCATCGAACAAGTTTAGGCATTAAATAATTGATGATCATTTAGTTGACGCGCGAATCGTTTTATATTTCGCACGTTTAGCGAGTGGTACAACAAAGCATGACTTGCACTAGTGATCAGCAAAACTATCTTTGTTTCTAACGCTGTAACCTATCATGTGTTGTTGATGATTAAATGTAATTTCTTGTGTGATATTCGATAGAGTTACTGATCTGGGAATCGCATATGAACCATGTCTATAACACAGGTAAGGTACAGATGGTTTTCTTCATAAATCGAAGAACTTTTTGGAAATTTTGGGGATTAAAACAGAATAGATGAACTGATAATTTGGTACGGAGTCACAGTGCGGTAGCCAAGAACAGATTTGGAAACGTGCAAGAGAGCTCCAAGGACAACATAGTATCTAGCGTGCTGAACCACGGGAGCCCTCAGAACTCCAACAATAGCAATAGAACTCCTATAACTCACTCTATGTGATTATGACTCTATGTGATTATAAAGTCTGTGGATATTTTCCTGCTCGAAAAATAATAATTCACATTATTTATGATTAATATCTTTGTATCCGGGTACTGCCAGACGTCTGCGCTACTTCCGCCATGCAGACGCCTAGATATTAATTAGCTGATATCGCAACGTGAACCATATCAGTAGGGATCCCATATGTCGTAAACACTTCACTATTATCGTCTTCTGCTGATAAGTATACATTTTATCCTTGTATAAAATCAGTGTGAATGAACGTGTTACGTGTTCAGACTGCGTTTCTTAGTATTGAATAGTCGGATAGTACCACGACAGGAACTATTTAACTATATTTTTGACTCTGTATCTAAGCCATCTATTCTTTTACACTCATAACAAAAAATGTATATTAAATTTTAATAATATTTATGAGTAAGAAGTAAATAAATAATAATAAGTTAATTTAAAAGGCCGCGTTGGGCTTCCGAGGTTTCTGAAAACAGTTAAAACATATCGAGATGTATTAAAGTTCAATAAATGCAGTCGGTAACCATTCTGAAAAAAAAATTATAAGTCGGCTAAATATACGTAGATTAAAATTTCTTTTATAAATAAGAATTCGTGTCTCTATTTCTATATTTATATACCGAGGTCCCAGTTCTATTCCTGCTTGTTTAGATGCATTCACAGCGAGCTTTACATTCTCTTCATTTATTTTTACGTAAAGCTTTGCTGTATTTTTTATGATACCGAAATTTCTTACAAAGTCGTTGTTTTTCTTGCTATCGGAAAATTCTTTCCTGGCTTCTATGCTATAAGATAAGCAGTCCACCGAGGAACTTTCTTCGCAAAAATTTCTAAAAAAATTTAAACCCTCATGATTAGGTAATAATACGACCAACATCAAATCGAATCTTTTAGTTTTAAAATACTTTTAAAAGCTTCGTCTTCTGTTTTTGTTGTTTTTAATTTACTTCTAGTATTCGACTTTGTCAACAAACAAACTGTAATCTGAGTTACACTCAAACATCGCATTGCTCGTACTCAAAATTATGTCAATTATTATTATCTCCCATTTTTTAGATCATGGCTGGTCAATATTAAATACTCGTACAGAGAAACTTTTAATTACGCGATGTCATTCACATTGTTGTCCATGGACTAAGATAGCCATTTAATATGAGGAGAGCCTTGAACTCGTGCCCATCTACATTGATAAGAATATTAAAACTCATCAAATTGGTTGAAGACGCCGTTGTGTAGTGTTGAGACTAAAATATAAATAGGATTGCTCCTTACGTCATACTTAAGGCAGAACGTGACCGATCAACCGGTCCAATGTTGTCAGTATTTCCGCTAACTGCCTATAAGTCGAGCGGCTCTCGCGTGGCCGACAATTTTAAATAATGAAACTGATTTATTTATTACTACTTCTCATTACATGCTATACAGACGGGCTCAATATACTTGGAATATATCCGTACCAGGGGAAGAGCCATTTTTTCGTATTCAGAGTTTACTTACGCGAATTGGCTAAGCGGGGCCACAATGTTACTATTATTTCACATTTTCCCGAACAAGATCCACCGGCAAACTACCACGACATCAGTCTGGCGGGAACAATCAAAATAACGGAAGACAACCAATCCGTTCGGAATTCTTACTGGTCTGTATTCAGTGCCGCTTTCTACCTCGCAATTTCTGGTAAAGAAAACTGTCAAGTAATGTTAGCTAATAAACAAGTGCAAGAACTGATCAAAAGTAAGCAAAAGTTTGATGTGGTTGTTGTCGAACAGTTCAACAGTGATTGTGCGTTAGGTGTAGCTTATAAACTAGGTGCTCCAGCGATCGGAATGTCCTCACACATACTAATGCCTTATCACTATAAGAGATTAGGCATCCCCTACAACCCATCATACGTGCCCTTCCATTTCCTGGAGGGGGGAACTAAGCCATCTCTCTTTCACCGAGTCGAGAGATTGTTTTTTGACTTCTTCTTTAGAACGTTTTATTACTTTGTAAGCCAGCGGAGTGATCAAAACACACTGGCTGAATATTTTGACGACATCCCTCCGCTAGAAGAACTGGCTAGGAACATGAAATTTCATCTATTGTATCACAACTTCATTTTAACCGGGTCAAGGCTGTTCCCATCCAATGTGATTGAAGTCGGCGGTTATCACGTTAGCAACGCCAATCCTTTAACTAATGTGAGTATTAATAATATTACATGATTTGTTTTAATGTTCATCTAAAATCCTAAACCATATATCAAATCCAAAATAATATCTCAAAATCATCCGTAGAAACTTGTATTCAATTTGAAATGTTTTTATTTTTATCCTCATAAATATATTACGAAATAAGAAAAGGTATATAGAACCGTAAAAGCTTTTTAATGATATCTATGACTCGCGAACTTAAATTTTAAATTGTCGCATTTGTTAAAAGTCGTTAGTATTTATTAAGACATTAGACACATTTTTTATAGATTCAGTATAACATTTCCTACCTATCCAACAAAAAATGTTTTTATATACATAGGTACGTTACTATCTGAATTCCAGGATTTGAAAAAATTCGTTGATGAAGCTGAACATGGAATTATATTCATAAGTTTTGGTTCTGTTATCAAGAGCTCAACTATGACAACGGATAAAGTAGAAGCTATTTTGGAAGTTATGAAAAGAATGCCGCAGAGATTCATATGGAAATGGGAAGACAAATCATTAATAGTTGATAAAAACAAGTTATATGTGTCTCATTGGCTGCCGCAAGTTGATATTTTGGGTGAGCTACAGTAGTTTATTATAACCTCACTTTGATCATCGGCCTACATACGACCACTCCACCCGCAATCACCGGATTCTCGCGACCTTCAATAGGTCGTCGATCTACTATCCACACAGCGCCTTTAATAGCACTTTTGTTCCCTGCCTAATCGTTGAAAGCCTATGGGGCTATTCCAACTCAAGGTAGCTGAACGGTAGCTGAGCTCACAGGTTCCGCCTTGACCCAAATTATTAGTTACGCGTTAAAAGACGTGCAGAACGCACTTTTGTTCCCTGCCTAATCGTTGAAAGCCTATGGGGCTATTCCAACTCACGGTAGCTGAACGGTAGTTAAGCTCACAGATTCCGCCTGAGAGAATTACCAACACTGACCTTAGCTAGAGCAGTGCATAGCTGAATCTACCGGAACGGAAACGCGACTCACTGAGAAGATCCGAAGGGAAACTGAATGAATAAAACACACCCATATAACCGCCCTAGTAACAATTTAAACAGCCTCAGTTTATTTGTATAGCAATATATCCTGTTACCGGTGGTAACCTAATTTTGACCACAGTTTTCATATATCTCTTTATAATTAACGACAACTTAACTGCTTTATTATTTCAGGACACCCGAAAACTTTGGCGTTTCTCTCACATGCGGGAATGGGTGGAATTACCGAGGCCATTCATTTTGGAGTACCAGTAGTGGCCATGCCTTTCTTGGGCGATCAGCCTGCTAATGCTGCGGACGTCGAAGAGAGCGGTCTAGGAATTCAATTGCAATTCAGAGATTTAACAACTGAGAGCTTATTGAATGCGTTCCAAACTGTTTTGAACACCACGTAAGGCAATATTTGTTAAGTTTTATCAGAAATCGAATATTAATATTTCTCTTGGTTATTTTGCATTTTGTCTTGGTATTTAATATTTATTATTCATACGTAGTATATCTTTAGACTTATAGATGTGTTTAAGTATGTATATCAGTCTCTGATACCCATAACACACAGAATCTTAGTTTGGGACCAGATGATCGTCTGCGACTTGTTTCCGGTTATTATTTATTTATATATCTTTTTTTTTTTTTTTTTTTTNCTGAGATGGGTGGACGAGCTCACAGCCCACCTGGTGTTAAGTGGTTACTGGAGCCCATAGACATCCACAACGTAAATGCGCCACCCACCTTGAGATATAAGTTCTATGGTCTCACGTATAGTTACAACGGCTGCCCCACCCTTCAAACCGAAACGCATTACTGCTTCACGGCAGAAATAGGCAGGGTGGTGGTACCCACCCGCGCGGACTCACAAGAGGTCCTACCACCAGTAATTACGCAAATAATATAATCTTAGATAATCAAACATTTTATTACTTAGATGGGTGAATGAGCTCACGACCTACGCTTTATTAACTGTTTACCAGAGTACATATGTCACAACTGAATACCGTTATTCACTTTATCGCTTGGTGTTGAAATCTCAATTATTATGACCATGGTATGTCATTATAATGGGATGGTATGATTAGGATGGTATTATGACTGTACGATTCTTTAAACCGAATCGCACGATTACATTGCAGCAGTAATAGGCAGGACAACACCTACCCGTGCGGGCTAATAAATTTCAATTATCAAATAAGCCCCGAAATATTAGTAATTTCGTATTTCGTTTCTACTTGACCCAAGATTTGAAATACTTAAACTAAATCCGTCCAAGGCTACCACTTCCTATAAACTTTAATTTGATTTCATTTTATTTATTACATAGTTGGGTGGACCAGCTCACGGCTTATCTGGTGTTAAGTGGTTACCGGAGATACGAGTCCTAAATCTTAATTTTTACAGTACAGCAGCTGCCGCACCCTTTAAACCGATTTTCGAGTAGGTACCACCGCCCTGCCTATTTCTGCCGTGAAGAAGTAATGCGTTTCGGTTTGAAGGGTGGGGCAGCCGTTGTAACTATTTTTGGGTGTCAGACATAAATTAAACAGGCCAATTTTGTTCACACTCTGCTTTAATTTGCTAGTTGTACATTGATGCGTTTGGTTCTTGATTTATTCATAATTACTTTGGACTTCTTATACTAATTTTTACACACAACGCTACCGCGATGTAATTTTGTTGGCCTGTGACATCTATTGACGACATTTGTCAACTGTTGGATTTATAACTTAACAATATTTTAATGGATTGCAATATAAACCTCATATTTAATAATAATTCTTAATATGTACAGGACTCTATATAATCATATAAATAATCAGAAACCTTACACTCTATATAATCATATTAATATAAATAATCATAAACCTTACACTATACTGAGATCTTAGAACTTATATCTCAAGGTGGGTGGCGCATTTACGTTGTAGATGTCCATGGGCTCCAGTAACCACTTAACACCAGGTGGGCTGTGAGCCTGTCCACCCATCTAAGAAATAAAAAAATAAAAAAAAACGCATTATTGCTTCACAGTAGAAACAGACAGGGTTGTGGTGGTTCCCACTCGTTTGTTAGGCTCACAAGACGTCCTACCATCGGTAATTACGCAAATCATAATTTTGAGGGTTTGATTTTTATTACACGATGTTATTCCTCCATCGTAGAAGTCATTCGTTAACATGTGTTAAGTACGTATTTCATAAGGACAATTAATGTCTACCTGCGGAATTCGAACACCAGCTTAGTCGCATAGCTCCATAGAAATGCAACGGGCATCTTACTCTTTACGACCACGACTACTACAATTTAATCTTTTTCGTTTCAGATTCCGTGAGAAGGTGAAAAAAGTCTCGAAAGCATGGCACGACCGACCAATGCCCCCTTTAGAAACAGCAATCTACTGGACCGAGTTTGTTGCCAGGAATCCAGATTTGAATTTCAGGACGGCTGCAGCCGACACTCCTCTATACCAATATATTCTGCTTGATGTAATAGCAGTGCTATTAACACCACTTATTATTATATTCGTCGCATTGAAACGTACAAGAAAATCTTCCGCGCCAATTGTAAAAAAAACGAACGGTAAAAAGAAATCAAAGAAAACTTGAATTGCTTTCGAAATACATATTTTATTTTAAATAANGAATTTTAGAACGGCTGCAGCCGACACTCCTCTATACCAATATATTCTGCTTGATGTAATAGCAGTGCTATTAACACCACTTATTATTATATTCGTCGCATTGAAACGTACAAGAAAATCTTCCGCGCCAATTGTAAAAAAAACGAACGGTAAAAAGAAATCAAAGAAAACTTGAATTGCTTTCGAAATACATATTTTATTTTAAATAAAAATACAGGATGTAAAAAGAAGGCGAGCATACAGTGTACCGAAAATATTAAATTTATAGTATAACACAAAGAACTGTAATCAAAATGCTTGCAACGCTGTATCAAAGTAATATAATTAACAAAAGAGTAAATCTTCACTTTTAATCCAATCTACGACTCATGAAATATAATAAAATAGGTACGTTAAAAGAATAATGAACATTATTAAAAGAATTTAGTAGAGGTGACCTTCTACGAGTGCCTTGCATGGCTAGCCATCAGAATCATTGATCACTCAAAGATTGTTGATCAATCCTGAATAAGAATGTCGTTGTAACGAATCAGGTACCCGAACTAAGGCCTGTGCCTAGTTGAAGACAACACCCGCACATAGGCTTTAATGATGACGGTAAATCGTAAATATTTTTCATTATACTCATATTGAAACAAACATTGTGTATTTATCTTGCGGTAGGCAGCGGCTTGGCTCTGCCCTTGGCATTGCTGAAGTCCATGGGCGACGGTAACCACTCACCATCAGGTAGGCAGTATGCTCGTCTGCCTAAAAAGGCAATAAAAAAAAATTATTACTTAAATGCCAAATTATTTAATAACAACTGTACTATAAAACAGTTTAGAAAATTCTATTCAATATTGTTATTAAAATTGAGTTTATTTGTGAAATTTTCATAAAGGCGGTTACTGGGTTTTAGTTTTATTTGGATTTATATGTCGTCTTCTAATAAATCGTATCAAACTGATAATAATAGAAAAAAACAAACAAAACGATATTAAAATGCCAATAGCCATTCCACAAACATCCAACATAAGTAATTCGTAAAATCCCAAATCAACAGTAGGAGGACGCAGTTCAACATTACCTTTGTGCCGAATCACGTATTCAATCCAAAATATAGCTAAATTCAGAGGTGACACGGGCCTATCTCTTCACAAAGCAGACAAATTTTGAGCCCTTATCTGATAACTGCAATAAGGAAAACAACATTTTTTTATTTTTTTTTATTGCTTAGATGGGTGGACGAGCTCACAGCCCACTTGGTGTTAAGTGGTTACTGGAGCCCATAGACATCCACAACGTAAATGCGCCACCCACCTTGAGATATAAGTTCTAAGGTCTTCTAAGTTCTAAGGTTTAGCGGTAGGCAGCAGCTTGGCTCTGCCCTTGGCATTGCTGAAGTCCATGGGCGACGGTAACCACTCACCATCAGGTGGGCCGTATGCTCGTCTGCCTACAAAGGCAATAAAAAAAAAAAGTATAGTTACAACGGCTGCCCCACCCTTCAAACCGAAACGCATTACTGCTTCACGGCAGAAATAGGCAGGGTGGTGGTACCTACCCGTGCGGACTCACAAGTGTAGTCCACACCACCAGGAATTACGCAAATTATAATTTTATCATCGTATCATCTACATCGTAAATAAAACAAGTTGCTACCTGATGAAAATTTGTTGTCTATCATTTGATTTCTCATTTTCACTTACTAAAAATTACGTTCATATGAATGTTAGTAGTAATATTCATAAGTCATAAACTTACGAATCTTGCATCACAGTTTTTAGGGCTTGATTGATTTTTCTTTCATTCATTGTGGAAACATCAATGGTAACTCCCAAGCCAATTTCAGTAGCTGCCGCTGCGTTCGCGAATTGGTCTCCGAACAACGGAACGCTTATGACTGGCACCCCACAATGCATAGCTTCAATTGAACTTAACATTCCAGAATGTGTGATAAATGCTTTCACTTTTGGATGACCTGTTAATGTTTTTATTTATGATATTTCTAATAATAGTTAAGTATTGCTTATATCGATATTGGTTAATTATAAACACACACACATTCATATTAACAGAACTTAATCCAACTCAACCCATCGAAGATACAGGTTTACACGTTAACTGCGAGGTAGTTCCCATTCGTCATAGCGCAATGATTTCAAGGAATAACTCTGAAACTTTCCGATAGTAGGTATCGAGATTCTTGGAGGCGTTCAGTATCCGAGTAACTTAGAAAGTTAATTTCGCTTCCAATATGTTGGGATTCCTCCGCAGAGAAGCAGTACTTCACGCCTGGTGCTCCTATTTCTAGGCCTATTTTTTCGGGCAGGGGGCCGAACTTCCTACGAGGTCCCCGCGCCTAAGGGGCGCGCGGGGTATGCGGGCCTTGACGATCTACAAGGTGTTGGGAGCAGACCGCGGGCCCGAGGAGGCCGGGGACCCTAAATACTCGTTACTTCCATTTCAATTAATCCAGAAAAAAAACCATTCGAATTGTCAAAACACCCTGGTTGCACGTGTCCTCTAGGTCTACTGAGAGATTTAGTGCTCACTATGTTTTGTATAGGATTTTTCATACGTTTTTTATCGTATGCTCTGAGTAATTATTTCATCATGTCCTTTTAACAATTCCACTACCCACCACCGGAGCCCAGATCATCTTAACCTATCACATGAACCGTTGCGTTCCTCGAGAGAGTGTTTGAAGTGTGTCATAATTTTTGCATCTTCATCCCGAACAACACGTTCTTCTTCAAACGGACTTTATAAGGAATTCTCAGCAACTTGGGTGTTTTTTTTTGGCAGGAAGACTTTTTCCTACATTTTTTTTAATGCTTAGATGGGTGGACGAGCTCACAGCCCACCTGTTGTTAAGCTGTTACTGGAGCCCATAGACATCTACAACGTAAATGCGCCACCCACCTTGAGATATAAGATCTAAGGTCTCAAGTATAGTTACAACGGCTGCTCTTCAAGCCGAAACACATTACTGCTTCACGGCAGAAATAGGCAGGCTACCTATTCTAGTAACCACAAGGAATTATACTAGATTCAACGAGCTCACGGTGCTCGGAATTTNGTTAAGCTGTTACTGGAGCCCATAGACATCTACAACGTAAATGCGCCACCCACCTTGAGATATAAGATCTAAGGTCTCAAGTATAGTTACAACGGCTGCTCTTCAAGCCGAAACACATTACTGCTTCACGGCAGAAATAGGCAGGCTACCTATTCTAGTAACCACAAGGAATTATACTAGATTCAACGAGCTCACGGTGCTCGGAATTTGCTAACACTAACCCTAGCAAAATCAGTGCTTCACAGAATCTACCACCGGATCGGAAACGCGAACCAGTGAGAAGATCCGGCGAGAAACTCAGTGAGTTGTATCTGAGGGTTACGGTCATCCACTGAAAACGGTGGACATAGAAGCGGCTTGCCCGGACGCGGAGGTCGTGTTTTGTAAGTAGAGCATCGAACCCCTCTGTCTCCAGCATCCGGTCGGGACCAAGCAATCGACCAGGTCACCATGAACAGCGCCGCCCCAAATAAAACGGCCCAATGTCAGCGTTTACCTGTCTGTCTATTGCAGCAATAAATAAATGAAAAATATATCTGATTAAATTCTATTTCGTTTCCGTTGGATTGGATTCTGTCCTAAAGTGTGATTAAGGATAAACTCACACAAAACAGCAGTCTGCGGAAACCATTTTCTTATTAAAACATTCTTCGGCAAATTCAAATTACCAACATTGTCAATTTTCCATAGAACCTTTACGGAACTTTTCGTGATAAAATTTATTATTTCTTTAATTATTCTATCCGGAAAATTAGATGCAACAGTTCCAAAACTAATGTAAATGACGTCGCTTTCTGCCTTGTCAATGAAGCTTTTAATTTCCTGCAAAGATGTATTATTATTGCTTAAATATATGAACAAGCTCACAATCCACCTGGTGGGACCTCGTAACAGAAGGGCATAGAGATTAGAACGTAAACGCCGCATAATAACTCATTTTTCCCCCTACCTATTCTAGTAACCTCGAGTGGTCAAGTTAGATTCATCGAACGAGTAGGTGAGCTCACGAGGCTCTAACCTGTGGACGTTGCTAACACTAGCCCTAGCAAGAGCAGTGCTTCGCAGAATCCACCATCGGATCGAAATGCGGCCCACTGAGAAGATCCGAGCGAGAAACTCAGTGAGCTGTCTATGAGTTAATTTACTCGCCAAATCCATAATCGCAAGCGACAGGTTTGACAACTCATCATAAGACATGAGTCGAAGTCTCTTTTATTAGTTTATTTATTTTAAAAGTTACTTAAAATTAATAAAATAATAAATATTAGTCTTTCTTTTAAATAAAATTGTTGTTTTAAAATTTTTCTTATAACTTTCTAATTATTTTAAAGCGGTAATTACTCGTAATATCCACATACTTGTAACAACATTCTTGTTCGTAAATCTAAGTGAGTAAATTTAATTTTCTACATGAACGAACCTCATCATCTATAGTTGTATTTTCTTTGATATGTAAACCACCAACTTCAATAACATTCGCTCCATATAACCGAGATCCAGTCAAAGGAAAATACTGATTCAATAAAATCAATGAAATATTCTTTCCGATCTCATCCAAGTCCGGTACATCTTCAAAAACACTATTGATTATCATTTGGTCGCTTTTTTGAATTACATACTTAAAGTAAATGTTGAAAGCGATATTAATTAGTGCACTTTGTATCTTATCCCAAAAGCCAGGCTTGGTTCCGCTACCAATGAAATGATTCGGAACGTATGCCGGGTGATTGAGCGCACCCAACCTTGAATAAGTCCACGGCATCAAAATATGAGCAGTTATACCGACAATGGGTGCATTCAACTTAAAGGCAACAGCAAGACCGCAGTCCGTCACAAATTGCTCAACTATCACTAAATCAAATTTAGTCTTCGACGATATTATTTCTTGTATTTCTTTGTTGGACATCAATTTATCACAATTTGAGTTAGCTAAATTCTTGAAAGCTCTCGCTGTGTCCAAAGCTTTATGAAAATTAACCAATATACCAGGAAGGTTTTTTAGAGTATCGTCTATATCAACAACATCGCTTCCGCTCACTTTGTACTCGAGTGGTATTTGTCTTAATTTCGATATGTTTTTCATTGGAAAATAATTCACAACTGTAACCGAATGGTCTCTTAAAGCTAACTCTTCAACCAAAGTCGAAAATAAATTGTGGTGACTCCTTCCATTGTACGGAAACACAGCCAATATTTTATAACTAACACATTGATTTACGAATACAAATAGTCCCAGTAGACTGAAATTCATTTCGTATATTTTCTATACCTAAATAATATACCATGTAAATAATATTACTATAAACACACACAAAACAAAAATATTGAAATCTTTACCACGACTGCGTGGCTGCACCGTGAGATTATTACTGTGATACTGTAAGCCCGGAATTTAGCATTGACCGAGATCCTCACTGATTGCTTGTTATTAATACAAGGCAAATAGTAAAGCGGATGCTGTCGTCTTTTGACGATAACTACATATGTAGTATGCAAAAGAAGAGGACAATTTGAAAGCTTTGAGTACCCAATTATTGTTATTATTTTGCATTCATGGTTGAACGTGCTCATAGCCACGCGATGTTAAGTGGACACACGAGCCTATAGAGATCACAATGTGAATGTCACCACCAAACTTACGACATGGGAAAATCGAATACCCGGCCGTTTGAACCCGAAAATTAAATAGACAGTATGGTAATATGTAGGTACCCGTGCAGGCTCACATTACGGCCTAATTACACAGTAATTAAGCAATAACAAATATTCCTTGATTGTAGAATTTGAACCCATCGCTCGATCCGAGTACGCCAGTAGACTTATTTTTTGGATCATAACGACTAAGTACCAAATATAAAATGCTTATTTTTGAGATGAAAACCATTTTATAACTCATTCTTTATGGAACTATATTTTTTCCTACTATATTCTTTATGGAACTATATATTTTTTGACCTTTATAGGTTTCATACTTCAGTCGTTAAACTGGGTCTGTTGTTGTTGTTGTTGACCACCATGTAGGTTATGTTGATTTAAGAAGAATACAATATAAATATCAAACATGTTTCTCCGTCAAACATTCGAATGCCAAATAAAAATTGGACAACAAGCAACATGAATCAAAATTTAATTTTTAAACAATAAATTGCTTTAAAACAAAGAAAAATGTCCTGACAGATCCGCTTTATTTGCAACACATTTTCCACAATCCCATAAGTGAGTTCAACATCAACTCAATTAATTTCTGATATAAATTTTTATGTACTTCGTTAATAAAAAATATGTAAAACTTAGAAGGAAACAAACAGAGTTTAAATAATATTATTATAATTTCAATTCAAATATAGTTATGTTATGTTTTAGCAAATCATTCATCCCAACAAAATGGCATGCTGCTGTAAACCCGGAAAATGTGAGTTATTAGTTTCATATTTTTGTCAAGTATAATTCCGTTTAAATAGTGATTCTTATATGTTCTAAGCATTTTCTTTGCATATAGCAGTCACTTTGTTGAATTTTAACTTTTATAGGAAAACCTGTCCCTTCTCCCTTACAATGCCAATGCCCGATCTACATATATGTAAGTCGAGGCAGAAGAGCGCGTTTTTTCCTCTACCTAATCGTTGGTAGCCTAAGGGGCTATTCCAACTTCACTCGGACTGGTAGGCAGGGACGTCTTAAATTAGGCTGGGGCCCTTGGGCACACAAGAATTTGAGGCCCTTTTGGAAAGTAAAAAAAGCGAATTATAATAACATATTTTTACTGAGTATGACCATTTATTATAGGTAATCAAATACGGTATGATATAATATGTCATTAATGATATTAGAATGCTGCTGGTTTTTTGGTTACGATTACGATAACGGAAACCGTGTGAGAGAAATTGTCGGTCCTTAGGGCCCCCCTAAGAATGGGGGCCCTGGGCACGGGCCCCGTGTGCCCTTATGGTAAAGACGGTATTGCTAGTAGGTGAGCTCAGGGGCTCAACCTGAGAAAATTGCTAACACTAGCCCCTAGCAAGAGCACTGCTGCGCTAAATCTACTACCGGGTTGGAATCACTGAGAAGACCCGGCGAGAAACTTAGTGGGTTGTCTATGGGCTAGTTCGGACGTCGAACTCGTCGGAGTCCGGAGGAGCGGTGCTTGAAGAGCCTAAATGCACCAAAAGTAGATCCGGCGAATCCGACAAAATATATTTTGGGCGCCGGCGGCTTTGCTTCGCTCCGTGGCCTGGGTCGGATATAGGCAGGATATAGGTATAGTTAGCGGTGGCCACGATAAGAGGGTTAAAAGCCCATGCTACCCCTAGCGTTGAATAAGTGTGGTTCTAAAATTCGGCACTGTATGCGGAATGGTTTAGACGAAAATTGCGATACCTATAATATTATATGCGAATATGCTAAAACCAAAAATTTGTATGCAACTTCAGCATCTATATAACGTAATAACCAATACCGACCGTAGGCTTCGGATTTACGAAGCCATCCCACGAGATAATTCTATAAATCTAATAAAAACAGAAGATTCGAAGGTCGGCATCTTCGGGCTGTAACTACTGCTTCAATCCATATTGCTAATATCCGACCTACACCCTAATTCCTATCTTAAGATCTGCTGGTGAGATATTTTGTCATCCTGTATAGGTTAGGCGGGACAGACGAAGGTACCACAAATCCTGCCTATTTCTGAATTGAAACAATCATGTAGGTAATTCGGTTTGAGAGTGAGGAGACTTAGACATCAGATCTCAATATAGTTCAGCAACAGCCACTGGCAGTGTGTGGTGTGATAGTTTAATTAGAATAGATCATTAGAATATTAAATTTTGTCAACGCAAAATTACAATGCACTCAAATTATAAATATAAAAATGTTTGATTTTATTACATTATGTAACAATACTGACATTACATGCACACTTTAATGTGTATTTTTTTCTTTAAATGTTGTATATTATTACAGCGAATAAATCATCAACAAGTTGTTTAGGACGGTGTGATCTGCCAAAGCACAGATGTTTAGAGAGACGCGAGGTAAAACCTGGACCTGTGCCCAAACACATGGGTTGGTTGTATACGGCCAAAAATTCACCTGAACATCAGGTTACCATTGTTTTTACAATAACTTCTTTTTAGTTAACATTCTAAATAGAAATTAGGACTTTTTTAGCTTCATTCAAATCGGGAAAGGAAATAGAGCGCACATAAAGCATAATAGTCTGGTGACACCAATAACCAGGCCAATGGTTCAAAGCCGTATAACTACCACTAAATCGGGGATGTTTGCGGATGCGCGAATTAATAGCTTCGCAACAATGAATTGTAAACGAATTGCTTCCCTAATTCGCCGCATGCGGGTCAGTCGCAGCAGCTACCTGCGGCTGTTCGCCTCGCGGATGGATCTGGACTACCCAATAATACCCAACACTGGACAAGTGTGCATGTTGAGCACTCTGGATCCAAACCAGCCTTTAGAGTTTAGATTAAGGTAGTTTTGACGTTAATTTTGTTTTTTTGTTTTATTATTATTGCTTTTGTTTTATTGCGTATACTGGTATACTATATGAAATATTAATGAATGTAATATACATGCAAAATCTGAAATAAATGAAATAAATAAATTACTGTACGAGTATTTATTTTACTAATAGCCTTTACTTTTGCAGTTACGATGCGGTTGGCGCCCGGGACATGTATCTTGTTCTGTACTCCGGAAGATTGAACAACATAATTCTATGAGAATGGGCAGTTGCACTCCTTGCCCTTCTAGCTGTTCACGCCCCTTTTGTTCAAAGCCATGCTGCATGCCTCCGAAATGCCTAGCTCTATGTCCATCCTCACCATCATGCTGCAAACAGCCTGCGGCTACACAGCCAATCCTTAGAATAATAAGACACGAAGGACAATATACAATATGTACAAAACCGTCCAATGTCAACAACGCTCCGTCTGGTCCATACCCACTAAAGTACGTCCTGAACACAGATCCCGATGAAGGACCAACAGCGAACGCAAAGTATAGCGTAGAGGCTAAATTTAATGATTACCATTTTGATTACACTAGCTCCCAGTCTTCCTTCGTTTTAGACTTTTCGCCCCCCGAACAAAGATGCTTTAAGCCATGTCCGAAATAAAGATTGAAACAAGTTGTATGTGTTTTAATACATTGATTAGAACAAACAAAGTAAAAAAAGTAGAAGGAAAGAGACCCCGCGGCCGATTACCTAGCCGTTGGTGTGATCAAGTAACCGCTCTAACTGGGTTGCCAGTCGCAACCGCCATTCGAGCAGCTGAGGACCGGACGAGATGGAAACAGCTCACGAGACAGGCAACGGTCAAGTTTCAGGGACACGACCTTCAGAAATGAAAGCGACGAAGAAGAAGTACAAACATATTTTTTCTCTTATTTTTACCACCTAACAATTTTCCTTTTTGTTTACTTATAATACTAAAATATATACAATACATAAAGGTACCTTTCAACTTATTATAGTAAGGAGTACAAGCACACTGCTTGCGTGCGATTTTTAACGTTCTCGATAACTCAAAAGTTAGCTCAAATTTGTATGGAGTTGGAAACGTTTGCCTACGTTTGCCGCTAGGGGCGCTGTTCCAACTGCCTACAAATTTGAGTTAACTTTTTCGCTATTGATAACGCTAAGCACACTGACCTCACAAAGTGATCATCGCTGTCTATAAATGAATTAACTCAAAAGATTTCATGGTAAAAAGAAAATAAAATGGAAAAAGAAAAATAAAATATGCAAAACAGCTCCTGATAAAGCTGGTGATTTCTAATCTAACAATTAGTATGATGATAAAATAGGTAATGATATCAGATCCATGAAGCAATGCCACGGTGCAGGCAGTGGCAGCTTTGGAACCAAAAAATAAATATGTCATACTTCCATTTTGAATTTCGAAATTAATAATTATGATTAGTCTATGAAAGTTACAATTTAGCAAATTAATGAATTTCCATATTACTTACTATCAAAAATTAGAATAAATTCATCAAAAACACGGATTGAACTTTTTCATGATAATCTTACATAACACAACCAAGTGTGACAGTAATTCACTATTAGTGAATTTGAAAATAATGATAAGCAATGAAAAACAAAGAATCTGTCTAACAGAACTTTATTGACAACAATTTAGACATACACTGTACATTTGCACAAGTATATCATTATATAGGGTGTGCTTTCTCTCACTACACCTTAAAGAAAATGACTAGATAAGTCACAAATATACCATACTTTTTAACTAGGGTTACCAGATTTTTGTGCTAATGCTAACATGTTTTCATTGGCAAGCATTTGGAACTCATGGAATCTTTGTGAAACCCTCTGATTCATTCGTAGATATTTCTCCATACAGTTGACAGTGCATTTGTCCTAAAAGATAACACATTTCAATCATTTATCATTTATGTAATAAAACACCCATTTTAATTTAATATTCCCACTAACTGCTATCCTGCTTTAATAATCACAGGGATACAATGCTCACCTGTCAAATGTAATAAAAGCCAAAAATAATAATTACATGAACGATTTGTCAACAAATGCCACAAAATGAGAATAAAGAAAAAACTCATTAATATTCATGAGATAACACTGAATCTGGTGACTCTGTACATTAAAGAAAAAAATGAAATAAAGAATTATAGAAGCCAGCAGTTTCTGTAATTATTTTCTGCCAGTCTCTATTTGGCTGTCCATATTCAGTGCTCCAGATCTACTGTATACATTTACATGCAGTTTTTCACAGACAGATGGACAGATTACAGATTTGGAACAGAACATAAGGTTTCTTACATTAAAATCATATGCTGCAAATGGTATTTTTAAAAGTGATTGAAATTTATATTTCAAATGATGTAATTAACATGAAAGTAACTGCTGTGTTCATTTTTGACACATAACTGCTGAACTAATTTTGAAAATTCACAGAAAATAGTATTATATCAGGGAAAGTAATAAGCTTATATTCCTCTAAGAATTAAGCTACATTTCATGCCACCGTGGAACACACATAAAAGAGCGTTACACGGGGGCAAAGTAACAGACGAAAATATGGTTAATTAATCGAGCTTTTCCTTACCTCGGTAGATTTTAAAGTCCTCGACGTAAAATCATGAATGCAATCATTGAAACAAAGTTCAGACAGCTTGTTGTATTGTACAAGGAAATCCTTGAACTGAAATGAAATTTGAAAAAAATTAAATTATCTACTGAAATTTGAAAACACTAAACAAAATGTACCGGCATATAGATGATAATTATTGGAGAAATGTTAAAGAATTTAAGAAATTAAATTATATTTTTAAATAAGTGGAATAATTCAGAAATAACATTATTTAACAAATTATTTCGTGAAAATACTAAATATTTACAGTTTTAATTTGATCAATTTCACTCATCATTTCAGGGGTCGCCATTTCTGTATATCTTCAAGAAAAGTTTAGAACAGTGTGATTGTTTAGTATTTTTACAATATTTATATTAAATCTAAATATTTATATAATATTTTTATGAATTATTGTAATGTTTCAGTTTTAGGTTAGATTAGAAGCCTTTTTTATTTTGTTGAACCATTTGACAGGCAAAGGTATAGCGAATGTGCAGACTAAAAAAGCCAAATATTAAGATTATGAATTCACTATTTGACTTGACTATGACTTGACCTTAAACAGACACGTAGTAACTATTAAACCAATCTGTGGGCAGAGTGCGGTCTGCATCCGGACCGCCGCGGTGCCGCGCCGACCCATTTTATACGTTTCGCGTTTCCAACTTTATAAAAATTGAAAGTTGATCTTGGAAGATTGCATGCATTCGTATGCTTGACTCATTTAATTTTTGTCAATATGCACAATGTCAATAATTAGAACAAAATGGCCTGACATAACTTCTTATGTATTTTCCAGAGCTTCCATTGCAGTTTGTAATTAACTCAGGTACCTATGTCATTTTATTGATTTTTTTTGTTTCAGAGTCATTTCCAATTTTGGTTTATTTCATTCTATTTAATTTCACTTTTACATTTGAAAGCGTTGACTTCATTCTAATGAAACACGAAATAATTATTTAACCATTTCATTTAAAAAAAGCTATTAGAGTCATATGGCTACATTTCCTTTGCCTATCAACTAAGAACAAACTACACATCTTAAAAAGTTTGCGCTACGAAATGTCAAAAATCATTGAATTGCAGTTTTACAGAAAAAATTAAAATAACCAAATAATAACTAGGTACGAATGTTCAGGTTTGATCGTCTACTACACTTTGTCTCTGTGTAAAACACATTTCAGATAGTCAAATAATAATCAGATAGTACACGAAATCTCTTAGCTATAGAAACAATGGAAGAGATTGGAATTATTTTACCCGAGAAAGTAAGTATTCAAAAAAAGGCTACTAATCGAATAACTGTAACGCAACCTTTACACATAATATTGAACTTTTTAGGATGACCAAATCACAGACTCAAAAGGCTTGGCGTTTGCTGGTCCTCAATCTTTTGATGAACTCGAATCTGAAGATTTATACACAAAGTACAAGGTAAGTGAAACAAGTATAAAAACTCCACTAAAACTATGCATTTTCACCAATAAGTAAATGTATGAGATGCCACCCACCTTGAGACATCAGTTCCAAGACTCAGTTCCATACTACAGTGGCTGCCCTGCCGTTCAAACCAGAATAAATCTTGTGCTAGTAACATCAAGATAGCCATGAGCCCATTAGCCCATTAAGGAAAAAACTGCATGGTTTTCTTTAGTCACTAGTAGTAGTTACCTACTGAGTTTCTCACTAGTGGGTCACAATTGTGATCCAGTGGTAGATCCAGAGAAGCACTGCTCTTGTTAGGAAATTCTCTTAGGCTGAGCTGTGAGCTCTTTACACATCAGGTGAAGCCAGAATAGTCCCTTGAGGCTATAGGTAGATAAAAAAAACTAAATCACAACTTTCAATCTTCAATACACAATACATATTGTCTTTAGTGTATTGTGCAATAGACAAAGAGACAATAAATATTAACTTTTATGTAAATTTAACAGAAACTCCAAAGAATGTTAGAGTTCTTAGAAGTACAAGAAGAGTACATTAAGGATGAACAACGAAACTTGAAGAAAGAATATTTGCATGCACAGGAAGAAGTAAAGCGCATACAGTCTGTTCCTCTTGTCATTGGACAGTTTCTTGAGGCAGTTGATCAAAATACAGGCATAGGTAAATGGTTCATTTATTTAATAATATAAATTACCATTGTCTGTGTATCACCATGAATATTGAAAAGTATATGAAACTTAATAAATTGACTGTAAAAAATGCGAGATGAAACTATGGAAGTCGTTATAATTATATCTAGAATTCTAAAACGGAAAAAAATACTAAATTACATTTTACAATCAATTTATTCTATCTTCCTAATATTACTTTTTATTTACATTATTATTTGTAATGCTGGCAAGGACTGGACTTTGCAGTGCACATTATTTAAAGTGGTGAAAAATGTCAAACAAATATTGAAAACTTCTCTACAAATAAAGTCATAAGTACACACTTCCAATGACATTTTTTGTGACAACATTCTTGCAATTAAAAATGGTATATTTTTGATCTTGGTATTAGTTTGTTGGCATTTCCAATACTTATGTTCTATTTGCAGTTTACATCACTTATACCCGCTTTCAGAATAAAACATATTTTATTTTGTTATTTCAGTTGGCAGCACCACTGGCTCAAATTATTATGTCCGTATTCTCTCAACAATTGATAGAGAGTTGTTGAAGCCATCTGCTTCAGTTGCTCTGCATAAGCATTCTAATGCTCTAGTTGACGTCTTGCCTCCTGAAGCTGACAGCTCAATCTCTATGTTGCAAGCTGGTATGTATTATCTCTACTAAGGATCTACTAAGGTCTCAAGTATAGTTTTAACGGCTGCGCCACCCTTCAAACCGAAACGCATTACTGCTTCACGGCAGAAATAGGCAGGGTGGTGGTACCTACTCGTACGGACTCACAAGAGGTCCTACCACCACTAATTACAGAAATTATTATTTTGCGGGTTTGATTTTTATTACACGATGTCATTCCTTCACCGTGGAAGTCAATCGTGAACAATTGTTGAGTACGTATTTCATTAGAAAAATTGTTACCCGCCTGAGATTCGAAAATCGGTGCATCGCCTCAACACGTATGCACCCGACGTCTTATCCATTAGGCCACGTCGACTTTGAAAGTCTTTGATGATTACACTCAAAAAGTAATTTACTCTTTTAGATGAGAAACCCGATGTTCAATATTCGGATATTGGAGGCATGGATACACAAAAACAAGAAATTAGAGAAGCTGTTGAACTCCCTCTCACTCATGTGGAGTTGTACCGGCAAATTGGTATTGAGCCTCCTCGGGGTGTGCTCATGTACGGACCACCAGGTTGTGGCAAAACTATGCTGGCTAAAGCTGTAGCACATCACACTACAGGTATAATATTAGAAATATGAAATTTTCAGTACACATTTTGAATTAAAGAAATTTGTCTAAACTTGAATAACTGTTAATTAAAATTAAATTACAAATGCTTACTAGCAAATGTTTACAAGCATTTATTAAATGGTTTTTATACAATTTAGCTTATATTTGAACTCTAATGCTTGAGTCAGATGACTCATTTCTACACACACACTAAGTCAATTCTGAAATGTTACATGAACAGAATATTTTATTGTCTCAAGACTTGCAACTTCTTGAGGTATGTCATAAAAGAGTACTTCAAATGTCTATTTGCTATTGATAAATCTACTTGATTATTACCTTATTGATGTATTTCATGAGGATAAAGGCAAATAGGCTAGTAATGTTAATTTATGTATTGCAATAACATTTCTTCTTAATATCTTCTCATCTGTCTGGTTTTATTTCAAGAGGTACCTCTGCTTGTGTAAAGCACCCTAAAGTATAAAATTGCATTTTTGTTTTGTTATAGCTGCATTCATTCGTGTCGTCGGATCAGAGTTTGTACAGAAGTACTTAGGAGAAGGACCCCGTATGGTGCGTGACGTTTTCCGTCTTGCCAAAGAGAATAGCCCAGCAATCATTTTCATTGATGAAATTGATGCTATTGCTACTAAAAGGTAATTAATCGTTCCAATATGAAAATAATAATTAAACCGTTTTCAAAAATTCGATATATATACTGGAAGGACTTGTATTTCTGTAAAGAACCTATGATGCATCTCGATTTGAATAGTAAAATAGATATTTAGGGTGCATTTTTTTTTTTTTTTTTTTTTTTTTTTCCTACCTAAGCTGATAGCCCTAGCGGCTATTTCAGCGTAACCCTAACTTTAGTAGGTGAGCTCACGGGGCTCAAACCTGACGATGTTGCTAACACGAACCCTAGCAAGAGTCGTGCTTCGCAGAATCTACCACCGGATCGGAAACGCGACCCACTGAGAAGATCCGGCGANGCAGCGGTTTTGCCCACGCGGAGACGGTGGGCACCGGTGCCGGCACGAAGGCAGGCTTCGGCGCACGGGGCGCCGAAGTCTTTGGGCCGACGGTTTTTGGAGGCGCGTTGGCCAGACGCTTCCGCGGGGCCTTGGGGCATCCGCGGTAGTTGGCTGTGTGGCCCTGCTTCTGGCAGAGCACACAGCTCGGAGGTTCGGTCGCGGTCTCTGACCCGCGAACAGTCGGCTTAGGGTGCAGCATTCCACTGTATACCATATGCACCTAAAACTAGGCATCCGTTGAGCTTTACTTATTAATATTTATAACCATCTGTTTCATTTATTAGCACTTATCTCTATTATACTATACTATATACATATACTTTTTTTTTGTAGATTTGACGCCCAAACTGGTGCCGACAGAGAAGTTCAAAGGATTTTACTTGAACTCCTCAACCAAATGGATGGTTTTGATCAAACTACTAATGTTAAAGTAAGAAAATATGCTTTGTAATTTCCAACATAAATGCATGGATCATACTGTCTACTTTATCGTTTATGTATCGATTATTTATTACAGGTAATAATGGCGACAAATCGTGCTGATACATTGGACCCTGCGTTGCTAAGACCTGGCCGTCTCGACAGGAAAATCGAGTTTCCCCTTCCTGATAGGTTAGTCGGAATCTTAAGTCCTCATAGGCGTTACAAAAGGCGTTAATAGGCAGCGCTTTTTAATACGCTTTTATTAACTTCAGACGTATGTATTGAAATTTGAATATGTATATGTATTAGTATGTAACGGAATCTTTGAACATGATTTTGACCCCCTTTAAAACGTAGGATTAACTCGAAATTTGGCATACTTTTTAAGGACCGATGACAATTCAGTATTTAAAAATAAATATTGAAAAAATTGAAATTCAACCAAAAAATAAAAAATTAATAATATGTAGTTTAAAAAAACTACTATAAAAATACGCTTTTAATCCAAAACACTTTTTTACAATAAAATATTTTTTTCTTACACTAATTTTAATTAAAATTTATTAAAATTTATTTTCTATTTTTTAGTTGGATTTTCTATAAAAGCGTATTTTTAAGTTTTTTTAAATTATTATTTATTTTATTATAGTTACAACAAACTAGGCCTTACAAAGAAAATACACCTAGTGAATGTGATGAAAGTGATTTTAATTGCATACAACAGAGTATAAATTCAATACTCCCAAGTTCCTCCACTCTCAGGGTAACGCGAGAAATGTTTCCACTATTTAATGGATGTTATTATACATATGAACCTTCCTCTTCAATCACTCTATCTATTAAAAAAACCGCATCAAAATCTGTGGCGTAGTTTTAAAGATTTAAGCATACATAGGGACAGAGACAGCGACTTTTATACTATGTAGTGATTAGGTATGAAACAGACACAAATTGTGGTCATACGACTAGCCATTTGTGGTTGACTCTTCAATTGCCGCTACAAACATTGAATTCTGACTGTTGTTCTAGGCGTCAAAAACGTTTGATTTTCTCGACAATCACTACCAAGATGAACCTTTCGGATGAAGTGGATTTGGAAGAGTTCGTGGCTCGACCGGACCGCGTGTCCGGCGCCGACATCAACGCCATCTGTCAGGAGGCCGGCATGCACGCTGTCAGGGAAAACAGGTAACTATCCTTATCCGACCGCGACGGGACAACGCAAGGCCCGCCGTCGCCCGAAACATGTCTTGTTGGATTAACTCTCGGTGGTTTTTTTTGTTTTTAACTCGTCGATTACGACGAAGAGTTCAAAGAGAGTTTTTTTATTTTTTTTATTTATTGATGCACAAAACAAATTACAATCATTACAGTACATATTAGCTAAATCGTACAAGTAGTACCTAGATCTAATCTGGATTGCAATCTAAATAGTATGTGCACTCAGCAAAACCATATTAATGTGCATAGCTTTGGCTATTGGAAAACAAACCCATAGACTCAGCCCACTCAGCCCTCTTGCTAGGGCAAGTGTTAGCAAATTCTCTCAGGTTTAGCCTGTGAGCTTACCTACCAGTCCGGACGTAACTAGAATAGCCTCTTAGGCTACCAGCAAACAGGAAGGTAAAAAAAAGGTGTAAACTGTATCCCTTAATATTTTATTAAAATAATATTTATAAAAAACTTCGGTTTTTATAGTTTCGATCATTAACTCTCTCAGTTTTAATAATCGTTGGAATCTTCGAAATAGTTATGTGAATGATACTAAAATCTTTGTCCTTTTTTCAGATACATTGTACTTCCTAAAGATTTCGAAAAGGGTTACAAGAATAACATCAAGAAAGATGAGAGCGAATATGAATTTTATAAATAAACGTCATTTTTCTGTGGATTGTGTACTAATATGTTTACAACTAGAACATTAAATCTCTTTTCTTAGAAATATTCAAGTTGTATTATTTGTTATAACTTTATAATAAATTAATTATATTAGCAAGGGATTACAAGACGATTTGAGTACAAAACAATAAATAGTAACTTTAAATGCAAGTTATAACTTTAGGCAAACTTAATAATGGCTGCTATACTGAAAATTACCCAAACAATTGATTTTATTCTTGTCCTGTACCTACAGTAAACACAATGATGAACACATCGTGGGTCACGAACGCAAAGATGTTCCGTAAAGATTATTTCTTCATTTGTATATTAAAAATACACGCTTTGTGTAATAGGTGATCCTTAACAAACATCTAAATAAACGAAATCTTGATGAGTTAATTCAGGCATTATATAACTCACCTTCCAAGTTAACCGAACCAGGTCGATAGTACCAATATTTCGGAATAGTCCTAAAAAGTATATGCAATTGTAAAGTTTTGCGATACATTAAGTGTGGGTGAAAATTCAGCTGAAAGAATTATTCCATTAAATACTTAACTGGTTTCAAAGGCAGACAAAAACTAGCAGTTTTTAATTGCTTAGATGTCTGGACGAGCTCAGAGCCCACCAGGCTCATTTAAGTGGTTACTAGAGCCCATAGACATCTACAACGTAAATGCACCTTGTAAACGTAAACGTATAAACGTAAAGGTGGGTACCTTGAGATATCAGTTCTAAGTTGTCAGTATAGTTACAACGGCTGCGCCGCCCTTCAAACCGAAACGCATTACTGCTTCACGACAGAAATAGGCAGGGCGTTGGTACATACCCGCGCGGACTCACAAGAGGTCCTACCACCAGTAATTACGCAAATTATAATTTTGCGAGTTTGTATTTTATTACATGATGTTATTCCTTCATCGTGAAAGTCAATCGTGAACATTTGTTGAGTACCTACGTATTTCATTAGAAAAATTAGTAGTCATTTATTAAATATCTTACAAAGTTGTGTATTCCATTATTTTAGGCCAAAACGAAATTATTTACAACAGAAAAGTGAAAATCAAAAGATAAAATTTATTTCAAAATCTATATTTCATAACATTTTTGTTAACAATGTGATTTCATAATACAATATATTTGGCTTAAAACCTTATACAAAACGGATGTCGATGTAACAATAAATTACGGAAAAATACAGCTGCACGAGAGATGGGTAATTTGTGATGAGAATATCGATATCTCCTTACAGCTAATATCAGGTGCATTATTTTTAAAATTACGTTAGGCTACTTTAAGGCACTAATACTATTAAGGCTGTTGTTACGTCTAAAAATATGAAGGATTAATATCAAACCTAGCGGCCCTCTTATAAATACGAATAACATTTTAATATTTCATAATTTTAATTCTAGCGGATCTAGCCTATTCGTAAGTCGAAGGTAAATATATTAATAAAAAGTCGGCGAGTGAAATCACAGTTAAATTACAAGGCCAAGATATTTTTTTTGTACAATTTACCTAAAATTGTGACAAGAATTTGGAAGTATCGAAGTTCAGGAATGTTGACATTTTTAAGTAATCCTAAAAAATGATTAACTTATCGCTAAAACCGAATCATCTTTGTGAATTGTCAATGTTAATACTCTGTTCGAAACACTTAAGTAATTCGTTGATAACTTTTATGTTTCCAATTATAATTTAAGTAGACCGAAACATTATGATTAATAACAAGAGAGAAACATGACAAAACGTTGTACTTACTGGACGGGGTAGTTGAGTATCACACTAATATCTATTCTTCCAAATGTAATAAATTATTTTAAACTACATCAATTCAACAATTTTATGGCAATAAAGAATGTTTAACAATAATACGTACAATAATAAGAAAATACAATACGGAATGTCATAACATTTTGTTTCAATAACAGACGATTTTTCAACTAAGCTATTTTTTATAGAATACAATTGATATGAAGATTTATTTAATACATATACATATTATTACACACTGGTCAATTCTAAAAGACCTAATACTACCAAATGTGAATATGATTTTAGCAGAAAAACAGAATAATTATTTAAACATTTACATGAATGAGCCTTAATCGAAATCGATATTGACTGCGTTACAAAAAGAAGTTGCGTAAAACAACTTGGGTATGTCATGATTCCAATAATCTGGATTGTTTCCATAAATTAATAATTCAGAGTTCATCTAATCATATCATTTAGAGAGAGATAACTAATATTGGCCGTTCAACAGAAAATATGAGATGTCTATGGCCGTTCTTGACAAAGTGAGATTTTTTTCACTTACTGATTTATATAATGAATACCTGTTTCAGTTTGTTGTAACCAAATAACATGAGGATTTGTAATAGAATAATCAAGGAAAGCTTTCGTTGCGCAACCAACAGCTTGTGACATGTTAGCTGATGAATTTCATGGCGTCAACTGAGACACTGGCCGGTCATCGTTCTCGTCGAACCCGTCGCTTGAGACAAAGGGCTCGACGGGTAAATTAACCCACAGACACAGCCCACTGAGTTTCTCGCCGGATCTTCTCAGTGAGTTGCGTTTCCGATCCGGTGGTAGATTCTGCGAAGCACGGCTCTTGCTAGGGTTCGTGTAAGCGACGTCGTCAGGTTTGAGCCCCGTGAGCTCACCCACTAGTTAAGGTTACGCTGAAATAGCCTCTGAAGTCTATTTCATACCTACGCATGCACACTTAGTGCTAGTAAGACTGACATACACATCTACAAACGAGTTTGTACACTGCCCTATAGGATACGGCCTCATAATTAATTGGACTGCTGCTCTGACGTCACAGGTATCAATGTCCAATTCACTACCATAACACGAATATGGCTCGGTTACTATTACAACAAGCGCAACTTTGTGACGTCCTTATACCGGGAACGACCAACCTGCCCACAGTTGTACAGCATAGGTAGAAAATAATAATAATGAGACACTAGTAGGTGTCATCGCTCGGAATATTTCGATGGCTCCAATGAACACTACGCTAACTCCAAATTCGTAGGTTTACAGGAGGAGCGTTTAAACGAAAAAAATTGATAAAATCCTTATTATTGCAGATACATTTATGGTTCTTTTTATGTAACTAGCTGATTTACTCTTGCTTTGAACCGCATCAATAATGATTTGTAATACTTTTAAAATAATGAAGCGATTTGCGTGAAAAACAAAAATTTAAATTAGAGTAGTGTTCATTGGAGGCATCGATTTGCACCGCAATTCTCCGTTTGACGAGTGGTCGCTTTTGTGACAGAACTAGCCGTACTCGCCCGCTTCGCTGCGCATTTAAAATTAACATTATTATTTATTGTCATTATTATTAGGGAGTCCAACACTCATAAATATTAGCCTATCCATTAAGTACATGTATTTTTTACATGGATACCAAGTTTCAACGCAATCGGATGCATGGTTCGGTAGTTATAATGGAACATCCGTAAAAACCACTGTAGATTTATATATCGTCTTCTCGCATTAAAACTATATAATCTCAAAACTTACTAATTTTACAGGAGAGTGTTTTAGGATTAACATGTGACATTTTTAATATTAATCATCTTTGCAATATTTATTTTTTATTATGTACCAGTTAAATTTTCTGTCTTTTAAAGTAAGATAAAATTATGTATTAATTTTGTTAATAGTAGTCAAAACATAGGTAAACAAAAAAAAAAAAAAAAATTAACTACGCTCTTTTGACGACAGTATTTATTAGAAAAAAAAATACTGGTGATACCAAATTTCGAATGTTTTTGGAAATTGTACGCTTTTAATGCGAAAAGACGATATTAGTATAGATTAGTTCGTCCGGATTTGTGTCGGTTGCGATTGTCGGTGTCGATGCACGAACATCGACGATCGCGCGGCACGGGCGAAGGGAGGAGGACAGCGGCGCGGGGTCACGGTTTAACACCTTCTTCGACACTTCGTGCAGCAACGATACCCGCGACACCTGCTTGTTACTCTTTTATAAATTAACCAAATATTACACCTATCGTATTAATACAGTTGACTCTTTTATTTTATAACACCGGTCTACCCGAGAGCAGTTGAAAACAGTCGGCGTGTCCCGTGGCGGGTGAGGGCGGGTCGGGGCGGGTCGGGGCGCGTCAGGGCGCGTGCATGAGCGGCACGAGCAGCGCGGGCGGGCCAGCGCGGCGCAGGAAGGCGTGCGAGAGCAGCCGCGGCGCGGACAGCCGCAGCGCCGGGTCCCGCACCAGCGCGCTCTCCACGAACGCGAGCAGGTCGGCCGGGCAGCGGGCGGCGCCGCGCGGCCGGGGCGCCGGCATGTCGCGGATCCGACGCATCGCCTGCATCCCGGACATGACATAAATATAAGAAATAATAGTTTAAAATGCTTTTCAGGATATTATTGTCAAAATAACCCTTCTACTCATATCTGTACATAAAATACTAGCTTTTGCCCGCGATTTCGTCCGCGTGGAATAGTTCACAAAAAATGCTTTGTTTTAGAACAAATTTGGTTAGCATAAAAACGTTATAGTGAGCCAACCTTAACATATAGTCATATGCTGTCGCGAATTTTATTTAGATCTTTTAAAGGAGAACAATTCTGTCATACATTATTTTAGCGAAACTTTAAACATTTCAGCAACGCACGTAGCGGAAGCTCTCAAAAGGGAAAAAACCCGATTTTGAAACATTCTTTATTGATGCTCCGCTTGTATGGGTCTTATCGTGATGTATATATAGCCTATACTATAACCTTCCTCAATAAATAGGCTATCTAACACTGAAAGAATTTTTCAAATCGGACGAGTAGTTCCTGAGATTAGCGCGTTCAAACAAACAAACTCTTCAGCTTTATAATATTATTATAGATTACAACTATTGAGATTATAACTACTGATACCATGCTTTTTTTTACAATAAATTCATTTTTTCTTACACTATTTTTAATTCAATTTTATTAAAATTTATTTTCTATTTTTTATTTGGGTTTCTATAAAAGCGTATTTTGTTAGTTTTCGTAAACTATTATTTATTTTTCATTTTTTAGTTGAATTTAAATTTTAAAATTTTTTTTTTCTTATTGAATTGTCATCGGTCCTTATAAGTATGCCAAATTTCGAGATAATCTGACGTTTTGAAGGGGGTCAAAATCATGTTCAAAGATTCCGTTACTTACTAACATACATACGTCTGAAGCTAATAAAAGCGTATTAAAAATAATAAATGTGTCTCGTTGCGCTAGTGATAATGATAATGACAAGTTTACGATCAAAGATCGATTGGCTAGTTTTTGCTATAAGTAATTAGTAGTCGAAATCAAAGTATACATATTTTTGATTTGTATGTGTGATTGTAGATAAAATAAAAGTCTTCATAGATTCTAAATATTTGATGACGTTGAATATTTATCCATATAAATAAATAAAATTGGAGTGTCTGTTTGTAATAATAAAATAACCACTTTTTAATAATTGCGTAAAATTGTATACAAAGTACATATACCAAAATAACATATTTTTTTTAATTTTGTCTGTCTGTTTGTCTGTCTTACTGTTTGTTCCGGCTAGTCTCTGGAGCGGCCGGACCGATTTTGATGGGATTTTCACTGATAGGTAGCTGATGATATAAGGAGTAACTTAGGCTACTTTTTATAGACCAGCTAGCGTCACGGCGTCACCCGTGGTACGACAATAACCGCGCGGGACTTCGCTAGTATATTATATTTTGCTAAAATACGAGCCGAGCACAATCAAAATTTGACTGACCTTTAATTACCAAATAAATTCACGAAAACCTACCTGTAGGGGAGGTTCGTTGAAAAATGGCGGTTCACCGTCGACCATTTCGACCACCATAATGCCCAGCGACCACACATCCACCTCGGGTCCGTACGGCAGCCTCGATATCACCTCAGGCGACATCCAGTACGGTGTACCAACCAGTGATTTTCTTTTAGGTAATTCCTGAAATCATCATAACATTTTTTTTTTTATTTTCACCATAATATTTCTTTTCATATTCTGCAGACGGTGGGCACAGAGTGATATTAGCATCAACTTGTCAATTACTCGAAATTCTATCGTACTGAGTACGCATCAATGCCAACATAATGAAAGTGTCTTTTTGTAGGTAACTTGTTCTTCAGACTATTTAAATTTAAGGCTACAACATTTCGTCGATGATGTACATTTTTTTGAATCTGATATTAAAATTAGGTTCCGGTTATTGTCTATGCTTAAACGTTTGCCTTTATTCTATAAAACAAACGACATTGTTCGTATACGTTAGCTAGTGTGTTTTTCTAAAAAAATCTATATAACATTCTGTAAGTCTTAGTAAGACCTGCATGTACACTTAGTGCTAATAAGACAGACTTACATATCTACAGACGAATATAGTATAGGGCCTCCCTTTCGCGCTAAGCACACTGTACAATATCACAATTAATTAGACTGCTGCTCTGACGTCACCAATATCAATGTCCAATTCACTACCATCACACGAATATGGCTCGGTTATTCTTGCAACACGCGCAACTTTGTGACGTCATTACACCGGAAACGACCAACCTGTTTACAGGTGCTGCTGCTGCTGTACAGCTTTAATACTTGCTTCAAGACGAAAACGGTTAGAATTACACTTTGGTAAGCTTCATAATCCGGTCATAGGATTTAGAGACGCCTTTTACCAGACTCGGTATTTCAGAATGTTTTGTTACTGTTCTGTTGACCCTACACCTCGGGCGGGCGCTCGTGAAATATTCAAAATAAACGAACCTGCGACACTTGAGCACAAAAGCCAAAGTCTGATAATTTGACGCGCCCGTCTGCCGTCATTAGGATTGAATCGGATTTTATGTCTCTGTGTATAACGCCTTGGCTGTGAAGGAATGCCAGAGCCTGAAATAAAATATATGTATTTATTAGTTAGTTAGTTAAGACTAATTGAGATATAAAAATGAAAAAATAATACATGATGAAAAAATCTTTACTTTAGAAAGCAACGTTTATGTTTGTTTTTCTTTAAATTTTTTTATTATTAATACTATGAAATCGTTTACTCTATTTCGTAGCTTTTTATGTTTGATTTTGTACATTACTCTATATGTAAAGACTTAGTACAATTAAATTTCTTGCGACACATGTAAATTAGTTAATGAGACAACAATAATTTTTTCAAAGGTGGATATGGGATTATTTTTTTCCTACCTAAGCTGATAGCCTTGAGAGGCTATTTCAGCGTAGCCTTAACTAGTAGGTGAGCTCACGGGGCTGACGACGTTGCTAACACGAACCCAGTGGCAGAATCTACCGCCGGATCGGAAACGCGACACACTGAGAAGATCCGGCGAGAAAGTCAGAGGGCTGTTATCATAATCGTTACCTTCAAGCACTGCTTGCAGACCGTGGCGATCTGTTCCGGGTCCATCCGGACGCGGGTGACGATGTCGGTGAGCGCGCCGCCCGCCATGTACTCCATGACCACCCACAGCTCGTCACCCACGAGATAGGAAGCGTACATCTCTACGATGTTCGGATGCGGGTAGTCTCGCATTATCACCTACAACAGTCAAACAAAGTTTATGCGGTACAAATAACGATATCTAAATCGTAAGATCGGATTCTATTGGATGATCCAAGACTTTTTTTTTAAATGTTCGTTAAGTTAATACTTCACGGTTACTCGACTTTGTACCTTATTGTCGATTGTCTTAGGTCTCTATTCTGTCTGTCAAGATGTTTCGTCATTTAACGAGGGATGACAGTTTGGGAGTAATGATAAAACGAAGATCTTCTACCGAGCGAGTGAAATTGCTCGATAGACGGACAGTCCAAAGGATGGCGTTCGGAACTTATATTTATCGAAACTTATCTTGAAAATGTCGTTAACGAAATTCAAACATCTGCCAAATATCTTGTCTTCTGTGACAGGTATCCGCTAAAATAGCACTGTGTATTTTAATAACCGAACTAATATAGATCATCAAATGATCTTGATGAACTCACTTAATAAAACTCATTGATACACTTACAACTTCATTGAACAGAAGTTCTCGTCTCTGTTGCCTTCGCAAGTTCATCATCTTGACGGCGACGCTTCTCCTCGTGCGGGTGTCGGTCGCCGAGCAAACTATGCCCGTGCTCCCCTTGCCGATCTTATTGAAGCCGGTCAACGTAGCGCGGGGATCGCCCTCGCTCACCACTAGACGTAGCGCTGCGCGGAACTGTTGCGGAACATATTGTTAATTGCAACGATGGGAATAAATACCTTTTTTTTTTGGTCAGGAGGAAATCGCCGGACTTCCGCCCTCCACTGGGAATGGACGGCGGGGCATGTCGGAGTCGAACTGACTAAAACCTCCTGTCGCTCCACAACCAACGTCCAACAGAGCTCATGAAAAGGCAAAGGGGGAAAAGTGAAGCGTTTAGTGCAGAGCACATCTCTCCCATCACCCTGCCCCTCGGGACGCCGAACCGGCGGTCGTCGGCGCCACGACCACCAGCCCTATCGATAAATAAATACCATACCAAGTTTTGTGGTTTTTACGGATGTTCCGTTATAACTACTGAACCATGCATCCGATTGCGTTGAAACTTGGTATCCATGTAGAAAATACATGTACTTAATGGATAGGCTAATATTTATATGAGTGTTGGACTACCTAATAATAAGGACAATAAATAATAATGTTAATTTTAAATGCCATCGAAGCGAGCGAGTACGGCTAGTAAATTTATATTGTTATTTTGGTCATTAAGTACATACAACGCATTTACATATTTTATTAGAAATGAATAGTTGAAAAAAAAAACAACGTTTTATTAACATGACCTTTGGTGGTCAATTTATAATAGACACAGCGATTTAGGCATTCAATACCCATAGCGATGACCGAACAAACACCTCGGCTTGACTGATGTTTTTACTAATGTAGTGAAAGTTTGTATGTGCCTTTCTGTTTAAAAATAAGCAATGACAAAACGGTTAAGTATCATTTTCCCTTTTGTTCATCGAATCTGCCTTTTATGTTTGTGTAGTAGTACCTATTGACGAACTTTCAATTTTAATTAATACAATATTATTAATAAAAAAATTTCGAATAAACTGATAATAGAAAATCTTGAGGTGTCAGTGATTAACGTCGATTTTCAATTATTAGACGAACACTATACTCTATTCCAATTACGAAGTCCCTTTTGACACTTCTTATACCTATTTTTTTTTTCCTACCTAAGCTGGTAGCTTTGAGAGGCTATTCGAGCGTAACCTTAACTCGTAGGTGAGCTCACGGGGCTCAAACCTGACGACGTTGCTAACACGAACCCTAGCAAGAGCAGTGCTTCACAGAATCTACCACCGGATCGGAAACGCGACCCACTGAGAAGATCCGGCGAGAAATTTGCGCGCATGTGAGTGGCCGGTATTAGAACGTAACTCTTCACGTTTTGCACAATTTGAAATAATAAGCATTTTTTGTTCATAGTCGTAAACATCATTTAAAAATACACAATCAATCTAAATCATTATACAATTAATTCACACACACAATAACATAATAATAACATCTGTCAAATCACAAATGGGACTTCGTAATTGGAATAGAGTATAGTGAACATTAAAACAAAATAAATGAACAACTGTGTCGTCAGCAGCCGTTATTTACCATCGATAAGTTAGTTATGGTATTAAAAAATCAAAGCCTTCACACTCCGTTATGAAAGGCAAAACAATAACTGTTATTATTACTATTAGGCAATAGCAGAACACTGCTATGAAATTTGAGACGAAAGTTTACCCAGTGGCGGATTAAAAGTCCAGAGCGCCCTAGGCAATCACTTTATCGGTGCCCCTGTACCGGCCATAAATGGCCATCATAATACCTACTATAAATTTTAACTAGTTGTTTTTGCAATTACGATGACGTTGTATCATGAAACCCTAGACTTTAGTAGATCAGGATCCTCGTACTTACGCTAATGCGCGAATGAAATACAAACAAACCCGCCATATTGCATAATACGAGTATATCGACGCTTGTGCAATAGTTTAAATTACAGATCAGCATTTAGTTCTTAATCGTCGATATGTTATTTTATTTATTTATTTAAAAATTCTGAGCTCGCGCGCCCCTTGTAACTACACGCCCCTAGGCACGTGCCTAGTTTACCTTACGGATAATCCGCCTCTGCAGTTTACCTGTTCATGCGTCAAACGCAATTCATGCTTTGATGCGGCGAGCGGTATTGAGGTCGCTGTCGAGACCGGACCGGCGGTCGATGCAGGATGCTGGTGACGCAGAACTTGTTGGTTCTCACCTAAAAATTAAACAATTTAATTAAACTATTAGGCGACCAGCGGTCGAAATTCGACCATAGTTAATTGAAATTATACGTTTGTACATTATTATGGTTCTATTGTCACATTAATATAATCATAATTGTTCTATAATCACAGTTTTAGCCAAGGCTACACTATAGACAAATAATATTAAAAACAATTCGATTTTCAATTTGACCACAGACTTTAACAATAAACAAAAGAGTATATATGCGTGTGTGTGTGTCAAATACACGGTAGTGTGTGTAATGTTATTGATTTAATGTATTTTTTATTAATAATAAAAAAAGAAAATTA
Organism: Bombyx mandarina; assembly: GCF_003987935.1. Next base: position 6,016 of record NW_021011545.1, on the reverse strand, counting down.
GAATTCTGCACTCTTTCACTATATTCTCTATAAGTGTGGGAAATTTGATACTTCTCTGTCCGCACAATTTTCGTAAAAAGGGGTATAAAGTTTTTGATTCACATAGTTAATAAAAAAATGTATGTAAACAAATTACTTAATAATATTGTCTTTCAATAAGTCGCCAGTGCTACTATGGCTTCTTTAACTACAAACATATTGCAAAATGTTTCTATATCGGAAGTGGCTATTGTATATTGTAATTGATGTAGTCTGTCTTTCCGAAAACAGTTTGAAGTTTTAATGTCTTTAAATTCTATATTATTAGTTAGGTATTTCAAAATGAGTTTTTTTATGTTTATTTTTAACGCATTCTTAAAGCACTGATTGTGATGTAATCAGCACAAATATCAACAATCCAGAGAAGCTTTTTGTCTGTCTGTCTGACTGTTATAGATGCATGAAAAATATAGATAATGGAATGCATTACATGCACACAATACATACAATGCATTCCATCATTAATTATTATATATAAAAACAGAAACACAACTGATATATGGCAAAGATAGGATATTGCACACATATCACACCTGATGTTAATTTAATTACATTTCACAGAAAATAGCAACACATAACAAGATTATATGTCTGGTTATGAGATGTTTCTGCCAGTGAAAAGAATGGTCAACCTGACATGAAGATACTTTACAGATTTCAATCTGTATGTAAAATAAAAAATAATGTGAAAATTAATCAATTTAATTATATATTGCAGAAACTGACAATTCTGATGAAGAATTCACTAGTTTATTAAAATATCAGAGGATCTTACATAGTAATAGTATTTAATGTAAAGACATGGGTGTGTAACCCTGACTTTCTCAGAGTACTCATGGTTCTTTCCCATCTGTCAATAATATTAGCATCCTCAGCTTATTTTCTAACAGAACACTTTCCTTATTTCCTATCCTGAATATTAAAAGGAAGTGATGAAAACCCACATAGATTAATTTGCAATGCAAAGAAATCTGGCGATAATCTGGTTTGAATGGAGAGATAGCCAATATTCTTATAAAAGCTGAAATGTCAACATTGTTTTGTCTTCAAGGCTGACATTCAGGTTGTAGTATGCAAGGGCTCTGAGAATTGCTAATCACCAGAGGGGCTGGTAAAACATCTGTGGCAATTAAAAAAATATTTACATCTTTATATTAGAACAATTTTATGTACATCACAATTTAAATTATTATTATTTAACACAAAGATGATAATCAAACTGGAGTATGAAATGTACATAAGCTTCTTAGGTTTTTCTTAGGGTTACCAAACTTCTTAAATTTTATTAATGCTAATTAACTTCAAGGGTTAGTAGCTACACAGACAACTATATAAGTAGACCTACGAGATAATGTGAAATTTGCTTTAAACTTTATATTAGTTATATAGACAAATGGCTTCATGCCAACCAGATGTTAGACAATTTACCAGAACCAATAAACATTATAATTTGAATACAGTCTCTTTGGTGCATCAGAATAATACCAATGCTTTTACTGTTGACTAAAACTTGCCTGTTCTGTTCCAAAATAAGAATAATTAAGGAATAAGTACCTTCTTATATTATATATTCTTATATTTATAAGTACCTTCAATTCTAATACATACAGATAATTTTAATCTCAGATGTATTATTATCAAATGGATCCTATAATAAAAAAAATGAAGTAAAAAATCTCACCAATGGATAAGTTGTTTCCATTAAGGCCAAGATGCATATTGTGAGTAACAGCTTGTGTTTGATGACTATGTTGATATGGCATGTTCGCATTCTGTATGTTCTGATAAGTCATACCAGCATGATGGTTATCATTAATTTCAGCAACTTGTCTGATTGTTGCCTCGTGCATATGCTGTGACCATTCCACTGGAGACTCTGGAATTGGCTTATTTACAGCATAGTTACTCTGTTCCCGTCTCAAACTGGGATACTGCTGTGGAGCAGGTGGCACAGGAGGAGATTCTTCGGGTACTGATGGTGGTACATTAGCCTGATTACGTAAATCTCGTCGAATTTTTGGTGGACTTGTGCTTCTAAGAGAATTAGATCTAGCAACATTTGATGTCTTTGGCAATATAAAACCATTTTGTTGGTTGGCTGGTTGTGGCTGTGGAATGTTTGCAGGCAAGAGTCTTGCTACAGCTGACACTGGTGTTATCCTGTGATCACCTCTAACAATTGTTTTCAAATCTAATATCTCTGTAGGAGTAATTTCAGAGGGATCCACTAATGGTAAAGGTCGATTTGTTGATTTTAATATCTGTGAATGGATTAGAATTAAAGCATAATCTTTGATTAGGTGCAATCAATATTAGAATCTTGATCATTTTAGTAAACAACATAGTTTACTGGTGGTAGGACCTCTTGTGAGTCCGCGCGGGTGGGTACCACCACCCTGCCTATTTCTGCTGTGAAGCAGTAATGCGTTTTGGTTTGAAGGGTGGGGTAGCCGTTGTAACTATACGTGAGACCTTAGAACTTATATCCCAAGGTGGGTGGCGCATTTACGTTGTAGATGTCTATGGGCTCCAGTAACCACTTAACAACAGGTGGGCTGTGAGCTCGTCCACTCAACTAATCAATAAATAAAAATTTAAAAAAATGCAATGACTAAAACAGATGAAAACTGTAGTTGAAACTTAAGTTAATCATTAATTGAGCCTAGATTGTTTCGATTAACAAACAATGAAAACAATTTACCTGATTGTTTCCAACGAGTGAAGCCCACTGAAGAGGAAGTCCAACAAACTTTCCCTCGTGCTTATCGAAACCAGTGTGTACTCTGTGTTCAAAATTACTAGGCGGCGAAATAAGTGGCTTTTTCTTCTTCTTAGAAAACATCGTTTAGTCCAACTATCAATTTAATAAATTAAAACTCAATCAAGCATCTAAAAAATGTATCCACATCACGAGTTCTACTCCTAGAATGCTCGTATCCGTAACTATAAATGAAAAAGAAAGCTCACTGTTTGATAAAATGTTCAGATCAAATTAGGAAATAAAAACTCGGAACAAATTCTAATTTGTACACTTTAAACAACTGCGCGTTTGACTTGGTTTGACTGGTTTGTTTAGTTTTCGTATATTCTAGGTACACTCCTTTCCTATCAACACATACGTTTGTATTCTCGTGGTAGTACCTATTCACTTTAATCAACACCTGCCTGAATACCAATTAAGGTAGGTACCTACCAATTATTACTGCTATGTGAGTAAGTAAAATAATAATATGTAGGTACCGTACCCACCAAATCGAGGTCTTTCGTCCACATTCCCAAGAATATTATCTATGGTATTATAGGCATAGATTATACACTTAATATGATTATTTATTATACATCATCTAAGTATTAGGTACAGTAAAACGGGGTGGTTAGGGATTGAGAGGTGAATGGGGAAAAACCAGGACAATATTTCGACGCTCAATATTAGTTTTTTAATCGTTGTAAAATCTTACATTTTTTGTAGTGCAATAGTAGAATGTTGAAAGTTCACAAAGTAACTCTGATTATGCACGTCAATAGCTGATAACTTTTAAAAAATCCCATTTCCAATTAACTTCTTGTTGTGGTAATTATTTTATTGCTAGAAACTTTGCTCTCTTCTATTTATTTGATAATAATAGAAGAGGACTGTGATTTATAATCATTATTCAGTGTTTGGGCCATAGTAAATATTAAAGGTAAGTCTCAGTCGTTATTAGTTATAGGTTTGTAGGGTTGTCTATGTAGTTATAACAATATTTTTTAAACGTGTTGGTAAGAATCTAGTTTATTCACGATGTTTTTGTCTAGAACTTTTATTTAATTAGGAATGCAGTGTTATTTTATTGCTTAGCAAATATTTATATTATCAGTTACGTGTTATTTTTAGATAGGTATGTCTCGCGTGTACGTATCAAAGAGTGCAAAGCCTTATAAGAAATATTAATATTAAAAACAGCAATAGAAGCTTATGAAATTGGAAATAAATCTTTAGTTGAAATAGCTAAGCAGTTTAATATAACATGTAACAAAGACAATGAAATCTCAAGGTGGACAAAATGTCTAAGTGAAGTAGTAGAAAAATACATAATAAAATAAATTAATATTTGTTCAGAGTGGGGTTATCCACTTGATTCTTATGACTTACGCAAACGCATAATAATAAAGGTATATTTAGACCGAATTGGCATAAAAAAAACAATGTTATTTGGAATATCGGAAATTTATTATTAATTTCACAATTTATAATGCTCTCAATTTATAATTTTTATCTCGTACGCAGTACCTTAGAATATTGCTGAATTATGTGAAATCCTCATTATGAGATAAACAAGAAACGATTGGAAAGTGCCCAGAAACGGTTTCTATGGAACTTGTCTTATAGCTACACTTTAATCTAGACTCTTCTTAACCGGAGGAAACTAATGGATGATATATTTTTTTGAGGTACAGAACTAGCTGCGTGTCGCCGGGCTAGTAATGTTGACTCGTTACCATGGTTACATTCTCTTCTTATGAAGATTGTGTCGTGTGAATAAAAATATAATGTGTGATAAAAAACCGAGTCTGCTTATTCTTCCACATAAAATCTTAACATATTTCTATACAAATTAATCCATGGAATAACCGACACACCTAATCTCTTAACTCAGATATATATATATTATATTTATGAGTATATATTATTATATACACACATAAAAATTATCACTTTGTTGGTGCAACTAAATAAATAAATTAATTAATTGAAACCAAGTAGTGCTAGCCCTAGCAAATTTCTCTATTAACACAAATTCCGTACCCCCCCATTAATTGGGGGTTAACACCCAATTTCCGGGTCAATAGGGATATCACCAACTTTTGCTTTTTACCGGTACCTATCGGTAAAACGCGCTGATTAGAGACAAATCCCAACTTGATGAACAATTTTAAGGTAGTTGTTGATGTTTAAAATGCTATATCAGGATCAAAATGATTGAGTCTTGAGGGTATCTTTGTTATCCAATTTAAAGCTATGCAATTAGCATTCCAGTTTATGCAAAAAAAGCAAAAATAGGTGTTATCCCTATTTACCCAGAAATTGCGGTTATTGGGGACGAAATTAGTGTTCACTGTTCATAGAAAAATTTGCTAGGGCTGGCATTCCTTGGTTTTAATTAATTTATTTATTTAGTTGCACCAACAAAGTGATCATCAATAAAAACATTGAAAAACTGACCAAAGTACATGGCAGATGTAGGTGCAGTTGACAGTGCATTGACAACAAAAATAAAAAATATATAACTAAAACTTGATTACATTTCATTACTAATGATTGATTTATATTTACTTGGGAAATTATCCGCGACAGATTTTTCCTGTAAGTTGTAAGACAATTAGAAAAAACACCTATTTCATCACTTAAAGTTAGTTCAGCGCAATCAGACAACCCCAAAATTAAATGAACATTAACGGAGACCGCACTACCGTGGACATTATTGTAGTCCCAAACAATTCTGTTTAAGGGAGGGTAAGCACCTAAATTCGAACGAGCGGGCTTTCATAAAAGCCGTTTATATTTCTTCATTCTTAGTAAGTACTTAGGAGCTGATATTTTTATCTGAGTTAAGAGCTTAGGTGTGTCCGTTATTCCATGGATTAATCAGGTGGATCAGGATAACTTTGAACAAATATTACTATATTTTATTATGTATTACTTAGACATTTTTGTCCACCTTGAGATTTCATTGTTCTTGTCATATGTCTGTGCAAAACCGACTTACAATTGTTAAATTGCTTAGCTATTTCAACTAAAGACTTACGGCCTGGCCACGGGGATCGGCGGTGCGAACAGCGAAGCGGTGGGCGAGGCGACCATTCGCGCAGCACCGTTTGCAGGCCACGGGTACTCACGTTCGCCGCCGCGACTAGTAAGGAAGTCCGACAGCGAAATGTCTATATCGAAATTATCTCGATATTGCTTACAAATTAATAGTTTTTTGGTTCAGGACCT
>NW_021011544.1:1628366-1927310 GCF_003987935.1 Bombyx mandarina | reverse complement strand
AAATTCCGTTTACGTTTTATTTGTAGCATGCACAATGGGGACGATGCGAAAACACGTCACCGATGTTGGTAGCATTGTGAGTAGATTGCTACAATAGCGACTCCAAAGCAATGAGGACTCATAAACATAATGCCGCCACTCACCGCGAGACATGAGTTCTAAGGTGTCTCACTTTTAACTACGTCTGTCCCGCTCTTCAAACCGAAACGCATTACGACTTCACGGCAGAAATAGGCAGGGCCGTCGTGCCTATCCGCGCGGACTCACAAGAGGTCCTACCGCCAGTAATTACGCAAATTAAAATTTTTGCGGGATTGGTTTTTATTACACGGTGCTATTCCTTCATTGTGCAAGTCAGTTGTGAACATGTGGCGGGGAGCCTTCATACAACGCACAAGATATAATTGACAGATGCCTGAATCTCGCTTACGACATTTTCAAGAGAAAGCGCATATATACAAGTTCCGAACAACAACATTCGGACCGTCGGTCTACCGAGCAATATCACCCGCTCGGTGGAAGATCTTCCCTTTCGTCGTAAGCCTCCCCCCCAAAAACATTTGTTAATTCCTACGTATTTCATTACAAAAATTGGTACCCGGCTGCAGGATTCGAACACCGGTGCATCGCTAGATACGAATGCACCGGACGTCTTATCCTCCTTTAGGCCACGAGTATTTTAGGATTACACGATTAGGATTACCAGCGGCTCGTATTTAAAAATAAATCATTTTCCAGTATGTTGAGTTGTTCAGAGGCTTCGTTTCGCCTCCGAGTAGTAAACAAAACAAACTTTTTACAATCTTACTACATGCACTACTTATTACAATACAAATGAAGTTATCACAAACTAGCGACCCGCCCTCGCTTCGCTTCGGAAACATTAAAACACACATGAAACCAAAAAAAAAAAAAAGTAGCCTATGTTCATCAGGGACAATGTCGGCTTCTAATGGAAAAAGAATTTTTCAAATCGGTCCAGTAGTTTCGGAGCCTATTCGAAACAAACAAACAAACAAATCTTTCCTCTTTATAATATTAGTATAGATATAGACTATAGCAGAATGTAGCCGACGATCGAAGATAGTTTTACAAACTAAAGGTAATATTACAGGTGGGGGCCGGAATAATTCGGGTAGAAGAAAATAGAGAAACAACATATAGTCTAATAAAAAACAGATAAAAAATGAAATAAGCACCATTATCAATGAATTTAACAATAATAAACGTTGACGTGGAATATTAAACTGACCGCAACGTAATGATTTAGCAGCGACACAATCAGGCTGGAGCGATAGGCGACCGCTAAAATACTCGAACCTCATAAACGTACATGAATTACTCAACTGATTGTGCTAGGGATGCGAAAAAAAAGGAAAATAAATTATCAGTTTTTTTTTTTTAATAAACGTAATTTTCACCGACGCTATATTTTATTAATGTGGCGGTAACTATGATACAACACAAGAATGTCTGAATATCGCTTATGACATTTTCAAGATAAGTTCCATATATGTATACAAGTTCAGAACAACAACATTCGGACCGTTGGTCTACCGATCAATATCACCCGCTCGGTGGAAGATCTTCCCTTCTTCGCTAACTTCCAAACTGCTGATGCTCCTGCCAGAAGACCTCTTATCAGATAATCACAGGTTTGAATATTGCAAGTTACATTTAAGTCAACGTAGTGTCTTTATCTATACATATAAATAAAATTGGAGTGTCTGTTTGTAATATTAAAATAACCGCTTTTTACTACATACACCAAAATAACAGTTTTTACAATTTTTGTCTGTCTGTCTGTCAGTTTGTTCCGGCTAATCTCTGAAACGGCTGGATCGATTTTGACGAGACTTAGAGAACTGATAGGTAGCTGATGATATAAGGAGTAACTTAGGCTACTTCTTTTAGACTAACATCGCCCCGCAGCGTCACCCGCAGTACGACAATAACCGCGGGTAACATCGCGGGACTCAGCTAGTCGTTAATAGAATTAGTGACGAGTGAGCATTTATCGTCTGTTTGAAAATGAATTTAAAATGCCGTCCCTCATTTTTGGAATGAATCATTTCGGATTTCGAACTTGTTACGTTGGAAACTTATTCTGGTTTCATTATAATTCTGGAGTCTGTGTGGATAGTAAAGTAATAATTTTCAATTGTTTTGCTTTTGAAATGCGATTTCTAAGAACTTATGCAGTAACTGGTACAGGGAAAATGACATATTGATTGTGTCAGATAAATGGACTATCGATTCATTAATGTACAAAGGACTTAAAATATTCATTTAAACCTTCAACGTATATGTCAAGGATGGTGGTAATTTTCATTTTTGTAGGGCGGTTTTTTAATGTCGGTACCAATTTGTAAGGACGGGCTTCATTAAAAAAAGCTCGTCCTAAAAAAATACCCAATTATATAAAGCACTAGTAAACGCGAATATGACAACGATATAGTGATTTTTGCCGTATTAAAAGATGTGGCTCCTCCCTAGTGCTATGAATATTGTATGTCGCAATTTGTATAATTTGATCATGCCCCACCTGTCTAGAGAGGGTTGCAGTGCATTCGTGTTATACACAACCAAAAAATTTAATCAAAAATCTCAATGCGCATATTTAAAAACCCTCAAAAAATAATAATAGTTTAGCATAATCAAATTTACAATATTTATAACTAATTTAGCATGAAAATTGCAGTAGAAAAGTTACTCTGAAACAAATTTAATGCCATCGATAAATTCTTCTAAATCTGGCCACAAAATACTAGATCCCCACGACGAATCAATTAGACAACTCATTGTAACAAATCGACTCCCTAAAAAGTCAGCGATAAACACCTGGTAACATTGAATACGTTCTACTAAGCACATTATAGACTCATCCCTTTGCTACCCTCAATAAAATACCTGGATTCACCCTCTTCCCACGCAGCCCTCATTAGAATAATACTTGTAAAAATACAATTATAATCATATGCACGCGACTAAATTCTCGCTTGGTTTTTACGAGGGAACCACTGTCAGTCTGACAGCTCTAACAGTGCTGCCAATACTTAATATGTAATTTGCTGGGATGGGCTGTGTGATAAGTTTGGGGTGTTTGATTGATTAAATAAGCGTGCACGTTGCTGATAGATAGCTAGTGGTTAAATACAATTCATGATAAGGAAGACGCAACCGTTGCTTTCAATGCTAATTGTCTAATAACTGTAAGTTGTGATGTAGTAGGTATGTGCGTAATTTGCTAACTTCTTTTGCTCTTTTAAAATTATCTTTACTTCAAAATTAATTTGGTGTATGAATTTAGCAATGTCATTTCGCTCGTCCACCCTACTTAGCAATAAAAAAATCTTTAAAACCTCAAGATTAAGCTTAGACTTGCTCACGGTCTGTTCCCCCTGGAAGGGGTAGTGTTGTGTCTTGGTCCTACATATCGTCAACACCAGCTGGGCTTCTGCATTGCAGAGCGTCGTTATTTCGACGCTTGGAAGAGTCACGTCGCAGACGATGCTCTCTGAAGCCCGACAGTGACTTCTGGTCTGACTCAGCGGGGTATCCGGAGATAGCAAAATTCTGACCACCCCATCCACAAAAGTTTCAAGCTGATTCAGTTCAGTATCATCCGAAGCTCGAACCCGGGTTGCTGAGTAACAAGGAATTTTAATCAGTTCCACTCCACATGTCTTCCAACGCGTAGGCGGAAGTCCAATGATTTCATCCTATCAAAAAGGCTAAGTTTTAGACTAAAGAGTAAACTAAAAATACGACAGCACAAAAGAACCACGATCAATAATCAATAACTTCTCCCTTACGAGTTAATTCGATAATAGCTACAATTTTAAACAAAAACGAATATTGTATATAAGATTCTCCTTGATTTTTATTTATTTACTATTAAGAACAAAATGTGCAACAAATAATATTTTGTATAAACATTATCTTTAAAACCCCAATACAAAATTAAATAAATCGCAGTTCAGTTACGTAAAACGTGTGACCCTTTTGAGGTTATGTTAAACGCATCGGTCGCATCACCAAGAACTTGTGCATTTCCCGGTGACTGTCATACCATCCTCGACCTTTTCATTAAAGACATAAAGCATTCCATAAAATTCTCAGCAGCAAAACTATTTGGTTTATATAAGTATAATGATTATTTTGCGAGGGAATTGAGCGCGTGCGAGGTTTTTTATTTTTTTCGTGAACTGGTCAACCGTAGTCGAAGTGGATGCGTGCTGTTGGCCACGCGTTATTTTTAATATGTTTTCGATTTAATTATTTACGTAAATAAAATCATTGTTGTTTAATTAATTATTTTAAAGTACCGAATAAAACCCGCGGTTAGTTGAGACGGTATTATTTACAGTAACACTATTTGTCACTAAATATTTACTGTTCGTGTAACATTAAAAAAAACTACCTACTGTAATTACAGGCTAATAAAGATAACTAGTAAATGCTTAGTATTGAAAAAGCATTTTTAGAGTTAAAACTCTTTTAGCAACGTTTCGATTTGAAAATCGATGAAACATGGATGATACTCGAAAAGCATTAAATAAAAAGGGAATGCATTTATAGACATTACCGAGAGAAAAACCTAAATGGCTATTCACGCAATCTTAAAAAAACCTAGTAATTTATTTGGCATAGACTATTTATAAATACTGGTGGTAGGACCTCTTGTGAGTCCGCGCGGGTAGGTACCACCACCCCTAATTTCTTTCTGCCGTGAAGCAGTAATGCGTTTCGGTTTGAAGGGCGGGGCAGCCGTTGTACTTGAGACTTAGAACTTATATCTCAAGGTGGGTGGCGCATTTACGTCGTAGATGTCTATGGGCTTCAGTTAGCACTTAACACCAGGTGGGCTGTGGGCTCGTCCACCCATCTAAGCAATAAGGAAGTAGGAGTAGGAGTAATCACCAACAACGTCTTGAGGGTACTAGCTGAAAGACTGGATGGCCCGACCCTGGGTAGGTTCATCAAGTTGCATGTTCTACATGCTGCCTGATGGGGCTGCCAGGGACAGAGTTGATTGGTTTATTTAAATACTAAAATGGCTCTTAAGTTATTTGTAATACTAACACAATATGAGACTGATGTCTTGAAATAAAAGTTTTTTATTTTTATTTGTTATTTTATTTAATAAAAAATAAAAATAGTAATAATAACAAACAACAAACATAAAATATCGCATATACTCGTATAACCAAAACTCAACTTGATGACAGTCCTAAATCATCGAGAATCCATGAAAAAGCGCAACGTCACTATATTTTTGACAGATCCGAAGTGTTGCCAGCACCGGCCACCCACGGCGTGTTTACACTACTCCTTCCGTTTAATTGTCTAGTCAAACAGTTTGGGTTTCTTTCAACTGTTCCTCTGTTGAGGCAGGTCCTTGAAGTGATAATCAAGGCTCTATATTTTATGTGTCTATTTATTCTAATAAGATTTAAAGGTTCGTTTGTTTGCAGTAAGTTGCCATCTTGTTTTGTCATCAGGCAACAGTTTTTCTTGACGTTGCAATTTAGAGCCTATATCGACGTAATGATGACAAATGAAAATGTGTATTCAATCTATATATTAATACGTGAAGCAAAAACTTTGTATCCCTTTTTACGAAAATTGCGCGGACGGAGGAGTATGAAATTTTCCACACTTATAGAGAATATAGAGAAGAAGTGCACAATGCTAATATTTTTTTTAAATAATGCATAAAAGATACATTAAATCAATAAAGAAAATATTACACACACTACATACCATGTATTTGACCCACACACGCATGCATACTATTTATTGTCAAACTTTTGTTCTTGACGTCTGTTGTCAAATTGAGATTAGATTAAATATTTTTGTCTTTGTTAATTTTTTTTATAGTGTAGTTTTGGCGAAATTTGTGGTTATAGAAGTATAAAATATAATCATAATAGTTTATAAACTTATAATTCCAATGAATTATAGTCGAATTTCGACTACTGCGGGACCTCTAGTAAATATTATTGTGCTATTTAATATCGTTACAAAGCTGTGAGAACTGGCGTTTTTACATATCATTCGTGGTTTGAACAAGTTTTTTTAAAATTTTATTTCAATTTAAACTATTTCAATCTGACTTAGTTTTACAAACTGTGTTGAGATTTTTATTCATCGAGCAATTCGTATCTCATACGACGCGTTTTACTTTATTAATTATACTGAATTACTAAAAACCTCCGAAAAAAAATCCGAAGCACTTTAACACCGCAATTATACGCATTTAAATCTATTATTTAAATATATATCGTCTATAAACGGCCGTCTGGTGCAGTGGTAAGTGACATGGTCACTACACAAGGGGGTCGCGGGTTCGAATCCCGCCAAGGGAAGATATTTGTATGATAAATATAAATGTCTTTTCCAGGGTTATGGATGTATATTAAATATATGTATGTGTATAATAAAAATCTTACATTTATATCCGTTATCTGGTACCTGTAACACAAGTTCTTTACGAACTNCCAAGGGAAGATATTTGTATGATAAATATAAATGTCTTTTCCAGGGTTATGGATGTATATTAAATATATGTATGTGTATAATAAAAATCTTACATTTATATCCGTTATCTGGTACCTGTAACACAAGTTCTTTACGAACTTATCACGGGGCCGGTTAACGTGGCGTGATTGTTAGTAAATATTTATTTATTTATTATTATATCGATCTTAAAAAAAAAAAATATCGTATATAAATCGTTTCGAAACTATATACACTTAATATTTTTCAATATTTTCTTACACATATTCATGTTATCGTAAATCTATCTTAAACATCGAACTTAAAAGGTACGTTTTGTTCGTGATGTCATAAGACAACATTTTTATGTTCTAGGCTCCGGTATACGAGCATCGTGTTGTTTGTGTAGGATGTTCCTGCGTTCCCATACCCGGGAGGCTGCGGGGGACGAAGCTAGTGCGCCGGAGAGCGTTCGACCACGGGTGGTCCGGTACGCTAACTGGAACTATTGGATCGAGGCGAAATATTTATGTTAGCTTTTCGTTGTTATATGAGGTAAACTGGTACACTGTCTTATTTAAATATACATCTTCTTCTTTGTCGCTTCCTCATTACTGAGGATCGTGACCACCTTGGTCTAGTTTCTGCACTATCTTCCTCCAATGTTGCCTGCGTTCGGCCTGCTTAATGGCGCCCAGGACGCAGGTGTTTGTGGCATCCTTGACAATGTCCGTCCACCTGGTTGGCGATCTCCCTCGACTTCTCTTTCCTTCCACGTGACCTACAACTATTAGTTTTTCCAAGTTGTCAGGATTTCGTCGGGCCACGTGTCCGAAGTACTTGAAATATACATACGGCTACGTAAAAAAATTGGTGTCGTCACTGGGCTTCACTACAATAACTTTCGTACAATAAGTTCCGTAATGACAATGAGTAGGCACTAAATTTATTTTACATTATTCAACTGCATTTTTCGCTTAACTCTAAGCATCTTAGTATTTCCATCGGTTTCCGGTCGTAAATACGCTTAACACTACTTTTGCGATTAAACTCGCGTGTAATATTTTAGTATGAGTAACATTTCTAATCAAAGCTTGTAATCAAATATACCCCAAACCTAAAAAAATATTTGTTATCTGTAAAGTCGGTTTGCGGGCATTGGATTTACGTGATCTAACGTCAGTAACAGAACTATTCGAACTGCTAGTTCTGACGTCACGTGAGAAGAAAGTTAAATGCGTCACAAGCCAACGCTTGGGCCGATCGTTCCTCTTTATCGCTCGTTTCGCGCTCTCGTTTGCACAATCAGGCTGTGCCGGAACGTGATGTTTTTTCGTGCGTGCAGCCTAGCCGGTTCATCGATTTATAAGACATTATCACGTCAAAAAACTTATTGAGCTCTAAATATTTGTATATCCGAATTCTCGATGACCCGTACACTTAACACCGAAGACGCAAGTTTATGATGGTTTTACAACGGGTCCCACTTATCGTCGCTACCGGCTTCCCACCCATCTAATTAGATGTGCCACCCCCACGATACGTGTCCTATTTGGGAATTTCAAGAATATGTCTGAGAAACAGGCAAAGTTGGATTGAAATTATGCGTTTTGGGGCGGTAAACGTAATGTAATGAATGATAAGACCTAACTAAAAGTAAGTTTTCAATTCAATTCGATAGGTTTAAAGACATAAAAGAGCTTCGGCTTTAAGCATGCATGAAATTTAAAATAGGTCAGTGACCTACGTGTTTTATCAATTTTTACAAAAACTTTCCATATTTGTGGTGTGAGGATTGTAATTTTTATGTCAATGTTTAATGTTTGTAAATTATTTATTTATTTATTACTCATTTATCAAAATAATTTATATTGAAGTATTTAAAAGCACTAATAAAATTCATGTAATGTAAGGCGACACCTCCACATCCGAATCGTATCGATTGGCTTGTTGTTAAATTACGCTATTATTAACTGGTTAAATTAAAATACCTGCCCTAATAACCAGATCATAAAATGAGAAAGCACAGCTTATATACTATAATTAAAATAAAATTAAGTAGACCATACGCAAAGCCGAGTTTTAAACAAACACGAAACAAAAGGGACAGGCCACAACAATTCGTAAGCACTCCAACTTTTAATAAACTGTAGATTAGCCGGTGGGGTGGCCGCAAATTAATTCCTTATTAGTATCTGTGCTTTATATCCCGGGGTAAGACTTAAACCGCCAGTACGCGGGGCACGAGCGGGAAACAAAGTTCCCAGGGATCCCCCGAGGCGGGTACTTCTCCGGGATTACGCGCCGGGATTACTAGACGCTCGAGGCGACGCCGGTCGCATGACGATGTACCCGCCGTATCGATGGTTTATCACTTGTTTTACATGATTATAAAATGCAGACTATGTTTAATAATGCTTTGAACATAAAAAAATGGATTTTTATGATTGATGGAATTGAGCTTCTCTTTCCAAAGTTGAATGGTACATGGTAGAACGTATTTCTGGAAGCGCACTGCACATGAACGCAGGTTCTAGATAAAACCACCTACCTAAGCGTCAGTGCTCCCGGTTTGATAACGCCAAACAAATCTTCAGTGTGCTTAGTGCGAGTTATTTAATGTTCTCGATAGTGTAAAAGTTAACTCAAATTTGTATAGAGTTGGAACAGCGCCCTTAGCAGCAAACGTTATTATAATTTGCGTAATTACTGGTGGTAGGAGCTCTTATGGGTCCGCGTGAGTGGGTACCACCGCCCTGCTTATTTCTGCCGTGAAGCAGTATAGCGTTTCGGTCTGAGGGGTGGGGCAGCAGTTGCAACTATACTGAGACCTTAGAACTTATATCTCAAGGTGGGTAGCGCATTTACGTTGTAGATGTCCATGGGCTCTGGTAACCACTTACCACCAGGTGAGCTGTGAGCTCGTCCACCCACCTAAGTAATAAATAAAAATTTGTATTGAGTTGGAACGTTCGCCTGCGTTTGCCGCTAGGGGCGCTGTTCTAACTGCATACATATTTGAGTTAACTTTTACGCTATCGAAAACGTTAAAAAACTCGTTCTAAGGGGAACAACGGTAGTAATTCCTTTAATAATCACCCACATCTACCTTTATGTTTAAATTGCAAACAAAAATTGCTACAAAAATTTCACCAGCATGTGATCCGTGCCGATAGTTATGTGGCAGATAACTTTAATTGTTTTTCTGAGTGTGATCGCGGAGTCGGGCCGTCGGTCGCGCGGACCGTGGGACTCTGTATGACCCTTAACTGTAAACGGTGAGCTTCGAGCACCACTCCGGGACAACGATAGTGATTCAATTGATGACTTGAACACTTTAAAGAATCGATTCGCTTGGTAAATTACCGTGAAATTAATCGGTTTTTTTTTGGGAGTTATTTACACAAATGTATATCTTTATTTTATACTAGCTGACCCGGCAGACTTCGTAGTGCCTCAGTCGATAAATAAAAGACCTAAACTTTGTATAAAATAAACTTAAAACAAACAAAAGGAATCCGTCCGACGGTAGACACATCAAAGGAAAAACAAAATTGTTATTTTTATTTAATTCCGAGCATTTTCATATTTATCTACCTTATAAACCTTCTCTGGACTTCCACAAATAATTCAAGACCAAAATTAGCCAAACCGGTCCAGCCGTTCTCGAGTTTTAGCGAGACTAACGAACAGCAATTCATTTTTATATATATAGATTTCTTCTGTGCGTGTTTTTGTCACTGAACTCTCCTTCTAAACGGCTGGGCTGATTTGAATGATTTTTTATTGTACGCGTTTGGGTGGCACCCTGGATGGTTTAGATTCACAAATTAGCCCGGCAGAGGGCGCTGCAGTTTTATACGGGTCAACAAGCTCAATGGTTTTGAGCGGTTGATGAAATTCTTAGACACCGGAATGTGAGTTTTGCTACCCACCTTTAAACGTGATGTGTAAATTCATATAGTATAACGCCTGTCGGAAGAAATAGCCACGGCTTTAGTTAGTGTTGGTTGTTATGAAAGGCATTAAATAAAATACTAGTGCTTGGGAAACCGCTTACTGCTTTTAGCACCGAAAATAAATGCCTAGGATCCTAATAAGACATAAAACGATGTTTCTCTTGGTATATAAAAATAATTTTTCTTTTAACTTTATTGCGTAGATGGGTGGACGAGCTCACAGGCCACCTGGTGTGTAATGGCTACCGGAACTCATAGACATCTACAACGTAAATGCTGCCACCCACCTTGAGATATGAAGTCTAAGGCAAAGTATAGTTACAACGGCTGCCCCACCCTTCAAACCGAAATGCATTACTGCTTCAGGGCACAAATAGGCGGGGTGATGGTACCTACCCATGCGGACTCACAAGAGGTCCTACCACCAGTTTTTTTTAGCTATGAGCTTAGCTATACCTTTTTAGCTATACCTACATAGGTAATCTAAAATCTCATCTAATTATTACCCAACTAGTATTGATAGTAGTAATACCGGCTTTATAAGGAATCTACTAAAAATAACTCCATAATAAATCTACATGGTCTTTATTTCCTTTACGAAAAATGTCGTTATTATTTTTAATTAAAAGCTATTTCAAACGATCACAATCCTCCTTTTCATTTTGAAGCAATTCTAATGCCTTTTATACAGTCTGAATTGTACATTAAAGGTTAAGAACGTTCTCTATCAAGCATTCAGTAGCTATGTACCTAAAAGCAGTCCTTGTAAAAATCTTCAGTAAAAAAAAACTTTGCGATCGCAATGCGTTTATTACTAGCACACAAAACTATGTTTTTCCTTACAGAATAACAATTTTTTTTAGCCCGTATACATATATGTGAGGCGTGACACAAAATCACGGATGCCGTTAGCTATTGAATAATAATAATAAAATCTTACCACACAAATTCCAAGCACACGAACAGTATTGAATGGCGTGCAAAAAGTGTTTGTAAAAAAAACTGCAAGTGTACAAATTAATTAAATGAATAATTGCCCAAAAAAAAAGATAATTCACGATTTCGTATATCATAACTATATGAATTGACGGCCAATTCGACATTGAACATCGAAATTGGTAAAAAAACTAGATAATTATTATCGTTTATTAGGAGATACTAGAAGATTTGGTAGGCAGCGCCTTGGCTCTGCCCCTGGCATTGCTGACGTCCATGGGCGACGGTAACCACTCACCATCAGGTGGGCCGTATGCTCGCTCGCCTGCCTACAAGGGCAATAAAAAAAAAAAAGATACATAGACAAGTATAATAATATGTAGCTTAAAAACTAAAATACACGTTTAAATAGCAAAACCGAACTATATAACATTAATCTTTTTTCTATCCTGTTGATACTGGTCCGGTTATTAAAGCGAAGTTGTACATTTATTGTTCTCTAATCAGTCTCTGATGCGTGTGCAAGATTTGCAAGTTAATCGCACGTCTTGATTCGGTATAAATGACGTTCAAAGATTCCTTGCTCTTGCTAGGGTCAGTGTTAGCATCACTCCGGTTTGAGCTCACCTACTAGCTAAGGTTACGCTGAAATAGCCTCTCAAGGCTATCAAGGCTATCTATCAAGGCTTAGGTAGGAAAAAAAAACGTACTAAGCTATTAAAAACGTGTCGAAATACGCTTTTATTAGATCGGTATAGTAATGTTAATAGTGCTTTAACTTTTGCCCACTGAGTTTCTCCTCGGATCATCTTAGTGGGTCGCGTTCCGGTGTTTCCAGTCCGGTGGTAGATTCTGCGAAGCACTGACCTTGCTAAGGCAGCAAAAATATTAGGGCAGCAAGAATATTAGAATGTTGGCAACATCACCAGGTTAGAGCTCCCTGAACTCAGCTACTCGTTTTGTGAATCTAGCATGACCCCTCGAGGTCACTAGAAGAAGTAGGGGGGAAAACTCTGTACGAATTGTCCATTTCAATACGATCATGGCTGCAGCTTGTGGTTTAACAAAGAGCCACCATGATCGCACTCTCAGAGAACGGCGATAAAATATTGCAGTTATTTTAATTCAGCCGATACGAAGTTGAAATGTAGGCGACTCATTGGCTCCTTAAAGCAGTTCTCGTATGAGGTTGTGAATAAGAAAAATCATTAAAAGGCAAACTAGCCATCGGTGATACCATTGGTAAGCCGTCTTCGCAGGGAGCTAACAGGGAGAAAGCACCTTGTGGAATTACTAGAGACCTTTCTTAATACTCTACGTAAGATTCTAGCCAATTGAGAAACACTTTCTCGAGTTGTCAATATTTCGGAGGGGAAATAATCTAGTTAGGGATTTATATGGCCTTCTATTTTATTATATATAGTTTATGTGGTCCTAATAATGAGAGGGAAATGGCCACTCCTCCTTATGAACATCGGTGTTGCCATAAGTTTGATTGTTCCTCTTCTAATAGTAATAATAGACTTAGTTATGTCACAGATCCATACGACCATTAAATATGCGAAAGTACTTATGTCTGTTTGTAAGGTTTCCAACCCTAAATAGTAGAATCGATTTTTAGGGAATTCATTAGGGACATATTTTGAACCTTGGAAATTAAAAGGTATATGCAAAATAATCGTTTGTCTAGTTGCTGGCAGTTTTATGAACCCATAATGGTAGATGGCAGAACCAGATGAGCCGTCAACTCGATCATCCGTTTATGGAATAAAAGGCATTTAGACAGCAGAATAGGTCAAGCCCTATTTCCTGCTACTACAAATCGATTTCAAGACTACTAAACGACTAACTAAAATAACAATGATATTGACTCCATAATAAAATACTATATCATTCTAACATCTATGTATGTGGTTATATCTAAGCTAATTTAAATTGATTTTAATTAAATAGTACATAGGCATACAATTAAAAGGTCGAAATATCGAATTTAGTATTTTAATTAAATGACAGCTAATAGTATTCTAGTGTTGTCAGCTTATTGAAAGTAGTTTCATTTCTTGAAGTTTTGCGAGATTTTCGAACTAATGTGCAAATTGGTTTGCATCGCAAAAATAAAGTTATTGAAGCGTCTTTTTCGCAGTAAATCAAATTTTAAGTTCTCATAATTGAAGTAAAATAAAGTCGGGACTAGTTTGACGTTCGTTTCTTGGTTATTTTTTTTCATTATCGTCTGAAAAAGCAAAGAGAACAAGCTCTCAACGCGAGGGATGGGGCGTTTATACCTGTGCGTTGTTGCACTGTACCTGACCTAGGAAAACAAATATTATTGTGGAATAGCATGGATATACCTTTTAATTTTCAATTTTGATTTCATTATCATTTGATAAATGTAGTATTGCGTATACATTTCAAATTGTCTATTTTATTCTTGTAGCTCAACAAACTAATTCTCCACATAACTACAAGCTGTAACTGGAGCCTAAAACATAATGCCAAGATGAGATGTGATCCAAATCAAAAAACGACACTTGTTCATTCAGGCCTTACAAATAAGATCTCGGAAAAATGTCTGTGTTTTTATGGTATTAATGTCTTTGTCGACGTGTCGCGTACGACCCACCTAATGATGAGTGGTTACGTTCGTTGATAGACGCAATACCTTCAAATCAAAAAGGTTCGTTCCTTATGTCCTATACCTTAGAGTCTTGAAGTGAACAGTTATTTACCACAGTTTTCATTTGACGATCGATCACACAAGAGAGACTGACACAAACTGCTACAGAATCAAGAATGCAAGATAATTTAATAGTAATAATAACCAGGGGACAAGGTTCAAACAGACTAGGTTATCTGGTAACAAAACCAGGATTCCCTGTAATATAGAAACCAGAATCTGATGATGATACATACTTAGAGGCGATTAAATAACCATATATTAAACACCTGGAGAAAGAACAAGCAAACCTGTTCATCACACGAACGTTTGCCCAACTCGTCCACGGACCATTTGCCCGAATCCACCACCCTGGACCCTGCTATCTGGGGCACTTATTACTGCAGTACAGAGTCAGTCAACTAGAATATAGCCTTTCATCTAAACTGCGTCTAATTGCATAAATATTTTTACTTTAACAGTTTTTCCCCTATCTTCGGTTCGCGGAATATCCACATTAACGCGATCATGTTAGAATTACCTTATTTTCATATATTTTTGGTTTCGTGGTTATTTTTTGTGACGTGTTAAGTGCCTTGATACGGACCACCCACGGCGCAGGAAAATCCCAAGGACTCACACCTTACTCCACCTAATTATTACGTTATTGTCAAATATGGCATAAAATAGGAATATTCATGTTCACATAATGTCTATGGCCATTTAAGGCTATAATAAATAAAACAAAAAAAACGGACATGAACGTGGTTGTCAAATTCATGATATATGTGAATGAGGTTGTTATGATTAGAGTAGATTAAGATGCAATTAAATCTGGTGCCTTCGATATGAACTAATGGTAGAGTATTTAGTGATCTCGCGCGAATATTTACTGTTATATTACTGTTGCCGCAAATTCATTGGTACCGCTATGAAAGGTAAAACAGCTTTTGTATAATAATATTGAGACTTCGATCACCTACATATTATTACATGAAAATGGATGGCTCCATTTGTGACTTTAACCATTAACCACAGCCTACGGAGCTTCCCGCCGAATGTTTTCAGTGGGTCGCGTTTCAGATCTGGTGGTAGATTCTGCGAAGCATTGCTTTTGCTAGGGCTAATGTTAGCAACGTCCCAAGTTAGAGCCCCGTGAGCTCACCTACTCGTTTCGTGAATATAGCATGACCGCTTGAGGTCACTAGAACAGGTAGGAAAGAAAAAGTCGTTCAGTTAATATAGCATGACCCCTTGAGGTCACTAGAATAGGTAAGAAAAAAGTGTGACGTCTATGGGCTCTGATGACCAGTTAACACCAAGAGAACACTGTTTTGTCTAGTAATAGACAGACTATTATCATGACGTTCCACTGACCTTAACACGACTTGGTATTGAAAAAGGTTTCGTCACTAAAACGGGTCTCGAAGCCGCATTGACGCAAATTGCTATTTTTTTTGTAACTTGTTGACGCAGATAGCACTTGTCTTATTGTGACTGGCCTCTTGAAACTTGTCCTACTGTTAATCTCGAGGCAGATTTATCAGGTATTCGATTGTTTTTGTAGCTTGATGTAATTTTTTTTTTTTCGTTCCTAAGCTGATGGTCTAGAGAGACCGTATCAGCGTAACTATAACTAGTAGGTGAGCTCACGGGGCTCAAACCTGATGATGATGCTAACACGAACCCTAGCAAGAGCCGTGCTTCGCAGAATCTATCACCGGATTGGAAACGCGACCCACTGAGAAGTTCCGGCGAGAAACTCAGTGGGCTGTGTCTGTGTGTTAATTTACTCGCCGAGCCCTTCAACGGGTTCGACGAGAAGGATGACCGGATAGTAATAATGTTGTACCTTCTCAACCGCAAAGGCATTCTGAATCGCCGTTAGTACTAAAATAGCAAATTATATATTACGAGTAATTGTGTTATATTTTATTTATGTTGACGCGTGCCGATTTGGTATTTACTTCTGAAAGAAACTATCAGGAATACGGGTAGGCTGCTTAATTAATCACTTGGCTCGTTGCGCTCAAAATAGATCCTCAGAAAACTGTATTTAATAAATCAAATTCTGCCATGACCTTATCAGATCCATAGAGGCCTTTTGAAATCTGAGTCTATGGAGAGAATCTTACTCGTGTTTGCAGTCCATTACAGGAGACTACTTTCGAGCCGTATCATATCGCTTTTGGAGTCAGCTCCTAATGTCAATGTAATTTGAAGAGTCAGCCTTGGGCTGGTCCTTCATATGGTTTTTGGGATTGCCTTCTTTCAATTGATTTAAAATATTAAATACGAGCATACGGCCCACCTGATGGTGAGTGGTTACCGTCGCCCATGGACTTCAGCAATGCCAGGGGCAGAGCCAAGCCGCTGCCTACCGCAAAGAATATTTTCGGTAATTTTTTTACACCTTGCGTTACATTATTGAAGGTTTAGCAAGGATCCCTAATTTAAAAAAAAAAGAATAAAGCCTATGTCACTCAAGGATAGTGCAGCTTCCAAACAGTGAAAGAATTTTTAAAACCGGTTCAGCAGTTTCGGAGCCTATTCAATACAAACAAACAGACAAACAAATCTTTCCTCTTTATAATATTAGTATAGATATTATAAACAATTATGTACGTAATTGGTTTGTAATTTTGTAATAGTGTCTGTATAAGGACCAAGAAAAACACTTAGAAAGTGTCAGTGCGGTATAGATAGACTCGGATAACAGGTTAGCTTCAGGAATTGTCTTTATAGACAGAACGATCGTACAGCACACAGCGGTAAGTAGGTATTCACCATTGATCACGGACGTCAGCAATATCAGGGTGCAGCCGAGCTTTTTTTTTTATTGCTTTGATAGGTGGACGAGTTCACAGCCTACCTGGTTTTAAGTTGTTACTGGAGCTCATAGACATTTACAACGTAAATGCGCCACCCACCTTGAGATATAAGTTCTAAGGTCTCAGTATAGTTATAACGGCAGTTCCACCCTTCAAGCCGAAACGCATTACTGCTTCACGGCAGAAATAGGCGGGGTGGTGGTACCTACCCGTACGGACTCACAAGAGGTCCTACCACCTACCACCTCCCACCACCACGAGCTACTGCTTACTGCCGAGAACTCTCCTCAAAACAGCCTAACAATCTACGTTAGATAAGATTTAAACAAAACAAGTTTACAGCAAGCAACATTACTTGCCTATCGTCGACAACTTAAACTTTTTACATCACTTACATAAACATACTTAATTGATTAATAAAAATAGTTTTTCCACTTCCTTAGTAGTGTTTAGTTTGTACGGAGATATATATGTTTATGATGCGTAATAATATAAATGAAATACCAGATTAGAACCAGACGTAATGTCAACTGTTGTTACAGTAACAAGGTCGATCCTTTAAAGATCATAAACTATTCGTGCTTATCTCTGCAAATTTATAATACACAAGTCAACAAATGTAACTTAAGTTTTTGATGAACAATAGTCTTTTTTTGATAGTTATTTCGCGCTTAAAGCGGTCTTAGTCGTATCAATTTTCTGTTGTTCCCAGTCTCACTGCATCTCTAGTATCTAGTATTTTGTATCATCTAGTATTTTGCCAACTTACGTCTCCCTTGTAGGTGGTGCTCTTAACTATTCTCTCTGTTTGACACCGAAATAGATTTGGCGTCAAATTTTGATCAACTAGTGGTCGTACGGTGGTCGAAATTCGACTATAATTAATTGAAATTAAAAGTTTGTACACTATTATGATTCTATTTTCAAAGACTATTCTATAATCACAAATTTCGCCACGACACATACCTCACTATAGCAAAATATTATTAAAGACAAACAATATTTAATCTATTCTCAATTTGATTACAGACGTCAAGAACAAAAGTTTGACAATAAATAAATATGCGTGTGTGCGTCAAATACATGGTAGTGTGTGTAATGTGTTTTTATTAATTTCACGTATTTTTAGGCATAATTTAAAAAAATATTAACATTGTGCACTCCTTCTCTATATTTTCTATAAGTGTAGAAAATTTCATACTCCTCCGCCCGCGTAATTTTCGTAAAAAGGGATACAAAGTTTTTGCTTCACGTATTAATATATAGATACTTTCGTCTTGAATCAGATCTACGCATTTGTCAGTCTTGTTAGGCGAGTTTTTGTAGTACAAGCCGTACGTTTGTGAAGTAATGTTTTTATGTGATACTTGATACGTCGAGAGCCGCACGCTGCGCCCGGAGAGGGCCAATGCTCACGAACCCGTTCGTATTAAATAAATATTATGTAAGAACGCTACCAGTCTACAGCTGTGTCAGAAATTGAAGTAAGATTATTTTTTATTGCTTAAATGGGTGGACGTGCTCACAGCTGGTGTTAAGTGGTTACTGGAGCCCATAGACATCTACGACGTAAATGCGTCACCCACCTTGAGATATAAGTTCTAAGGTCTCAAGTATAGTTAAAACGGCTGCCACACCCTTCAAACCGAAACGCATTACTGCTTCACGGCAGAAATAGGCAGGGTGGTGGTACCTACCCGCGCGGACTCACATGAGGTGCCACCACCAGTAATTACGCAAATTATAATTTTGCCGGTTTAATTTTATTACACGATGTTATTTCTTCGCCCTGGAAGTCAATCGTGAACGTTTGTTGAGTACGTGTTTTATTAGAAAAATTGTTATCCGCCTCGGATTCGAACACTGGTGCATCGCTTAACACGAATGCACCAGACGTCTTATCCGTTAGGCCACGACGACGTCGACGAAGCTTGAATCTAAATCTGAATCGGTACGTCAAACATTTAGACTGTTTAAAATATAAATATAATTATATTCCTTTTAATACTGTATAAATTATTATATATATATGTATGTATTTGTGTATGTATGTATGTATGTATGTATGAATATGTGATTGTGTATATCTGTATATATGTACTTTTTTTTGCGTGTGTATGTATTTGCAAATTAATATAAATTTCATTGCACCTACCACTACCCACTCTGCACTACCTTTGGTTGACTGGTAGAGAATGCCTTAGGCATTAAGTCCGCCAATGTAAAATTTACATGAAGTGTAATAAATAAATAAATAAATAAATGAATATATTGAAGAGTGAAAGGCTATTTGATTTATGCAGATTTGGCTTAATAGGCGATATTTATCTTTATAATTAAAGGTCCGTTTTATTTGGTATTAGCATCAACAACGCGATGTTTTTTAATTAAACTTCAATTAAGTTTACTCCATTCAAATAGCTGAAGAAGTGTTTTTTTGTTATGATATTTTTTCCAAATTTTGAACTTTTAATGGCTCGTCTGTAAAGTTGCAAAATTTTGGCTTAAACCAGCTTTTTATCCGATGATATGTTCTATATTAATGGAAAATAATAGAAAGTTATAGCGGAGTGGAACATGTTATCTATATATTAATACGTGAAGCAAAAACTTTGTATCCCTTTTTACGAAAATTGCGCGGACGGAGGAGTATGAAATTTTCCACACTTATAGAGAATGTAGAGAAGAAGTGCACAATGCTAATTTTTTTTTTAAATAATGCATAAAAGATACATTAAATCAATAAAAAAACATTACACACACTACATACCATGTAGTTGACGCACACACGCATGCATACTATTTATTGTCAAACTTTTGTTCTTGACGTCTGTTGTCAAATTGAGAATAGATTAAATATTGTTTGTCTTTGTAAATATTTTTTATAATGTAGTCTTGGCAAAATTTGTAGAATATAAAAGTATATATTCAATAGAAGTATAAAATACAATCATAATAGTGTACAAACTTACAATTCCAATTAATTATAGTCGAATTTCGACTACTGCGGGACCACTAGTATATTAATATTACTTCTACTTTCTATTACAGAAATAAATGTCTAAATGTCAATGAAGAAACCGATCATAAAAGTACCAAAAAAAACACTAATTATTATTATTCCAATGAGTCGTCACAGCCAAATCGCGAAAAAAAATTACAAATTGTCGCTGTCAAACCAAAATCTGCTATGTGTAAAAACTCTATTAAGAATTAACGAGTAAAACATTTTCATATCAAATTTTATATGAAGGTGAATTTTTAAGAACTATAGAGCTATAATATATATAGCTTTCATTTGATATAGTTATATTAGACCCGCAAAATTATAATTTGCGTAATTACTGGTGGTAGGACCTCTTGTGAGTCCGCGCGGGTAAGTACCACCGCCTTGCCTATTTCTGCCGTAAAGCAGTAATGCGTTTCGGTTTGAAGGGTGGGGCAGCCGTTGTAACTATACTGAGATCTTAGAACTTATATCTCAAGGTGGGTGGCGCATTTACGTTGTAGATGTCTTTGGGCTCCAGTAACCACTTAACACCAGGTGGGCTGTGAGCTCGTCCACCCATCTAAGCAATAAAAAAAAAAGATAAATATTAAAGTTATAGACAGTAGACACATAACAGTTCTTTTTATACGGTAGATAGGACTGTGAACTATACGAAAAGATCAAAAAGTAAAAATCTCAAAAAGTGCACAAAGCAGACTTTGGTCTGACAACGACGAAATACCAAAAAAAAACAATAATTACACGTGAATGAACTTCACTTGAAGTAATAATTGAATTCAAGAGTTTCCAGACCATTGAATGGAATCAGAGTTCATACTAAACCGGTAGCGCCCTCGACCGAATGTCATTTGTAAGGCCTTCGTGGCGTCAGAAAAGATGTCTATTTACGTATGAACTATGAATTTAATATGTCCAAACTTTAAGTTCTACTTTAGTTACTGAGAAAATCGATTTTTCATAAATAATCTTTCCGAAAATATGAAGTTCCGAAATCTCATTGATACAAAAAGCAATGTGTTAATAACATTGTCAGTTGTCAGTGGTAAATTCCTTCGTGTTCAAGTCAACGAGTGGCGGCCACTTATCGATTCTTTCCTTAAATATTTTAAGGGATATTTTCGTTTTTCTCATACGAGTTTTTTGTGTGAGTGGGCGCGAGTTCTAATGGCTGTCTGTGGGTAGTTGTGTTAATTTGCCGGGACGTTGTTTCTCAAACTGTTTTTCTTAGTATAAAGGGAAAGGAAGGAAGAAATGAAAGCATGACTCTGTCATATTAGTAAAATTCATAATGAAAATAAATTGTAGATAAACATAAACCAAGCCTTGTTTATTGCCAAATTTCCGTAATAATTTATGGGAAACAGCAGTAGATTGTTACAGAAAGTAGATTTTTTGATAAATAAATTATCTTCGTATTCAAGAACTCTGTACTATATATATCGAATGTTTGGATAGTTATTTTTCATTCTGTTAGGCTGTATGATGTGCATATCGGCGCTTGAAAGGCAAACGTGACTAAGCGACAATGCGTGAACTTTACAGTAGACTAATTTAAAGTTGAAATACCTGAAAAAAAAATTATTTTAACGAATCTAGCTGTAGTAGAATCTAGCTAGTAGCTGTAGGATTGAAATGATTTTAATAGACCTAGAAATATATTTTTTTTGCGCATCGAATATGGTTATTGCCTATCATTTATGCACAAAGCAGCTATTGTCGCTTAGTCACTTTTGCCTTTCAAGCGTCGATATGTACATATATCGATATATGCTTCATTGTCGGCGGGAAAAGTTAAGGATTCAAAATGTTGCATCATTCTAAGGAAAATACCAAGTTAGGCCAATATCCATATCAATACCCATTAGTGGAAGTGGCTTTTTATATATTGTTGGATGCTGGGTAGCTTGTCGCTGCCTATAAAAGCTCTGTCGGTTTGACTCTGTGTTGTTTGTAAGTCCGTTCCATTTTACCGCTTGATTCCTTCACTTTCACACATTTCCTCTCACTTTAATTGTCTTAAAATTGGACCTAGAGCATAGTGTTACTTAAAATCCTCTTTGGAGAGTAATTGTATTTTTTTTTAAATAATATTTCACTTCTGGTTCCCAAAAATATTATTAATAACTAGCTGACACGGCATACTTCGTAGTACCTCAATCGATAAATAAAAGACTAAGCTTTTGTATAAAATAAACTTAAAACAAACAAAAGGAATCCGTCCGACACAACAAAGAAAAAACAAAATTGTTTGTTTTTATATAATTCCGAGCATTTTCATATTTATTTAAACCTTATCTGGACTTCCACGAATAATTCGAGACAAAAATTAGCCAAATCGGTTCAGCCGTTCTCGAGTTTTAGCGAGACTAACGAACAGCAATTCATTTTTATATATAGAGATGTACACATTACATTAGATTTGGATTTATTATAAAGTTTGAGAGACATTGGCCTCTAAGCGTTGTGTTAATGTCGTTTGTACGCGGTCGGAGGTGCCTTCTTCGGAAATTTCACCTTCTATACATGAACCTGCACTGATTTGTGTGTGGTCAGCTAATGGGTTTTAGCCTTTAATACTGGTATCCTTAAGATAAATCCATTAAAATTTCTGTGACAAAAGCGTCTAAGTTATTTTGATGTAAATCCTTTTCAGAGCCTTGAGCAGAGAGAAAACTGAAAGAAATCAGAAAGATTTGCCTCCCACGAGAAGAACTTTAGCAATACCCGCTTGCGATATCCGTGAAAGTTTTCGTCTCTGCAGGTTTCGATGTATCTTCGAGGAGATGGTTTCCAGTGAAATTTCATCAACGAATCTAATAAATTACTAGTGACCCGCCCTTGCTTCGCTTCGGAAACATTAAATTTTATAATTGTTAGCTGAGTCCCGCGATGTTACCTGCGATTATTCTTGTACTGCGGGTGACGCCGCGGGGCGAAGCTAGTCTAAAAAAAGTAGCTTAAGTTACTCCTTATATCATCAGCTACCTATTAGGGAAAGTCTCATCAAAATCGCTCAAGTTCCAGAGATTAGCCGGAACAAACAAACAGACAGACAGACAGACAAAATTGTAAAAAATGTTATTTTAGTGTATGTACCGTATATATATTTATAAGCATGTACTAAAAGCGGTTATTTCAATATTCCAAACAGACACTCCAAATTTATTTATATGTATAGATTACCGATTAAATTATAACTTTGTATCCCGATAACTTTATGTTAATACTTACATGTAAATATTTCATACGTGACGATTTATAAATATATTTGTAGCGATATATAAAATTAATGATTTAGCCACCGTCTAAAATCCTGAAGAAAATTATTTCTATTTTTACTACATTTTAATGTTAATTATCATGAACAAAATTAATGACGCGTCGTCAAAACGTAAAGGCATTGTTTTATTAGAAACTAGCCGTACTCGTCCGTTTCGCTGGGCATTTAAAATTAAGATTATTATTAATTGTCATTATTATTAGGGAGTCCAACACTCATATAAATATTAGCCTATCCATTAGGTACATGTATTTTCTACATGGAGTTTCAAGTCAATCGGATGCATGGTTCAGTAGTTATAACGGAACATCCGTAAACACCACTGTAGATTTATATATTAGTCTAGATTAATATATTCAATTATAATTATGGAATTGTATTGATTGTTGGTTTTTTTTTATGGATACGTGACAATGCTATCTTACTTCTTAGCGTTCACACTAAAATGTTGGGAAACTCACGTCGGAATCTACTCGATCTTTGAGTGACAAAGGTAGGATGTTGTTTTGAATGAAGGAAGCCTCTGTCGAAGCGTTACGTGATGTTATGATGAACTGTCTACTTAAGTTCGTCTAGGCTCTGGGTGGTTACAGCAAAAAAAAAATATATCGGCAGAAGTGTGAATTTTTGTTGTTGCAGAATCTAATACCATTTTTAGTAACGAATATGATTTGTTTATTCGCTCCGAATGTAATTGTAATTAAATACGGCTGTTGTGGTACTGTAGATTTATGTAGCAGTAGCTATTATAGAACAGACGATAATTTACCGATGCCTGAATCGCGCTAACGATATCTCTATACATAAAAATGAATTGCTGTTCGTTAGTCTCGTTAAAACTGGAGAACGGCTGAACCGATTTGGCTAATTTTAGTCTTGAATTATTTGTGGAAGTCCAGAGAAGGTTTAAAAGGTAGATAAATATTAAAAAGCTCGGAGTTAAATAAATATAACAATTTTATTTTTCCTTTGATGTGTCCCCCGTCGGACCGATTCTTTTTGTTTGTTTTAAGTTTATTTTATACAAAAGTTTAGTTATTTTATTTATCGATTGAGGTACTATGAAGTCTGCCAGGTCAGCTAGTTTCTGATAAAATTCAGACCGTTAGTCTACCGAGCTCGGTGGAAGATAAGACCTTTGTCTCGTTTCCTCCAAAGCGACTTTTCACGGAAACTCTTCATCATAGTACCATTAATACGATTGGCGGTGGTTTCCACTGCATCCATGAGGGAAAGTGACCTCTCACCATCATGCGTCGTATGGAGCATATTCTTTTGAAAAGTATAAAAACTATAAAAATCGTACCGTCTACGGTTAATGAGTTTTACCTATGTGATTTATTTGAAGAAATTGATAAGCTTCATCCATCCATTTATTAGTGTGGTAGAAATTCACTTGTACTTGAGCAAAATTTGAATTGGAAAATTAAATTTTTACCAAAAAGTTTCATTGGATTTTTTTATTTTTTTTATTGCTTACATTGTTGGACGAGCTCACAGCCCACCTGGTGTTAAGTGGTTACTAGAGCCCATAGACATCTACAACGTAAAGGCGCCACCCACCTTGAAACATAAGTTCTAAGGTCTCATGTATACCTAGTTACAACCGCTGCCCCAACCTTCAAACCGGAACGCATTACTGCTTCACGGCAGAAATAAGCAAGGTTGTGGTACCTACCCGCGCGGACTCTCAAGAGGTCCTACCACCAGTACATATTGATTGTTTCGAATAATACGATCAAATACCTACATCAAGATTAAAATCTAATTACAACTAAGGAATCCTTAAGTAATTTTGCGGAAAATACGAATAATAAAAATACAATTCCACATTTTTCTTTAAACTTGTTAAATAAATAAGTTTTTTTTAATACTCTATAAAGTATACTTTATTAACAAATTAACAGTACTTATTTTTTATCGCAATAAATACTGCATATTGAACTTTGGGAAGGATTAAACAACTAATTTCGGCTTTGTAAAGCAATGCCTCTGTCGACGAATTACTAACAATCTGGTATCTGTTATGTTCACACATTACCGCGTTTGAAAAATGACTGAGAAATGCACTTTTTTTTTCTTTTTTTTTATTGCTTAGATCGATGGACGAGTTCCACCTGGACCTGGTATTAACTGGTTACTGGAGCCCATAGACATCTACGACGTAAATGCGCCACCCACCCTGTGATATAAGTTCTAAGGTCTCAACTATAGTTACA
Organism: Bombyx mandarina; assembly: GCF_003987935.1. Next base: position 1,901,918 of record NW_021011544.1, on the reverse strand, counting down.
ACGGCTGCTCCACCCTTCAAACCGAGACGCATTACTGCTTCACGGCAGAAATAGGCAGGGGTGGTGGTACCTACCCGGGCGGACTCACAAGAGGTCTTACCACCAGTAAACCGCTGGCACATAGGTAATATGTAATGCTATGATGTATGACGGTAGCCATCATACAACACAAGATATTTGACAGATGCCTGCATCTTGCTAATTACATTTTCAAGATAAGCTTATATATATACAAGTTCCGAACAACAACATTCGGACCGTCGGTCTACCGAGCAATTTCACCCGCTCGGTGGAAGATCTTCCTTTTGTCGTTCACTTCGAAAGGCATATGCAATAGCTTATATATAAATCATTTGCATGTAATGTCTATAAATTCTAGTAATCTTTTAATATCATGGGCATGGGGCTAGTTTAAACTTCTAGAGAAAAAAGACTAAGTTTCAAAAGTGCGTTATTTCGCATAAAAAATAATAGAAAGTGTGATCTTTTTACTTCTTTGTCTGGCAACCCATGTTACCTGTTCCTTCCTGTCAAAATACTAGATAATCCAATTGCAATTGTTCCACTTGTTATGGTGCAAACGATTGTTTTGTTATCTTAATACAATCCCTTTTAGCGGCAGGTTTGTTTAAGAATTTCGTGAACGTGAGAAATAGACTTTAAATTATTTGTATTAGTTGAAAATAATAAAGAAATAAATATTTTAATCTAAAATTATGATTAAAAATTATTATATCACGATTTTATATTTTTATTACCATCAGATTAATGTCAGTTTCGCTACATAATTGAAAAATCCTCATTATTTGAACAGCACTCTTTTTTAGCACATACCGGTCCACCACGGAACGAGGTGATCCGACAGAGAATCAAAGTAATAGACATAGCACAGCGAATTAGTAAACTGAAGTGGCAATGGGCTGGCCATATTAGCCGGACAACCGATAACCGTTGGGGTAAACGCGTTCTTGAGTGGAGACCGCGAACTGGAAAACGCAGTGCAGGACGCCCTCAGGCTCGGTGGAGTGATGATCTGTGCAGGGCTGACTGACAGGAACTGGATGAGAGAAGCCGAGGATCATGCTCAGTGGCGAACAATTGGAGAGGGCTATGTCCAGTAGTGGACTGCTGTAGGCTGATGATGATGGTCAACCCGTTTGTTGTTAAGTGGTTACGAAAGCCTTTGGATTTTATGTACCAAAAGAACGAATTTTAAATCGATAGGTAGTTTATGAATCAGAGAGAAAGTCAGATCCAAGCAACTCCTTATCGCAGGATAATGTAGATTCATTCTTTTTGAATTACAAACTTAATGCAGAAGAACTCATGGGGCATATCTAGTATAAAGGTATATGGTAAGGTATTTGCGGTAGGTAGCTGCTTGGCTCTGCCCCTGGCATTGCTGGCATCCATGAGCGACGGTAGCCACTTTCCATCAGGTGGGCTGCATGCTCGTCTGCGTGCTCGGGCAATAAAAAAAGGATGGAATTCATACCTAATAGAAGTAGAATCTCTTTTAAAGATTAGGATGATTACATAATTTTAATTTTCTCGTGATCCTAAACTATATGTTGCTTGTTTCTTTCTAGTATAGCTCTTTCGGTTCATCAAGTTTCAAATCCCAATAGTGATGTAAGAGACAAGATTGTACAGCGCCTGTTTCTCTCTAAGTTGAAACGCTGAGCTGATTCGCAGAAGGAAATAATAACAAATATTTCAGTAATAAATAAAATATATTCTATTGTTTTTCCCGCTGAGTTGGTTTCGTCTTACGGCTGTGGTATGTCGACGTCGCCCAAAACTCGTCATTACGGATGCTCCCGATCCATTAATGGTGCTTCTAGGTACCGCAAGCACTGGTCACCGTCCTCGTCGAACCCATCGCTTGCGACGAAGGGCTCGACGAACAAATTAACTCATAGACACAGCCTACTGAGTTTCTCGCCGGATCTTCTCAGTGGGTCGCGTTTCCGATCCGGTGGTAGATTCTGCGAAGCACGGCTCTAGCTAGGGTTCGTGTTAGCATCGTCGTCAGGTTTGAGCCCCGTGAGCTCACCTACTAGCCACGGTTACGCTGAAATAGCCTCTCAAGGCTATCAATCAGCTTAGGTAGGAAAAAAAATGTATATTCATATACATGTAGTAAAAAGCGGTTATTTCAATATTACAAACAGACACTCCAATTTTATTTATATGTATAGATTTAATATAAAAATATTGGATCATAATTAATAAAAATAATTCTATCATTAAGGGGGCGCGATAAATAGGGCTTAGAGCGGTATCAAGCCTAGATCTATCACTGATCATTGAAGCAGCGAACTTCAATTGCCGTCGATTACACGAATTAAATGGGCCTCCGACCCCAACAATCTCAATATTTTATTTTATTATTTATTTATTTATTTATGTACACACAGAAAAGATGACATAGTACAGAATAATAGGAAAATTATGTACAAAGGCGCTGCTTATTTCTTTAAGAAATCTCTTCCAGCAGACCTGCGAGAGGATTATGAGAATAATAATTAAAAGTGATGAGTGTGTGTAGAACAAATAACTAAAATAACAAATACAACATGAGAATTAAAGTAATGCACATACACATAGCAAATATTGTTAAACATGAATACAAAATCTTAATTAGTGGTAGAGCGTACTTGTAAACATGATTGATATTTCGACCTAATCTCGCAACGTAGCTGGCGGCATTCCGTAGTTATGTCTATAGGCTTCAATTGCCACTTAACACCATGTGGATCATGTCGACGGCTGAAAGGCTATACAATACACTACAATCTTATTTAGTAATGCTTATCTGTCATATACGATTCCTATTTAAACGCAGTAATAGATCGTAAGGTGGTTCTTACCTGTGCGAATTCAATGCGCCCAGTCCCCAGAAAATGGTCCATCCGGCATAAACAGCAGAAGTGGCAGAAGTGACAAAACCGTGAAGGGAATATTGCTTAAGTCGTAGCTATAGAGGCCGTTTTTTTTATTGCTAGTTGAGTGGACGAGCTCACAGCCCACCTGGTGTTAAGTGGTTACTGGAGCCCACAGACATTTACGACGTAAATGCGCCACCCACCTTGAGATATAAGTTNCCCCAGAAAATGGTCCATCCGGCATAAACAGCAGAAGTGGCAGAAGTGACAAAACCGTGAAGGGAATATTGCTTAAGTCGTAGCTATAGAGGCCGTTTTTTTTATTGCTAGTTGAGTGGACGAGCTCACAGCCCACCTGGTGTTAAGTGGTTACTGGAGCCCACAGACATTTACGACGTAAATGCGCCACCCACCTTGAGATATAAGTTCTAAGGTCTCAAGTATAGTTACAACGGCTGCCCCACCCTTCAAACCGAAACGCATTACTGCTTCACTGCAGAAATAGGCAGGGTGGTGGTACCCACCCGCGCGGACTCACAAGAGGTCCTACCACCAGTAATACCTAAGCGGCATTACATTTACGGCCTGGATCGGTTCTAATTTACGCTCAATATTACTTATTAATTAAGTATCCGTATGTAGGTTGAACTTTATCCAAGTACAAGAGTCTGTTTGCTTGTGATTAGGGCGTCCTAATTAGCTTTGTTTGTCGGAAGACATTTCGGCTGACTCGGGGCAATTAATTGTTTCGTTTGCACATGATAATGCTCGTTGTGGAATCTTTTGTATACCTACCTATAGCTTATGATATCGACTCGTGAATTCGGATACATTTTTGTGATTCCCTTTTCAATGTTTCTGTACGCGTGTCGGTCGTTGGATCGGAGCTCCCATGCACAAATTACTTCTGATTGACTTATATTGACCGGATCGGCTGGAATGTGGATAATCTTGGTCTTCGTTGAACTACGGAGATTTTTCTTCTCTAAGTCGGTATTTTATTTCTTTTATTACGGGAAAGAAAGAATATTTTGAGAGTAGATAGGAGGTTAACGCTTAAAGACGCAAAATCACGTTCTGATCATTTCTTCTCAATGCTTTGATAGGTATTCTTCAAACGAGTTTCCAAATGAGTTATTTTTGATTTGCATAGTCTGACGTTCACGAGTGGCTGTAATCACTTAACATCAGGTCTTCGGTATTCGTGTCCAAACGACAATAAAGATCTCCCTTTCCTTCCCTCCCCATATATTCTGATCGACAAGCGGACATAATATGTATTATCAAAATAGCCTATGACAATGATTCCCAAACTTTATGATTATGTGGATATGTGACGTCTTGGCTGTACGTACCTCTGACATTGCCAATTATACATTGACTGACTGAATAAGCTCACGGTTGTTATTAAGCTTCATTAAGAAGCTTAAATATATTGAATGAAAATACCGCCGTTCACTTTGAAGCACGAGAATGAAGTCTATATTGGAGTGATTGGCCCACCCACTGAGTTTCTCGCCGGATCTTCTCAGTGGGTCGCGATTCTGATCCGGTGGTAGATTCTGCGAAGCGTTGCTCTTGCTAGGGCTAGTGTTAGCAAATTCTCTCAGTTTGAGCCCGAGAGCTCACTTACCCGTCCGCGCGTAACTAGAATAGCCCCTTAGGCTATCAGCGTATAAGTAGGGGAAAAAACGATGGTCGAATCTTTCAAGCTGGAAATTACATATGATTTCCTGGCATCGAAAATAAACAAGACGGTCTTACTACTCGAGCGAGCTTACAACACGATCTACAACTATTAAAAAATAATGTAAGATTCTAGATTCTTTTTTTTTTATTGTATGGATGGGTGGACGAGCTCACAGCTCACCTGGTGTCAAGTTTTTACTGAATCACATAGACATCTACAACGTAAATGCGCCACCCACCTTGAGATACAAGTTCTAAGGTCTCAGTATAGTTACAACGGGTGCCCCACCCTTCAAACCGAAACGCATTTCTGCTTCACGGCAGAAATAGGCGGGGTGGTGGTAGCTACCCGTGCGGACTCACAAGAGGTCCTATCACCAGTAATTCGCCGGCAATGGGACGAAAGATGCCTGGATCTGAGGGAACAAAATATTTTTCATTAGCTTCATATATTTATGTACTTATCGTACGATAGGAGTGAAACTAAGTTATGTGAAATCCAGTAACACATCGCCACGTGTATGTGGAAAGTAGCCGGTAAAGTCGGCTCGGGTTGCACAGGGCGCGGTACACGCATCCACCATTAGCTCGGATCCGGTGTCGCAGCGACAGTCTTACTCCACTTTGCACTTTATATATTAAACGCTATGATAAAAACATTTCAAACAGATATACTTATAGATAAGTTCGGGAAACGTAAAAAAAAAACACTTTAGCCCAATTGAGTTTCTCGCCAGATCTTCTCAGATTCTCAGTGGGTCGCGTTTCTGATCCGGTGGTAGATTCTGCGAAGCGCGCTCTTGTTAGGGTTAATGCTAGCAACGTCGTCAGGTTTCAGCCCCGTGAGCTCACCTACTAGTTAGGGTTACGCTGAAATGGCCTCCCAAGGCCACTAGCATAGGTAGGAAAAAATAAAGATAAAATAAAAAAGAAAACTTATAATTAGGTGAGTTTATTGATTTTATTACGCTTTAAATGAATCTATGATCCAACGGCCCAGTTAGTGTGATTTTTTTATATTGGCAGCCTCTGTGGTTAGGTGCTTGCTTATGCGGACTCATAGTAGTACTTACCAGTAAAAATCAAGATATGAGCAGACATTATGAACTGATCGACTCCAATAACCTTAAAACTTGTTGGAAAATGTACTCTGTTTCCTGAAGCAACAACAAGAATTGTAACTGTTAGAAAAGATTAATCACAGTAAAATAAATGCTCCGACAAAAAAAGTCCAAATTAGAATGTACCCTTATATTGCCCTCCTCCTTTCTCCATACCGGTACTCGGTAACATTATCTCTTTCCATTTAAGTATTCATACATAGATAATACATAAAAAGATCGACATAATGTACCACCGTTTACTTGGAAAAGCTTACTATTAACTTTGTTTTGCTTGAGTTTTTCCATTTTATTTCTTTATTTTTGCGTATTCGAGTATTATTACTATCCAAAATAATGACTGGTTTTTGTCGTTCGGAGAATATGTTAATTTGCTTTCACTATTTTACTAACGATTTTTTTTGTATACAAAGAAAAACAAGTAGTTAAGCTCTCTCGTACAGAGAGATATTTTTTTGATAAAAAAATACTTTAAGCTATTTTCACTTGTGATTAAAGCTATGGTCGATGGTGATGGTTTTTCGTTGAAGAACCTCCATAATCTTCATCTATCGGTGTGGACGACAGATGAAACGATGGCCTGTCTGATATTAAGTGGTTACCGGTGCCCGAAATAAGATGGACAACTTCCAGCGTTGAGGTTGTTGCGACTTAGCTATGCCATTGGTATTGTTGATTTCCATGAGCGAAGTTAAGCTGTCACCAACAGATAAAACGTTATATCTGCCTTCCAAATCAATAAAAAATAAGGTATCTGAAGTTTTGATCACATCAGAATGATGACTGTTCTAGTACCCATGCATCAGCCCGCTGAGTTTCTGGCCGGATCTTCTCAGCGGGTCGCGATTCCGATCCGGTAGTAGATTCATTCGCGAAGCAATTGCTCTTGAGTTGTTAGATCTCCTTCGGAGGTGCTCGGGCAATTGTTAGCAAATCCCACCCCTCCTGGTTGAGCCTTTGCTCGCCCACCTGTGCTGATGAAACTGCAAAGGCCTCCGAGCTACCGGTAATCATTCAATTATAAAAAAAGACTGTTCTAGTTGTTAGATGTGAAATGAAATGCTGCTAGTTAAACACATCCTCACTATGGACGTTTGCTAAAATTGCAAAACAAAATCAGTGAAAGGTCATTAATATCTTAACTAAATGAGATAACGGTCATTAATATCTAAGAGGTCATAAATATCTTAAGTTCTCGATTTAAACTACATTATTGTTAACAGAAACCTTAAAAACGTAATTAACAGATGCGCTTATCTCCGAAAACCGTTAGTCGTAAATGAATCAGTTAACTAATTTGTTTATTTTAGTTTTTTTTTTTTGTTTAAGTTCATTAGTTAATTTGTTTGTTTATATCTAATGTAGACATCACTGGGTAATAAGTAAACAAATTTTCTAATACTCGAAGGCGATTATGAGATTTTACAAAACGTAAACGTTATTATCTATATATTAATACGTGAAGCAAAAACTTTTTATCCCTTTTTACGTAAATTGCGTGGACGGAGGAATGAAATTTTCCACACTTATAGAGAGTATAGAGAAGAAGTGCACAATGCTAATTTTTTTTTTAAATAATGCATAAAAGATACGTTAAATCAATAAAGAAAACATCACACACACTACATACCATTTAATTGACGCACACACGCATGCATACTATTTATTGTCAAACTTTTGTTCTTGACGTCTGTGATCAAATTGAGAATAGATTAAATATTGTTTGTCTTTATTAATATTTTTTTATAGTGTAGCCTTGGCGAAATTTGTGACTATAGAAGTATAAAATACAATCATAATAGTGTACAAACTTACAATTACAATTAATTATAGTCGAATTTCGACTACTGCGGGACTTCTAGTAGTTGTGAATAGCTCATCTGTTAAGCTGAACTTGACAATGCATAAATGCGCCCCGTCTATTTCTGCCGTGAAGCAGTAATGCTTTCGGTTTGAAGGGCGGGGCAGCCGTTGTAAATATACTGAGACCTAAGAACTTATCATTTACGTTATAGAGGTCTGTGGGCTTCAGTAACCACTTAACACCAGGTGGGCTGTGAGCTCGTCCACCCATTTAAGTAAAAAAAAAAAGTCCGAAGAGTTACAATTGTGTTGGTAATAGCAAATTTTTTTTTCTGCAAAATCGATGTGGTTTTGCTGCTATTATAAAAAAACATATGATTAAACTACTCAGTGATAAGATTTAGCTTTTCGTTCAAGTTTACAATTGATTAGTTTAGATTTTACAATTTATATAACTTTGCAAGTAGCACAGCAATCGTTGTTCGATGGTTTCCACGTTGTATTTTACAATTCTAGTTTAAAAAAACTGACTAAAGGAGCCATTTTTTCCATTTGTATAGTTAAATCTTGTAACTCTTTAGATTTTTCTGTTTGCTATTATGTATCTCTTTTTTTTATTTGCTTAGGTGAGTGGACGAGCTCACAGCCCACCTGGTGTTAAGTGGTTACTGGAGCCAATGGACATCTACAACGTAAATGCGCCACCCACCTTGAGATATAAGTTCTAAAGTCTCAGTATAGCTACAACGGCTGCCTCACCCTTCAAACCGAAACGCATCACGGAAGAGATAAGCAGGGTAGTGGTACCGGCCCGTGCGGACTCACAAGAGGTCCTACCACCAGTAAGAACAGTCTTCTTACAGAAACATAACGATGGATGAAACTATTCTATCGGCTCACAGACGTCCACTGTTGGACATAGGCCTTCCCTAGGCCTCGCCATAAAGATCGGTCCTGCGCTGCCTGTATCCAACGGATCCCCGCGAACCTCAAAACTGAAGGTACTCAAAATACCAATTCCGTACAAAATTACGTAAAAGTTAATTAATTAGTTATGACACGACGCCTACAATCCCACCGAAGCGAAACTCACACAAAGACATCATGTACTCTTCCAGCAGAGTTCTCAACTCCGAACACAGTCGTAGTGTCTTAGAGATATTCGGTAACTCGACAAGAATGCATAAACTTAATGCCGCACACAAGCACACATTCCTAGTAAAGCACTTATGATAATTCCATGTTTTTATCGTTTGGAACTGCGGTATTATTAGCAGCGGAGAGCGTCGCGCGCGAAGCTGTGCCTGCGGGGCGGGGGTGGGGCGCGGGGTGGGGTGCGCGCGTCGCGGGGCGGGTCCCTCGGCGCTCCGCCCCTCGCCGCACCAATCCTCGACACGGTGGAGGGGATCTCGGGCCCCTAGCTTCTATTTACTCTTTCAATCAGTGCGAGTGTTTGCCCCTGGCCGGCGTGCACGCGCGGGTGATGCGCTAGCCATGATCTCGCAGAAGCTTTCGTACGGCGACGTGCCGACGTCGGCGTCGCTGTCCTCGCTGTCGCCGGGCCTCGCGCCGCCCTACGTTAACGGCATGGGCTGCATGCCGGCGCAGCCCTATCCGAATCTATACTCCAACAACATGGTCGCGGGCGGCTCGTGTATGGGCTCCCCGAGTGTCGGCTACTCGCCGCCTAGCACCATGGCCTCCTGCATGGGCGGCGCCGGCGCCGTGCCCTACGGCTCCTTGCCGCGAGAACAGGAGGCCGCCTCGCCCACCTCAGCGCTGCAGCGGGCCCGCAACGACAAGACGTACCGCCGCTCTTACACGCACGCGAAGCCGCCTTACTCCTACATATCGCTCATCACCATGGCTATCCAGAATAATCCTTCACGAATGCTGACGCTCTCCGAAATCTACCAGTTCATCATGGATCTGTTCCCTTTCTACAGACAAAACCAGCAGCGCTGGCAGAACTCGATCCGACATTCGCTGTCCTTCAACGACTGCTTTGTGAAAGTGCCGCGCACACCGGACAAGCCCGGAAAAGGTTCCTTTTGGACGCTACACCCTGACAGCGGGAACATGTTCGAAAACGGTTGTTTCTTGCGACGTCAGAAACGATTCAAGGACGAGAAGAAAGAGACATTGAGACAGGCCCAGAAGGCGCAGCAGACGCATGGACACCACGGGGGCTCACACGACAAGCGCGGCGAGCACGGGCACGACAAGAGCGCGCCGCCCGGGCCCGGCGAGGACAAGGAGATGCGCGACGAGCTCCTGGCCCAGCTGCACGCCGCGCCCGAGCTCTGTCTGCCGGAGCACACGCCGCTTGCCCTCGAGCACTACGCGCAGCTCAAGCAGGAGCCGAGCGGGTACGCGCCGGCGCAGCACCCGTTCAGCATCACCCGCCTGCTGCCCGGCGCCGACACCAAGGCGGATCTCAAGATGTACGACGTGAACTATGGATACGGGCACTCGCCGGCGGATAACTACTACCAGTCGCCGCTGTACCACCATCACCACGCGCACGCGCAGCCGCCCTTGTGACAGTACCCCCTGGCGTAGGCCGTCCGCCGCGCGCCCTCGTGGTGCGTGCCGCAGGACGAGTCCGCCGCGCCATAGCCCAGCCGCCGCTGCCGCCACCGCCGCCGCTGCCGCCGCCGGGCCGCACAACCCGACAATCTCATCAATGATATTGGACTCCAAGTGAGCGTTACGTGTTCTGGTGATATTACCTACGGAGCGGTCGCGCTCGCCCGAGGACCCTGTATATTTGTGTATATATTTGAGTTAACGAAGAGTCCGTCGTTGTGTGCATTTCATTCTTAGATAGATGTTTAGTGCACGCGGAAGGCTGAGGGCGAGCGCCGACCCGCGATTCTAGGCCTAAATCTTATGTCGAACTTTCGAGAAAGTGTCCTTTATAGTCATTATATTCGACTCTAATTTGTACACTCCGACTTTTAGGACTTTTAAAACATGCCGGCAGTTAGTTCTCATGTAGTAACGGACGCGTGTAACAGAGGAAGTAATGCGATCGATACCTTATCGGTTATCGCTTCACTTATCTATCGATATTTAGATAATAAGCTTAATATTTGTTTGTGTATCGCGTTGATGTCTTTTATTAAGTAAACAAACAAATTAAGTTCATTTAAATTCTAAACACATTAATGTATAGAAAAGAAAAAAAAACTGCGACTTCTTCATTCAAATCTATAAGTACTATTTACAATATAACTGATGATCAGCTTAAAAGATAATTCAAAAAAAAAAGGTTACTATTGAAATTCGAATCATCAAAATGTCCTCGAGTGTACAATTTGGAGGATAATGACGTCATATCGTGGACGTATGTACTGTGCAATGTGTATGAAATATGTATAAAAAATAATAATAATAACGAAAAATATTAATTAAAATTATATTAATTATTTAGATAGGGACAAAAATTGAATTTAATTTGTACTCGACCATCGCGTATATAAGATTTGTATATATAGTTCGTAAGTTATGGTGTTTGGTGTAAGGTAGGTACCTATCTTGGCTTCTGCAAGTAATGTACATTGAAAATTTAAGTGATATTTCATTGTTTTTTTTTTGCATCAAAGCTTTTGACGAAAAGGCATCTGAGGAAAATTATTTCTTTCAAATTTGACACACTTTAATTCGGTATAGTTGTATTTAGTATTTCTTCAATTATTATAATTACATAGTATTTTCGTGGTAAGTTTATAAAAACGGCTTTAATTATTGTAAAAAATACAAAAATGGGATTTGCTTGGTACACCAAGTTAGATAAATTGTTTGCTAATAATTATGGGTACTTCGTGTATTATTAGACTTTTTTGATATATTTTTTAAAAACAATATCTCATTTCCTTAATCGTTTTCCGTCAAATAGCTTCACTATTTATTTATAGTAAAATTCTAGATGTTCCTAATGTACTACCATAGATTTTGCATTCACTAAACATTCAATTATTCATGTTGTGTTTATTAAAAAAAAAAAAAAAAAAAATTTTANTATGGGTACTTCGTGTATTATTAGACTTTTTTGATATATTTTTTAAAAACAATATCTCATTTCCTTAATCGTTTTCCGTCAAATAGCTTCACTATTTATTTATAGTAAAATTCTAGATGTTCCTAATGTACTACCATAGATTTTGCATTCACTAAACATTCAATTATTCATGTTGTGTTTATTAAAAAAAAAAAAAAAAAACATTTTACTTTCCAAGTACGCGTTGAGGACATATCGGAAAGGCGTGATCCCACAATATGCACTTCTATATATAATCCGAACACTATTTCTCAAAGGCATACCTTAGTAAAGCATACTTACTAAATATAGAAAAATATATTTAACATAGTTATTGTCACTTCAGTTTTCAATGTTCGTTTCCAATATATATTTATATACAAGCGTTGGTTTAGCATGTGCAGCATTACCGTAGATTGGGCGTGTGACCAATAAATAGTGCGTGTGGCAAATAATATTTATTGTACGATAGCTGTGGCGATTCTCATAAACTTTCGACTTAAGCAATATATTTTTTTCTCGAATTTAAAAATAATTTATGTTTCTAAAAAAATTTCTCATCATAATAACTATACTATTTTAATTATTAATTTCAGTGAATTATTGAAAACATCCTAGTCATTTTGAGTTTTATATTGTTTATACATTTAATTCGGAAGAAACTATAAAGCAATTTAAATAAATTAATTACTAAAAAAAACACAAAAATATAAACATATTATCTTTTGAAAAATCAACGATTCGGAATGAAATAGATCGTTAACTAATTTGTTCGTCAAATTAGTAAGTAGGTACTTGAAACACGAACTCAATCTTCAAATAATACGATAATCGTTTTCCTTTTGTTTCAAGCAAATGATAAATAGATTTTCAGTTCTTGCTTCCATTGCTCTTCCATATATTTGCTCCTAGGGTAACTCGTAATCTATATGGGAACCATTTTCATCGGATCATCGAAATGTCATTATAATAACATTCAAAGTAATGGAAAAAAAAAACAAAATAAAAAAGTCACAGAATTGATAATAGGAACATTTTTCGTTCTAAAAAACATTGGACCATAGTCCATTCATATTAACACAAACCACAGCGCTTATCTACATTGCTTTTCTAGGGACAGTTTTTATCTCTATTCTGTAATGATATTTGCTTTAAATCGGCTAGACTGCGTCTGGTATTGCTAGAGTTAAAAAGAACAGCTGTCCCCTCCAAAAGGGAGGAATGTTCGAGCATCTTTCCTACCTTATTGCCAATCCATTTTTCTTGTATCATTTTTATTCGCACCGCTAAAGAACTTTATCTGACCCACACAGTATTATGTGTATCGAATCTTTCGGTACTAAATCTGACAGAGCCTTTACAATCACGAACCGTGGTTTATGTAATTATATAAATACGTTCAATGGCGCTTGTGGTTCGCCTTGGATACTCTCAGCGGGTACCTTGGACACAACCTTTAGCGGCTCTCGTAAATATTACACAATACGCACTAAGTGAACGTGCCACATCCTCAAACGTTTGTGATTTTAATGATTATATTTGAGAACAAGCGTCTTATGGTTGTGGTTTCCAAAGTTTTTTTAAAAATGACTTTTTATTTTTTTTGTTCCGTCCATGTTGAGTATGCATTCAAGCTATATAGTAGTCGTGAGCTATTTTGGCATTTACAATTTGACACCTTTACGTAGGTCGCTATACTCATGCTTTTGTATAGGCCACACATCGCGGTTCAGCCATTGTGAAAATAAAAACGGACACAGATAAACATGGGGAGAGTCTTTTAATTTTTTAATTTATTACGCGTACAAAAGTTAACGATCGTTACAAAAAGGATTGTACCTAAAAAAATGTACTTGTCGCCTTGTCTTGTTGGTTTTGCGATCGTATGAAAAAGAAAAACTTAAATATTGTTTCAAATTTTCTTCGAACGCTCTAATCTCAAAAGGATTTCTTCTATATTTTAACTACCCATAAATCGGACCCCGAATATCTGCGAACAAAAACAAATATTAAATCAACCAAATTATTTCACATTAATCTTCTAATGCTTACAAACAAATTTTAATTTTCCGATTGTTACCGTATTCTCATCTTTATATATTTGAAATAAGAATACGGGATCTGAATTTGCGTATTAGCATTTTTTTAAAGTAAAATTTAATTAAACAAAAGTCACTGGTGACGGTAATATTGTAGAAAAAAAGTTCTTTTCATAGCTTATATGCAAGCTAGGAATATGAATATTAAAATTTACTGAAACATATTACCACTATAAAAAAATTACAATTCAATCTGTATTTAGTTGTATATTCTGTGGTGCTGAAATTTTTTTTTTGGGCTACGAACGTCAGTGGAAGCTCACGTCATACTTAAATTCTTTGAAATACCTACGTGAAATACAATGGTTGTACATGTGCGCTTTGCGTAATCAAATAACATCATTATAACTTCAATTACAAGGTGTAAATCGAAAAAAATCATCAGATTATCACAAGAACAAATCACTTGCTTCTTCAATTAAATTTCATTTTGGTATGTTCATACGTCACACGCCATGGCTATCTTGTAATTAATTGTTATAGTTTTTTAATTAAAGCTTAAGAATTAAAAAAAAACACTAGTATACAAATTTGTTTAAATTAAGAAATATTTATTTTATCTTATATCATTCAGTGTTGCCACATCGCATGCCCTCTCAAACCTAACATGTAGGTACGAACTTACTCTTTGCCGTGTGCTAAATTAATTCTTGTCTCTATAAATACATATTTACAATGTAACTCGAATCTAGATAGGATACTTATATCGTCTGTTAGTTTCAGAGTTAATAAATTTAAGCATTTACAAAAAAATACACATTTGTTTGTTTTTTTTAATTATCAAGTTACGTGATCAAAATCATGTTCGTGTAATGTGTTATATGACACTTAATAAATACAGAAGTATTATTTAATTATCGAGTAGACTGGTATTTTGTGTCCTTCGATTGGTTTAGAAGCGTTTAAGCGCTTAAAACAAAAAAAAAGCTTTTAAAATGTTTTCTAATGACGTAATAACAGCTATTCGATTCGATTGATTCGATTATTCTTGACCAAATTAAGTGCATAAAAAATATTACAACAACACAGAAACCTTTGTTAAGCAAATTTTTATTGTCCTAGACCTATTAGGGTTGCGAGCAATACACAAATTAAAAATTAAATTGGAGGCACCTTAAATTGGAGGCAAACGCAAGCGTGCAAAAAAAAAACACAAAACAAAATGAGTTCTAATTTTAAAATCGTCCAGAATTTTTAAGGATTTTAAAATTATCTTTGTTCTAACACTAAAACGATTCAAATATGTTTCCTGCTTTTAACCCTTTGGGATGGAGTACCTGGCCGAAAAAAAAAAATTACACTTTTACTATTTTACAATTTCACTTTTGTCGGCTTGCGCAAGATCGGACAAAGGCACCAATAAAACCTACAAAGGGAACAATACTTCGAACACGTGGCATCTTAGTGTTAATTTGCTTAAGAAATCGGCGAACGTCTCTGAGATACGAATGCTTTTGCAGAATTTTTGTACTATAGAGATTTGTGATTTAAATTCTGGGCTACATAATCAAAATATGTAGCTATATATAGACTTACATATGTACTATAAGTTAACTTGATTGCCCGAGGTTCTGACCACATAGCAACGTACTGCATCTTTTTTTCCTACCTAAGCCTTGATAAGGTATATCAGCGTCGCGTTAACTTGTAGGTGAGCTCACGGGGCTCAAACCTGATGACGTTGCTAACACGAACCCTAGCAAGAGCCATGCTTTGCAGAATCTACCACCGGATCGGAAACGCGACCCACTGAGAAGATCCGGCGAGAAACTCAGTGGGCAGTACTGCATCCGTGCTCATCTTATGAAGTCGAAGTTACAAATCACAGAACCCATGGACGTCTATTGAAGTGATAAGAAATGCGGAATTGACTTCTGTGGTCCCATTTCACCAGACAACAGTAAAAAAAATATGATGTTTTAAATAAACTAGAGCTCCAAGTCCAGAAAGGTTTCTTAGAAGCAAGTTTGATTTTTGTTCGTAAAGTTCTTAAGGTTGTCTTTGGATGAGGTAGGCTTATTACACGCATCGTATGCTCACTCCGAGAAAGGGCTCTTTTGTCTGAAGAATTACACTACATCAAACTTTGTGGAGTCTTCGGACTCAAAGCGTTGTAGGAAATTCAGACAAATGGGCTTAGAAACTGTTGAGGCGCTTCAACAGAACCCCAGGGACTAGGAGTACACCAGCAATCTAACTCAAGGCTTGGCGGCTTCGCGGCAGATATAGAAAATGCTACTACATCTACTTGGGCAATCTCACACCACTACCCACCCACCATCAAAGTAAAAAAGTATATTATTGTGGGTTATATTTTGTAATTCATATTTTTGATTACGGGAGAGTTTCGTGAACATAATATGTGAACTACAAACCTACAAAAGAAAATATTTACAAAGTTTTTTTTTAAGTATAAGAATTGGCTGTCGCCATTGACGCAATTGTTGCCAGTGTCAAGTTTGTAAAAAAAATTGCTATTATGAAGTACATCCATATTTTGTTATATGAAACATGATATGGAGTGAAATGATATGAAGTTAGATGAGAAAAGAAGATTTTAAGACTCCAATCAATCAGGATGAAATTAAATTAAACTACATGAGATCAGTTAAAACTATTTAACGTTCCAGGAAAATGATGGGAATTTACTGAAGCTTAAGTGGGATATTTGGAAGAACCCGAAAAGTCAACATGTTTCAATTTCTTTTTCTAACACTTGTGCACTTTCACAGATATTATGTTATTTCAAATAAATTGTTAATGAATTAAACAAATCACACAAGTGCGCTCCTCGCCTTCCCGCCAAAAAGTTAAAGTTTGGAGCTTATCAATATCAATATATTATAATATTAATGCGTGAAGCAAAATCTTTGTACCCTTTTGGACAAAAATTGCGCAGACGGAGGAGTACGAAATTTTCCACACTTATAGAAAAAATAGAGAATTAGTGCAGAATGTTAATATTTTCTTAAAATTATGCATAAATAATACATTAAGTCAAGGAAACATTATACACACTACCATATATTTAACACACACACGCATTTAAACTCTTTTGTTTATTGTTAGTCTGTGGTCAAATTGAGAATATATTAATATTGTTTGTCTTTAATATTATTTTTCTATAGTTTTGGCGAAATCTGTGATTGAGAATTATAGTCGAATTTGGACTGAGGGGCCATATTTCAATAGGCCATGGACGCGCTATATTACTATTATTTATTACTTTTTTTTTTATAGCTTAGATGGGTGGACGAGCTCACAGCCCATCTGATGTTAAGTGGTTAATGGAGCCCATGGACATCTACAATGTAAATGCGCCACCCACCTTGAGATATAAGTTCTAAGATTTCAGTATAGTTACAACGGCTGCCCCACCCTTCAAACCGAAACGCATCACTGCTTCACGGCAGAAATAAGCAGGGCGGTGGTACCTACCCGCGCGGACTCACAAGCGGTCCTACCACCAGTAAAATAAGCAGGGCGGTGGTACCTCGAATTTAACTGGTAAAAAATAAAAAAATAAATGTTGCAAAGATGATTAGTATTAAAAATATCACAAATGTTAAACCTTTAAAACATTCTCCTGTAAAATTAGTAAGTTTTGAGATTATACAGTTTTAATGCGAGAAGACGATATATTATGTTAAATTACAGAATATAAATTTATAGGCGTATGCTAATATTTTGCATAACATTACGCGGTCGTCTAGTGTTCACTGGCTGTGTTATGTAATCGTTAGTTTGCGTCATTTGTATAACGCGTTTTAGCTCAGTGCTTTCTTAGGACGCACTTTATTCACTGGTGGTAGGACCTCTTGGGAGTCCGCACGGGTAGGTACCACCACCCCGCCTATTTCCGCCGTGAAGCAGTAATGCGTTTCGATTCGAAGGGTGGGGTAGCCGTTGTAACTATACTGAGATCTTAGAACTTATATCTCGAGGTGGGTGGCGCATTTACGTTGTAGATGTCTATGGGCTCCAGTAACCACTTAACACCAGGGGGGCTATGAGCTCGTCCATCCATCTAAGCAATAAAAAAAAAAACGCGTCCGTAGTCGCAGATTCGACGCTGGGTTTTCTGTTTTTTTGCCACAACATATAGTTTTAGTCATGAAATCTATGCATACTGACTTTACTGATTATATTGTATTGTATTTATTGTAAGTTCGCACGGGTAGGTACCACCACCCTGCATATTATTGCCGTGGAGCGGTAATGCGTTTCGGTTTGAAGGGTGGGGCAGCCGTTGTACTGTAAAAACAGAGGCCTTAGAACTCATGTCTCAAGGTAGGCGGCATTTAGTTTGTAGATGTCTATGGGCTCCGGTAACCACTTAACATCAGGTGGGCCGTGAGCTCGTCCACCGATATTAAGCTTGTGGCCTAATAAGGAGCTTCGATATCATAACTACTGAACTTCAGTGAACTCATCGAATTGAGGTCCATTTGGTTTATTTTAATAAGAACGAAAATTGTGTTTTTGATCTTAAAACTAAAAAAATTGTAGTAAAGTTTCCATGGCTTCTAAGTACTCTAAATACTGGTGCTAAAGCGTAATCCTGGTTGAGAGTCAGCGCTGGTTGCGTATGCGGCCAGCATAAGCTGAACTGCTGCAGAGATTCTGGGAATGACAAGTGAAATAAAGTCAATTTTGTATTTTGTAGCACAAACACTTTTTTTTTCTTAATTAACGTTAAGCCTACGTCTATTGTAGGTGTAATTATTCTGCCTATTTCTACCGCGAAGCAATCGTGCCTTCCTTTTCGATGGGTAGGAGATCTCTTATACAAAAGAGCCGTGACATTCAGTTTGTGTTTGTATAAACATGATCTTCAGTCACGACTTCACACCATGTAGACCACCGATGCTGCTTCACTTGTTTTAAAAAAAAAAATCTTGATGATCCTCTTTAGGATATCGGGCCAAAGTTAACTGTTGTTCTATTTTCATCGTCATTTATTCACGTGTGCATTCCTGAAAATTGATTGGACGTTTTGAAATTGTTAAAAAAATTACGTTGATAGTTTCCGTTAGGTATTATGCATAGAGGGAGGGTGATGGGAGAGATGTGCTCTGCACTAAGCGCTCCACTTTCCCCCCTTTGCCTTTTATTTATTTATTTAAGAATTACCGACAGGGTTTACAGTAAGACATAAAATGACATAGACATGTATAGAGCAATTGATAACTGCAATTCTAATTAGAGGCAATCACAGCATGCATTACATTAATATATTAATAGAGATTTAACAATACTATAAATAATAATAAAAAATTAAAAACAAAAGAAAGACAACAAGGACAGTAATACCCGAGTACTCAGACCAAGGCTGAGGCTGAGGTTCAACAACAACTTTTTATAATTTTGTTGTTTTGTTTTTGAGCGACAGGAGGTTTTAGTCGGTTCGATTCTGACATACCCCGCCCGCCATCCCAAGTGGAGGATGGGAGTCCGGCGATTTCCTCCTGACCAAAAAAAAAGGTATTATGCATACATGTCAGAGTATTAAAAGCATTTGAACGTAAAGTATATCATCTATAAAACTATAAACAAACGGAAACTTATAAACACATTCTGACGTGTAATTAGTAAATGCATACTTTTTTTTGTTTGAGGTCTTTAGCGCTCGTGTAGTCGTCGGACCCGGGACGCTGCGGGTGGTTTACGGCTGCCATAAAGTTACCACTCGACCAGTGACCCACTGTCCGGTTCGGTGCAACGAATCAATGGCCCGTTTCCATTGTTCCCTTTCCGTCAAACGAGATTTTACGGAACGTCATTCAAGATGCGACCTGAAACTGAGATCTTAGAACAATTCTCTCAAATTAGGTGGCGGCATTTTACGTTGTAGATGTCTATGGGCTTCGGTAGCCACTCAGCATCAGGTAGGCCGTGAGATCGTCCATCCATATAAGCAATAAAAAAAATCTAAAGTATTGTTAGAAAACTGTTAATTGGTGAAATTGATTATTTTTGTTAGGTTTAATTACATATAATAATATGTTTAATTTTAGATATATATATATATTGTTACCGAGTCCAGGGAACCCCCGACCGAGAGCCAGCACTAAAACTATAAAAACGATCCCTTGCTGCGCCTTTGCCTCTTTTTTGTGCGTGGCGTTCGTGTGTGCGGTTCTTGTTGAAACATGTTTGGGACTTGTGTAATTTTAACAGTTTTCGTTAATAGTAAATTGAAATCATTTTGTTAAAAGTTTTGTTAATTCAGTGAAATATAATTAGGCCAGTTCTGTGTTATTTATTTCTTTTTGTTAACTACCTCACCTACCTTCTGGTCGATAATAATATATATATTTTGTAATTATAAATTGGGTTTCTGATGCGGACTTCCAACGGCAGAAATACTTGAGCTGAATAATCTGTCAAATATATTAATCGAATTAGCGCTAGGCATTTGTTTATCGAATTCATTTTGAATCTGTATTTGATATAGTTTTACCACGACCATTAGTTAGATTTAGTAAAGGCGGATATGGAGGAGAATAACTCTACCTAGAAGGAAAAGTGGAGGAGCTTAAGTAGGAAAGCAGATCCTGGCATTAGATCGGGATAACGCTAGGAAAAAGAAAAATAAGACTAACAAACAC
Organism: Bombyx mandarina; assembly: GCF_003987935.1. The sequence continues at coordinate 1,881,665 of NW_021011544.1, read as the reverse complement.
CCAAGGTTTCATAATTTTAATATATACATAAAAGCATATTAAGCGTTCCAATAGGAGACGCTAAAATTATCTTGCTGAATTTAAAAGTCGGAATAAGACGTGCAATGGAAACGTATGATCGAACAGTGTAGGCGATTATTTTATTTATTCATATATTTATTTTGTCTGTCACTCCATTCATCTCGTTACTAGCTACTGGTGTTTGATGAAGTTGCCATAACAACCAAGAGCTCACCTCATCAGTCGAATACGTTTAGAAATCAACCTTATTTTAACGTGATTAAAGGTTGTTTGAAATTGTCGATGCTTGAAAGTTTTGATTATCATGTTTTTATATTTTATTTATATGTTTTTTGTTGATGATTCGAATGTTTTTATTTCGATATTATGTCAGCGAGGTCTCGTGTCGTTCATTGTGTCACGTTAATCAACGTAAAATACTTTCTTTGTCCGCATAACGGTTCTGTCTCCCAATTCTTTGCGAGTTGATTCATGAGATATTAAAATGCTTCGAATGTTTAAGATATTCGTTTTGTCATCGTGCGTTTGACCGCCAGTGTATTATGAAATACACATATAGTTTATGTATTATGAAATATTAAAAGGATTCTTTTTTTGATCAATTGAAGTCACTTGTTTAGGCTCCAAGCTGTTTTTAGTCGCAATCAAATTCGTAATATTTTTTTGTCCGTAAAAATGCTTTTAAATTCTAAATAATTGTAAATAAACATGCTTTAACAAAAAACGACTTCAAATAAAAAAAAAAAGATATTCCGAAACAAATTAATATACACTAAAAACAAAAAAAACGAAATCGGTTGGCGTGATATTGAGTTATTGAGTTATTCATCTATTTGTCGCGCACGTACTGAATGCAAATTTAAGACTTATATGGTTTTCTCATGGATACCATTATCAGAAATGGACTAAATTAAAATGAGACCTAACGAGAAGCGTCACCTTTCTAATAAAAAATCGATTCACCCAGTCGAAAGTTATGAGGTAACAAACATAAACAAAAGCATACAGTCGAATTGAGAACCTCCTCCTTTTTTTAAAGTCGGTTAGAAAAGAATAACAATCTTAAAAATTTAAAAGTGATTAAGTTATTTAATTAACAACTATGTACTTACAAGTGATCACTGAACATCGTGTGCGTTCTAAGCACGTTGGCTCACCAGATACAATGCAAAAGGTAAGTATTATCACTACGTAGTATAAAACAAAGTCGCTTTCTCTGTCCCTATATCTGTCCCTATGTATGCTTAAATCTTTAAAACTACGCAACGGATTTTGATACGGTTTTTTTTAATAGATAGAGTAATTGAAGAGGAAGGTTTATATGTATAATTCTTCCTATTCGTACACTCTTAACAGAGTGGTCATGGTCATGCATCAGTCGGATTCTGCGATACCGATGCTCTCGCGATGCGACGCGACGCCATGTGGCACGATGTTTCGCAGAGTGATAGCAATCATTTATGTTGGAGTGAGTCACAGATTTTATGAGGTCGGTCCATCGTGTTGGACATCGTCCGCGAGATCTTTTGCCCTCGACTTTCTTGCACCAGCAACCGCTCAATGGAGTCCATCATATGTATAATATCCATTAAATAGTGGAGAAATCGATAATAAATTACAGTTTCCGAAGCGAAGCGAGGGCGGGACGCTAGTCTAATATAATTGCCATCGATCATCGCGATTTGTCGTATAGCAGCCATTTTGTTTAAGATGAGGTCATCGTATTAAAATCTGTCTTAGCACACTGCTGCGTTATCTTCGTAGCGTTACAACGCTAGACTAATCATCCAAAGGTATAATTGTGAACGTAAGTTTATAAAATTAATTGATTGTAATATTCAGTTTTAATTGTCTTTTGTGGTTTAGATGGAAAGTTACACGATTGAGAGAAAATACGCAATTGTTTTTTTGCCTACTATTTTACCAATCTCTACAGACAATATTTTATTAAAAATTATACTACATATGTAGATTTTGCTTATTGAGATTACAAAGTATTTTATTATAACTATATATGAAACAATCAACTCTAACAATGGACCTAAATCTAAAAACCTTAAAAAATAACAATAACAATAATAATTATTATTTAATAACTAAAATTTATTATTAAAAGGAATCATTTTACGAAAGGTTCCAAAGATACTGGCAGTGTTCCCCCCTTTGAATAGCTAAACTAATTCTTTGTCCAGGGTTTTTTTTTGAAAAAGAGCTCTATAAAAGCATTAAAATAAATATTACCACCTCAGATACATCGCAGAATATGAAATGTGATTTTGATGTAACCGAGTTTGAAATTAATTTGAAGTATGGTAAGACAGAGCTTTTAATTGTTAAAGAAATGCTAAGTTTTTTAACCAGAAACTGTTAAAAGACATATCGAAGGATTAAAGGCTAATTGGTTTAAGCGACCTATTTGTAACTTTACAAGAGAGTTAATGTTTAAAATTTGGAAAAAATATCATAACGAAAAAACTTCTTCAACTATTTGAATGGAGTAAACTTAATTAAAGTTCAATTAAAAATTTCAATTTTTATTTATTTATTGTTTAAGTGGGTGGACTATCTCACGGCCCACCTGGTGTTAAGTGGTTACCGGAGCCCATAGACATCTAAAACGTAAATCCCGCCACCTATCTTGAGATATAAGTTCTAAGGTCTCAGTATAGTCACAGCGGTTGTCCCACCCTTCAACCGAAACGCATTACTGCTTCACGGCAGAAATAGGCAGGGCGGTGGTACCTACCCGTGCGGACTCAGAAGAGGTCCTATATACCTATAATAAATGCCGTGTATTAACGAAATATTCACCCCGTGATATTTAAGTCTCACGTAAGGTATGTCTTTCTGAATGTACACGCAGCGTTCGTGTTGTTGGCACGACAATTTTCGCGTTTGTTTGATGAAATGCACAATGCAACAAATAGTTTCTTAATAATTAACGTCATAATGAATATATGGATTAATAGGACAGTTTGTTCAGGTTGCCTTTAATGTAATTCGTAATATTGAAATGTTTTTGTAATATGTATAATAACCATATGTACGCCGCGGTTGCGCCCGTCTTCGTATTGCGAAAGTATTTTAACCAACATATTTACTGGTGGTAGGACCTCTTGTGGGTCCGCACGGGTAGGTACCACCACCCCGCTTATTTCTGCCATGAAGCAATACTGTAACTATACTGAGACCTTAGAACTTATATCTCAAGGTGGGTGGCGCATTTACGTTGCAGATGTCTATGGACTCCAGTTATCACTTAACACCAGGTGGGCTGTGAGCTCATCCACCCATCTAAGCAATAAAAAAAAAGTAGTTATAGTACTTAAAACAAATACAATACCTGAACACCTAAACTCTTAATACCAAATACTGGTACAAATATACCAAATCTGATATCGGATCTCGAACTGAACGAGAAGACGTACTTAACTTATGTTCACGATTAACTTCCACCGGTCATCGTTCTCGTCGAACCCGTCACTTGCGACGAAGGGCTAGACGACTATATTAACCCACAGACACAGCCCACTGAGTGGTAGATTCTGCGAAGCAGAGCTCTTGCTAGGGTTCGTGTTAGCAACGTCGTCAGGTTTGAGCCTCGTGAGCTCACCTACTAGTTAAGGTTACGCTGAAATAGCCTCTCAAGACTATCAGCTTAGGTAGGAAAAAAAAATGATTTCCACGATGAAGCAATAGCATCGTGTCGTAAAAATATCGAATCCGCAAATAACATTAATTTAAACAAATACTATACAAACGAGACGTACACCTCAAGCCTCAAAGTGGGTGGTGGCATTGACGCCATGATGTGTATCAGCTCGAGTAATCAGACATCAAACGTGGTACAATAATTACGGTCACTGGAAGTTCTAGAATTTAGACCACCTTTGAGGCGATCAATTTTATCACGTACTGTCTTACACCTGACTTTATCTTCTGGGGCGGAGATGGTTATACGTGTTCAGGTCAAGGTCAATCAGATTAGTCACAAACCTCCTGTCACACATAAGATATTGCTTTTCATAAAAAAAAACCAATATAATGTTCACAAAAGCTAGTACATGAATAAACTAAACAAAAAATATAAAATTTAATATGTTTTTAATTCAATTAGGCCTTTGCGGACGATTTTAAGTAATTCTGATTTTAGCACCGATTTCGATTGTCACTGTCGATGTATTGACGAGAAACTCAGGGCCAAAAATACTTACTATATTAACACAATAATGAAATTTTGCAATGTTACCTACTGAACAAAGATCACGCTCCTGGTAATTGTTATTCAAAACGAATTCAAAGTCTCGCGGTTCTGTCATCAAGGTACATTCTCATTCACTTTAAAATAGTGCTTCGCTCCTAAACTATTTATAATTAAAAATTTAAATTATATTATTATTTAAAATTATATTTAAAACTTAAAACTAAAATAGCCCTTCTACGATTTGGTTTTAAATACCACTAGCCAAGAAATTATTTCGTAATTTTTAAAATAGACAATAGATATTCTTATTATTCTTATTGGATTAACAGCTTTGCTTAACATTCTACACCAAACGGGCTGTGAGCTAGTTTACAATATCTATATATATAAAAATGAATTGCTGTTCGTTAATCTCGCTAAAACTCGAGAACGGCTCGACCGATTTGGCTAATTTTGGTCTTGAATTATTTGTGGAAGTCCAGAGAAGGTTTAAAGGGTAGATAAATATGAAAATGCTCGGAATTAAATAAAAATAGCAATTTTGTTTTTTATTTGATGTGTCCCCCGTCGGACGGATTCTTTTTGTTTGCTTTAAGTTTATTTTATACAAACGTTTAGGTCTTTTATTTATCGATTGAGGCACTACGAAGTCTGCCGGGTCATCTAGTGTGTAAAAAAAATTAGGTCGTTCTTTTAATACGGATCACAACATAAAAATGAACAGCTAAAAGGGTTCTTATAAGAGTGTAGGTAAGCAAAAAGTGCTTAAATTTGTTTGTTTATGTTCTATATGATTTTGTATCATTTCTCGGATCGGAGCCGAAATTTTGCACAGTCCTATTTAATAAACTAGAGGTGACGCGCGAATCGTTTTCACAAAATTTCGCAGCCGGACAGAGATTAAACGATCACGGGCAATCCAAAGATGAGTTTTATTTTATTTTATTGCTTAGATGGGTGTACGAGCTCTCAGCCCACCTGGTGTAAAGTGGTCACTGGAGCCCATAGACATCCACAACGTAAATGCGCCACCCACCTTGAGATATAAGTTCTAAGGTCTCAAGTATAGTTACAACGGCTGCCCCAGCCTTGAAACCGAAACGCATTACTGCTTCACGGCAGAAATAGGTAGGGTGGTGGTACCCACCCGCGCGGACTCACAAGAGGTCCTACCACCAGTAATTATGCAAATTATAATTGCGTGAGTGCGTAAAAACTTATAATGCCATTTAGTATCGGTCAGAATACTGTTATATCTGTCGATCGTAAAATATCCTTTCTAAAGCCCGCCAGAACGCAATCCCCATCTTTCAATTTCGTCGGACACAGAGCGGGCCACGGCGGGCGTGGGCATAATGTTGAAAACTATTTGTCGTGCAAACATCATCCATCAAAGACACTTAGGCGTATTGGCCGGGACACCGATTCCATGAAGGGTACCGAACTCAATTTTAGAAAAGCGGTTTGTCACAAAACTGTATTATAATCTGAGAAAATTAATGACACCAAATAAGTACCCTATAGTTGTTCTTGCTAATTTCGTTATTGTTAATCCAACGTAATCCTGTGAAATATACAGTGAGGTGTTGCCATATTTAGGAGGAGCACGTGAAAAATAAGTTAAGACAGCATTGAGATTGCTAAAACACGAGTAAGAAAGAGGTTCAGACAATGGACCTTGTTAAAACATGAGCGAGGAACTGGGTTCAGAGATAATCAGAGTAGTTGCATCTGAAAGGTAGTAGGTAGGCAAAGGTAAGAGATAGTCCATACTATATGAAGTATACAATATAGATATACTATGAAGTTTATATATATCATAAACCCGAATGTTAAAAAAAGTATCGAAAAGGAACCGATTATTTTGAAATTTCAAATTCATCAAAAAAAGTATTATTCACGTATAACACTTTAGTATATACGAGAATATGATAGCATCAATTATGTTAGTATGAATTGCTACACCTATGACTGAGCATATGCACATGGAGCAATTTGTTTATATGGACTCATATATCAAACAAATGATTCAAATGGTATACAGAGAACAGTAAACAGAAAGAAATTGCCTGTACTTTTCATTAAAATTCTAGGATACTGTAAAAACAAAAAAAAATAAAGCCTCATCCCAATTTTCACCTTCAATCGCGCGGTGATTGAGTGGCGAACTTTACGAAGCTTCAAGTATTCCGTGTTGGACCACGTACAACAAAAAGCCAATATAATTTGTCTATTTTGCATCATACGTTTTTCCTATCTACCTTTCCCCGTGGTAACCGGTTCCGCACCGGCATGTCCAGAGATGATTTATGGGGCTGTCCGATCGAGATGAATGGACGGGAAACTTCGATTGGAAACTGGTTAAGACCGGTTTTTTAAGTAATACATTGTGTGAGATATTTTCAATTTGGAATTTCTGGTGCTTTGGAATAAAATAGGTGCAAACATAAAATTTTAAATTTGGAAAATTACAGATACAGCCGTGAAGATAACTATATAAAACTATTTAATTGCTATGTGACTATTTTACATGAGGTAATGAAATCAAATCACATTCTTAAAGTTAACCGGCTAGTATTTGTATCTAAGATTGTTGACTCGTTGATGAGATTTTTGCGTAATAAATTACATTTACAAGTTTTAGTAACAACAACCTCATTTGAAGTTTAAAAAATAAGAATCTAAAATCTAATGATACTCCATCATATAAGTTACTAATTTTATCCCGACTAAGCTCACAATAGTTTACGATCGTAATTGTCAACCTGGAAATTAACCTTTAAATCTGAAAATAATTAATAGAACTGGAAAATCAGCAAAACAAAAATTCTAAAAAGATTGACAGTATGTCACAGATTCAATAAACGCGCCAGAAAGTTCAATGCACCCGCCGGCCATTTTGTTAACGCGCACTAATTATTGCATCATGGCCACAAATGAAAATGAGGTAATTAGCATTGCGCGCGAGTGTACAAACATCGGTGTCTTTCAAAATTTTATCAAGTTTTATGACGGTCTAAACGAAAAGTTTCAGCTTAAATTATAACAGTAATAATTTTAACGGTTAAGCTATAAATTTACGTGCGCCATATTTGCCGACATATATCAATCCTTCGTCATAATAATCATGGTTACGAATCATTTCATTCCTATCTTTGTTTGTTATTCCAAGCCATTCTGATGTTTATTTTCGATTTTCAAAGTGTATAAATTACTAAAACATTTTGTTACACCAAATTATCGGGACTTACTTTCTAATCTAAGTTAGACACAGTAAGCCAAGTATCCAAACCGTCTGCAGTATTCACTAGAGACAGACGATAATATATTAGTTCCAAGGAAACTTCGAAAATAATCAATATCAAATAGTTGCGATAAATATATTATGATATCATCAGATATTTATTTGAACATTTTTAATATTATTTCAAGTCTCTCCTTTAATCTACGTAACTAGCGTGATACGGAAGGTTGTTTGTCATTTGTAACACTATTCAATAAAAGAGTCTACCTACATAATAGTTTATTTACATTGTATAAAGATATTTAGTAAACACTCGAAAACGTCTTTCGTTAATTTAACAAACAATTCAAAGTTTTTTAAACAAATATTTGCAGCATTGATCAGCGCTGATTGTATGAGCACTCAAAACGTATCTAAGTAAATTTAGTATCGATTATGTACTACTTTATACAATATTAATAAATGTAACAAGTATTATAATTAACAGAATAGGTAACAAATGTTAGAGTTGAGATAAAAGAAATACAGATATGAAATAAATGACTCTAAGTACTGAGACTACACTATTCTATATTATTGGAACGAAGTTCCTTATCGCGCGTTGTGAAAGGGGGCTAGACGGAAAAAATTCTTACGAAAAGTTGTCACGACACTTTTTGCTATAAATTCTTACGAAAAGTTGTCACGACACTTTTGGAACGAAGTTCCTTATCGCGCGTTGTGAAAGGGGGCTAGACGGAAAAAATTCTTACGAAAAGTTGTCACGACACTTTTTGCTNGTTCCTTATCGCGCGTTGTGAAAGGGGGCTAGACGGAAAAAATTCTTACGAAAAGTTGTCACGACACTTTTTGCTATAAATTCTTACGAAAAGTTGTCACGACACTTTTGGAACGAAGTTCCTTATCGCGCGTTGTGAAAGGGGGCTAGACGGAAAAAATTCTTACGAAAAGTTGTCACGACACTTTTTGCTATAGTAAGCTATTGTAAGCTGTGCGGCGTCGCATGTCTCTGTCTGTCTGTCTGTCTCTCTCTCTCTTTCTTCATACCTCGAATAGAACTTTAAATTAATATTTTTATAATTGGGAACTTCGTTCCTATCCGGTGTCCCACGACACCACACTTCTTTTTTTTGGATTAGTTTTTTACCGGAAAAATACTAGTAAAATGGTCGAATGTGAAAAATTGTAAACTATATAATACAAAATAAATACAAGATTAAGCTGTAATAGTGTTTTTAATCAAGACCTTTTAACAACGCAATAATCAGTTCCATCATATTTTAATACATAATACTATAGTTTTGTACTTGAAATTTTAAGTATTATTACATAATATTTCTATTAAACCTTTATTAGATGAAGTCGTCCAATATGATCGTATCAAATGTACTGGAATTCGATTCTAAGTATAAACCACTTACTCATTTATACAATGAACTGTCAAAACGCAATGCACCAGAAATATACAGGGTTCCAGATAAATTGGCTATATTTTTTTTCCGAACTTTTAATAGATAAAGAAATACTTTAGGCGTGTCCATGAAAATTTCTGTCTATATCAATGACATGTCCCAGTGACATTGCGCGATATCGAATAACGATCTTTTTGATTCGTTTTTTTTTAAAATATAAATAGAACTACGCGCCATTTTCGGTTATGTTCCTTTTAAGTGATGTATACTGCGTAACTCTGCCAACAAAAGTGAAGCCGATTTAATGTTTTTTTTTTTCAAAGTTTATCAGTAATGACCCTCTCAATCCGAATCGATTATTTTATTTCTATCATCTTATTTTATTTTACGAAATCTTCATTAATGTCAAAAATGATGTAAGTACATGAGTAAGTCGAGTGAAAGCCTTCATCTACATTCATTACCGAAATAGTATAGGTACATGAGCATTGGTGAATTCATTAGTTACATACGACCTTATTAGTAAACTTGCTTTAATCACAATACCAATTTACTGGTGGAAGGACCTCTTGTGAGTCTGCGAGGGGACCACCACCCTGCCTATTTCTGCCGTGAAGCAGTAATGCGTTTCGGTTTGAAGGATAGAGCAGCCGTTGTAAATATACTTGAGACCTTAGAACTTATATCTCAAGGTGGGTGGCGCATTAAAGTTGTAGATGTCTATGGGCTCCAGTACCCACTTAACACCAGATGGGCTATGAGCTCGTTCACCCATCTAAGCAATAAAAAAAATTGCATTGAAAGTTAGTTTTTAGATAAAATTAGTTATCCGTATGACCTCAATTAGGCCAAGAGCGTTGGGTGTCAAAAAATATGTTTACTATACCAAGCATTAAGCACTGAAGATACGTACTCAGAATACATACTGTACATAAATGTATTTACTATTTAGCCACAGGCATGATATTTAAAAATCGAATTAAAAGCGTCATTTTACATGCTCATAATGCTCCCTTAATATTTTTCTATACGAAACTAATAGTATTTGCTCGTGTTTCATACGGGGTCGGTATCGATTCGCGCGTCCGATATCGTACAATCGATATAATATGTATTTGTTTACGAATCCCCGTCAATGAGATTCGAGTGTAGCGCGCTTATTTGAGCTATAACTTGTGCGTTGAAGTTACACAGCTCTTGCAATGCGATTAGTCGCGGCTCTGTAGATTAATTGATATGTTTTAAGCAGCGCATGCTGGTCGCTGACTGCGTAGAAGATAACAATTGTTAGGGGACAGCACGATTGCTTACGATCAATTTCCCTATGAACTGTTCTTTCTTTTTTTCTTCCATTTATTGGAGTAGATTCTCCTAGTTGTACGTTTATCTGCTGCTGGGTCACTGATGGCAGGCAGACCGAATAATGGGCTGACTAAAGCTTGGCTAAGAAATGAAAGACTGTATTAAGATACTAGCGACCCGCCCTCGCTTCGCTTCGGAAACATTAAAACACACATGAAACCAAAAAAATAAAATAAAAATAAAAATTAAAAAAAGTAGCCTATGTTCATCAGGGACAATGTCGGCTTCTAATGGCAAAAGAATTTTTCATATCGGTCCAGTAGTTTAGGAGCCTATTCGAAACAAACAAACAAACAAATCTTTCCTCTTTATAATATTAGTATAAAATACAAAGTTAGTCTGAACACGTGATAATGTAGCTAAATATTTTGGAGTTTTGGAATGAAGGGGAACCAATACGCTTAGAGCTGCATTATGTTGTGTGTATCAATCCCTACATTTTTCGTGTTTCATGAGTTTAAGAAAACATCAGTCCGAGTCGGACCGGGTCAGACCTCGGACGTCAAAGATGTTACATATAAAAAATCAACGAGTTCACTAAAATCGCCAACTAGACGATTTATTTAATTAATTACACTGAGGCACTCTTTAGTTCAATTAAGATGTTACATATATTTAATTTATGACCGACGCGCTCACAGCCTAACTATCAATTAATTCGAACTCAAAATGCCTGTTAACGTAGTTTCCCGCCGTAAAACTGACAAACACAAACGCAGGTTTTTTACGTCGTGAAAATGGTGGCAGGGATAAGTCATGCAAAACGACAAAAGGCCTCATCACTATTTAAAAAGCGCTTTCGATTGAACTATGTTGACCAGATTTCAGAAGATCGCTGCCTTGAAATTTGGGGGAATTAATAATCAAAATAATAATTGTCGAAGTCAATTAAATATTTATAATTGAGTATAAACCAAAAACTACAGATCAGATCTTGATAAAATTGCATTGAACGGGAATCAGATGAGAAGCATCAGTTTACAAACAAAACAAAAAAGAAGCATTAAAATCGATTCACTTCGAAAAGAGATCTGTGTTGACACACTGACAACATTTTCCTTTTTTGAAATCGGTTCAAGCTATACTCCGAGATTTGACTAAAAGCCAGAGCTATAAATAATTTTGTTGTTAGCGTTATAAATAGGCTGACATGAAGCTAATAATGGGTTTACGTTACGTTTAAATACCTAAACCGGGGGATGATCCGAATTAAGAAAACCGCACGAGGCCCGGCCCTCCCGTCCACTCTCCCACGTAATAAAATACGATGTAATAATATAAATGTCGATCGCATTAGCTAAAGGAGCCATTATTAAAAAATATCGAGTTTCCTGAACGCAGCGTGTGTGTTTCGGCCAATCGTTGGATCCCGCCATCGCGTCGGCCAATCAGAATGCGCCCAGATTTTTTTTTATTGTAGAGCGAGTTAATGGATTGTTCTTCATTTGATTTATGTTCTGTTTTTTCTTTTGTTTAAAGCTTGTAACATTTTTTTGTGTGGGAACTGGCACTTTAGGAGTTTTTTTCTTTTTTTCAATATTACCTTTCTCTTTGTAGATATGTTATTTTTTTAATAATCATGATGTAAATAAAGTAAGCGTTTTATGATTAGTTGTCCTCGTTTAGATAGAGCATCCTTTCCTTACATTGAGATTTGACTGTCGCTAAAAACAGCGATGCATATGTACAATCTGGAACAGTCTTCCATCAAATTGTTATTTTTTTTTTATTGCTAGATGGGTGGACGAGCTCACAGCCCAGCTGGTGTTAAGTGGTTACTGGAGCCCATAGAAATCTAACGACTTAAATGCGTCACCCACCTTGAGATATATAGTTCTAAGGTCTCAAGTATAGTTACAACGGCTACCCTTCAAACCGAAATGCATTGCTGCTTCACGGTAGAAATAGGTGGGGTGGAGGTATCTACCCGTGCGGATTCACAAGAGGTCCTGCCAGTAAGCAGTTCTACAACTGTCTCGCTCAACAACCATCTAGTATCTATAATCCTGGGTAGCGGGGCGAGTGTAGACATGCGCAATCGGCTCAGTCAATACTGCGGAGTGCGGCGACCGTTTCGCGACGAGCCGCAGACACGATAACCGACAACTGGAATACGAGACGACATCAACAATTACGGATTCATAGAATTTCGGAATGTCCTTATTCCGATGCGGTGGATAAAGCAGTTCCATCGCTCGAACACTCTTTTGGCTCTTTTGCGAATAGCTTAAGGCTTATCCTCCTCCGTGCGTCGTGTTCGTCAGTGCTGAGGACCTTTACAGAATTCACACGTAAAGGCTTTCTTGGGAAAATTGCTAGTGGTGGGTTCCCTTCTACAGCAGAATTTCAGAGGCGATTTAGTTCCTCTGGGCTACTGAAGCCCTAGTTTGGGTTAGTTGACCGCCACCCGTTGCACGGCGTTATATTTTTACGGCCGGGTAGGTGGCATATCGACGCCAACCCTCCTCTTTTCTCCGAGCTTGGGACAGGCAATGGCAGAGTTAAGGCTTATATTGACATGGAAAGCCGCATCCTGAATACTGATAAATCTAGTGTTGAAGAAAGACATCCCACAGCGCTACGGGACCCGTTGAGTGAAATCCATTCCAGAGTTGGATGGTATTTAAAGAAATTTAAATAAAACACCAGAAGGGCCATGAATTCCTTTGCTGTTTTAGAACAAAGGAAAAGTATTTTGGTGGTGGTGGTACCCAAACTCATAGACATCGCAAGCTTCAACTTGAACAAATCATACTGCGCGACCTCACAGAATTGACATAGAACGAATACGAAATGTAATACTGATGTCTAAAAACTATTTGCTGTTTACCATTACGGAATAATTCGTCATTAAGAAAAAATAAAACAATGAAGATCTTAACTCATAGACACAGCCGACTGAGTTTCTCATCGGATCTTCTCAGTGGGTCGCATTTCCGATCCGGTGGTAGATTCTGCGAAGCACTGCTCTTGCTAGGGCCAGTGTTAGCAACACTCCCGGTTTGACCTCCGCGAGCTCACCTACACGTCAAGAAGAAGCTGAAATAGTCCCTCAAGGCTATCAGCATACGTAGGAAAAAATATATGAAGAAATTCACAGTTTTATTATGTAAAATAAAATTTGTAAATAATTAGGTTATTTGATTCGATCAAACAAGTGTAAAGCTTTCGCCGGAGCTGGACCGGGCGACGGGAATAAGTTCAATTGAATGGAAGGAATGCTCTCGTACTAATCACAACGCTTCGGAACGGTCACAACCGAGACTGAACCAAGAAACCAAATATAATATCTTTTTTTTAACTTTCATTTAACATCCACAGTGCGTTTCCAGAGGTCTTTTTTGCCACGTACCATCCGGCTATGGAATGAGCTCCCCTCCACGGTGTTTCCCGAGCGCTATGACATGTCCTTCTGCAAACGAGGCTTGTGGAGAGTATTAAGCGGTAGGCAGCGGCTTGGCTCTGCCCCTGGCCTTGCTGAAGTCCACGGGCGACGGTAACCACTCACCATCAGGTGGGCCGTGCATTCGACTGCCTAAAAGGGCAATAAAAAAAATTTATGAACGTGTAAAACTAAGCCAACATCGTTTACCGATCTGAATTTTAGTGATGTAATATGTTTTAAATTTTTATGTCATAAGGTTTCAGTTACTTCAATTAAAAAATTCAATACAGTTTCCTTGTTTATTATAAGATGACACTTGAAAAGTTCATAAGCCACTTTAAGGAGAACTACACGCGCTTTATAATCAAACGAAAATGGATCATGGATGTTAACATATAAAGTATACAAATCTGCAGACTAAGAATGAATAGGATTCATCAAAAAAAAGTACAAACTTACACAATACATTAGAGCATTACAAGTGTACTCAAATATGTGGAAGTAAACATATTCAGGTATTGACAGGAAATTATATTATGTCGTCGATTCGTCTCTGAAAACGTATGTTTTGGTAGTGAGCTCCCAAGCGGTAAAAGTAAAAACATCTCACAGAAAAGAAGGAAAATAGCAAAGTTATCATCTTTGCTACTGAAAATCGAATGTACTAGAAAAGTTCATAAGAGATACACATCGCCATTACCAAAGTCGTTCTAAATAAGACAGAGGTAATATTGATATCGTTCCATCGGCATTTTTTCCTTATTTCTGATCTTAAGAAATTACCTGATCCTAAGTAGCTACCGCAGTCCTTAACCATCCCAAAGTCGAAATATTTACTAAAACTAAATTCAAATACATAACGATAAAAACACACAATAATTCTATGTGACTTTCTGGTGGTATTTTTACTAGTGGTAGGACCTCTAGTGAGTCCGCGCGGTTAGGTACCACCGCCCTGCCTATTTCTGCCGTGAAGCAGTAATGCGTTTCGGTTTGAAGGATGGGGCAGCTGTTGTAACTATACTTGAGACCTTAGAACTTATATCTCAAGGTGGGTGACGCATTTTACGTTGTAGATGTCTAAGGGCTCCAGTAACCACTTAACACCACTGGGCTGTGAGCTCGTCCACCGATCTAAGCAATAAAAAAACATAAGCTTAAAGTCTCAACTGTCTTCCCAATCTACAAACTGAGAATGCTGAACGACAGATATTGACTGGGAATACTTACCACTGTGAGGGTCTACAGACGTTACCATCAAATAACAATTACATTAGATAATTTTGCACATTATCCACAAAGCAATGTATCAGTCAAGTACACAACGCGCCATCATTGCCCGATCACGAATGTTTTATTATAATATTTGTTGTCAAACATTTTCAATGTCGATTGATATGAAAATTAAACTGTAAATAATATGTATATACATTATTTGAAACGTTATTTCTCTTTCTGAGAATAAATAAAGGAGATGCGATGCGTTTTCATACCCATGTAAGTTTTATTAGTAGTAGTAAATTATCGTAGTATATTGTCAACCTTATGGATAAGAAATATGGTCTGAAATAAGATTCTCCCGTACAGTAATAAATTAAAAATTTCATTTTTGATGTTAGTCAGAACGTGTTACGAAATCGAACTTTTGAAATCAAATCAATACCGCTACTACCGTTCTGCTTATTGCTGTCACGAACCAATAACCCTTTCTTAAGCACCCTCATAGCGTCCTTGGTATGGCTGTAACTGGACCTCATCGACATAACCACTTCGCTCTCTCTCGTGAGACAGGCCGAAATCCGTAGGCAGCGGTTTGGTTGTGCCTCTAATATTGCTGTTGTCCATAAGCTATTGTGACCACTCACTTACTTATCAAAGAGGCAGTATTGCTCGACTTCCGAATTAAAAAAGACACACACCTTGGTATGGCTGTTATTGGACCTCATCAACATAACCACTTCGCCTCCTCTCGTGAGACAAGCTGAAATCCGTAGGCAGCGGTTTTGCTGTGCCCCTGATATTGCTGTTCTCCATAAGTGATTCGTGATTCTCCTGCCCTTCTCCCAGTCACCTGGGGTCGGCGCAACATGTTTTCTTCTTCTTCCATACTCTTCTATCATATACCTTTTTTTCGCTCACTCCCTTCTTACTCATATTGTCTTTCACGCAATCCATCAATTTTTTCTTAGGTCTACCTCTTCATTCATTCATAGTTAACATTCTCTTACCCACCTCATTTTCATTTCGTCTCAACATATGTCCATACCATCCCAAACGGGCACTTCTCAGCTTTTCAAGTGATTGTGATCACTAATAAAAAAAGGACTTATGAACTTTCGAATTTTTTTTTTTCCGTATAGTGGTTTTCCTATCCTTGAAACTGGAAATTGTGACCTTCGCAATAGAGAGAGACAGGATAGTGATATCTGCTTACAATACTCCCTCCCTAGCCCAATAAAAATACAAAAATACATATTTTTTTCGTGGTGACGTATGCATAAAGCCGTCCCTAACAATTAAGGTTGAATTAAAAAAAGTCCTTTTATTTAAGAATGAACTGTACTCAGTCGATCGGTAATTTGGACGATTTTCTTATAAAATTCCTATTGGAGATCTTAATGGAGTGCCGCTTGTTTATTCTGACTTCTTGATTTGATTCATTTATAACCTTAAATTCGATTCTGACATTGGTTCAGTTGTATTTTGAACGGACGTTTGCAACGAGGATTTAAATATTGCCTAATTAAATTATCGTGAAAGCGTAAATAGAGTCTTAAGACTAACTGTCCTTAGTGTTTTAAGAACATCATGCTATCGGAATGATGGTAGGTTTGCTACCACTCAATGCTGAGATGAGCTGTTAGCTCGTTCGCTTATCAACTAACTAGCGACCCGCCCTCGCTTCTTTTCGGAAACTGTAATTTATTATTGATTTCTCCACTATTTAATGGATGTTATTATACATGTAAACCTTCCTCTTCAATCAATCTATTTTAAAAAAAACCGCATCAAAATCAGTTGTGTCGTTTTAAAGATTGAAGCATACATAGGGATATAGGGACAGAGAAAGCGACTTTGTTTTATACTATGTAGTGATATGAGACGGTCTGGTTGAAGTTAAATATCACCGTTGTGATTTGAAAAACTTGATGAAATTGAAATAGAACTGTAAAAGCGACACTATGAGAACACAAGCACGAAATATATATTGTACATCAATAGAACTTAGAGATGAAATGGGAATATTTTATTTATTAAAATAACCAGGGCATGGCTAAAGTGTTATTTGTCGACATTTCAATATTGTGACTAGCTACCGTATATTTTTCTATAGGTACGTCATCATCATTCTCCTGCCCTTCTTCCAGTCACTTGGGGTCGGGGCGACATGTTTTCTCCTTCCATACTTCTCTATCATACCTACACCGTGTCTTCGCTCACTCCCCTCTTACACATATCGTCTTTCACGCAATCCATAAATTTTTCTTAGGTCTATCTCTTCCTATAGGTACGTATACGGACTAATATTATCTCGAGGTGTGGCCTCCGAGGCCTCCATCCATTTTCGAAAAGCTACTTCATATCAAAACGTATTTCACAATGTCAGTATCTCAACTCGTGAACAAAATTTTTACTATTGACATGGCAGGTCCCATACGCAGGTTTTTGTAACGTATTTGTGGTTTATATTAAGCCGTAGAGCCGCCTGCAAGTTTAGGTATGTAACACAGCTATGCGATCATGTGACAATTAACAAGAAAAATGTGCGTTGGCGGTGCCAAAGGCGTAGTCACAGAGTAAACTATAAACTAATAATATTATTACTATTTTTTTTGTGTATTCGAAGGGAGATGCCTTTGCCCTATAGGGATAGATATACAAGGGATATATCTTCCTAGATACCTACCCATGCTTATTAAATCATGCACAATCATCGTGATCATTAGCAATGTTAAGGGCACAGCCAAGATACTGACCATTATTGAGAATTCCTTTCAAACCTCGTTTGAAGAAAGACAACACAGTGGAGGAAATTTTATTCCATATGCGTGTGTCGTTACGGAAAAATATGTAGCATCAAAAGTCTGATATACTTGCTTGCTCTTAAGCGGCTAACGAAGTCCACATCATAATACAATAAAATTAAGAAATAAATCCGGTGCCCAGGTTAAGATATATTTCATGCGCCTCATTGTTTTGTTGGCGTTGCCTATGGACTCCGTATAACTATAAATAGTACGTAACTCTTTAAGTGCTGAGCTTATTTACACTCTGAAGGATGTTTGAAAAAAAAAGTACCAAATAAAAATCCTTAACTTAAAACAATACAAAAAACAATGCTAAATTCACAGAAAAAAAATTTCAAATGGTTATTTATAAATGTGATAATTAACTTATTACAAACGCGCGCTAAAACACATTCGTACAGTTCGATATCTAATATAACATTTTATACGGAATTAGAGAGTCGATCTATCGATCGTTTGTGCTCACAAAGGGTTAAACGAAAAGTGTTTATAAAAATGCCTGTCCATCGACAACCCCGACTACTCTGCCAAGACTACTGCTAAGAGTATCCCAAAAGGAATCCGAATAGGAAGAGTTTATAAAAGATAGCTCCTGAAAATACAATTAGTAGATGGGATAGCAACCTAATGAGCAGTCGTCAGCGCGTCCCATGTTATCAGTTCTCATTAGATAAATACAGCGACGTCCCTCACCATATATATACATCACTATCGGGCCGATGTCGCGACATTTGAAGACTCCACATCTGGAAGGAAATATATGATTATATAGTAGGTAATATTTACATATCTTGATTTTGTATTTTAAATCTATAAGGCTTTTTTTTACCTATGCTGATAGCCTTGAGAGGCTATATCAGCTTTTCCTTGACGTGTAGGTGAGCTCATGGGGCTCACATCGGGCCAATGTTAGCAAAATGTGTTGCTAACACTGGCCCTAGCAAGAGCAGTGCTTCGTAGAATCTACCACCGGATGGGAAACGAGACCCACTGAGAAGATCCGGCGAGAAACTCAGTGGGCTGTGTCTATGGGTTAATTCACTCGTCGAGCCCATCGTCTCAAGCAACGGGATAGGCGAGGACGGTGACCGGTGCTTGTTGTACCTAAAAGCAGCTTTAATGGATCGGAGGATCCGTAATGACATGTTTTGGGCGACGTCGACTGTTTACCATTCGGTCTGCAGGGTATGTCTCTAAGGCGATAATCACTAGCGCTTTTATATCTATTAATATACCGCGATTTTTTTTTCCAAAACGCTATTCTGTGATCGTCGAAGTCGTCTGCGTATATACGATAGGTACGTATTTTCGATACTTCAAAACCGGAACGCATGCCTTGGGACAGAAATATGCGAATGGCGATTGTGATACATCAGTCTATTAGTAACTAATAATAAAAATCACGCAAGATCGTCCGGCCCCATTTAGGAATGCCTGTGTTATGGGTACCGGAGGCTACAAAACTGATGGTAGGACCTCTTGTGAGTCCACACGGGTAGGTACTACCACCCCGCCTATTTCTGCCGTGAAGCAGTAATGCGTTTCGGTTTGAAGGGTGGGGCAGCCGTCGTAACCATACTGAGACCTTAGAACTTATATCTCAAGATGGGGGGCACATTTACGTCGTAGATGTCTATGGGCTCCAGTAACCACATAATACCAGGTGGGCTGTGAGCTCGTCCAACCATCTAAGCAATAAAAAATACTTATATATGTTAAAAAAATATACATACCTATATAAGATACCCAGACAAAGAACAAACAAACCTGTTCATTATAAAATGTTTGCCCGGTGTGAGAATCGAACCCACGACCCTCGGCAGAACAGTCAGGGCTGCTAATTATTGCAGCACCGAAGTCTAATAACATCCAAAAAATATCAAAAAAATGTATGCCCAATGAGGGAATGAGGGAATCGAACCTGTGACCAGTGGCACAACAGTCAGAGCTGCTAATTATTGCATTACCGAATCAGTCTAATAACATTCGGCAAACAATGCTTTTGNGAGAATCGAACCCACGACCCTCGGCAGAACAGTCAGGGCTGCTAATTATTGCAGCACCGAAGTCTAATAACATCCAAAAAATATCAAAAAAATGTATGCCCAATGAGGGAATGAGGGAATCGAACCTGTGACCAGTGGCACAACAGTCAGAGCTGCTAATTATTGCATTACCGAATCAGTCTAATAACATTCGGCAAACTATGCTTTTGTAGTCAGCGACTTGGCTGTGACTCTGGCATTGCTGACGTCCTTGAGCGACGGTAACTACTCACCATCAGGGCTGTATGCTGACAAAATCATTCTCTGGTCTATCTCTTCCTTGGCTTGTAGCTTGTAGAGATGATATAGATCGCAGTTGGGTAACTAAATATTGCAATTATTTTTATTTATTTATTGTGAACTTGGGTGGTGGAACACACGGTCCACCTGTTGTTAAGTGTTTACCGGAGCCCATAGACATTAACAATGTAAATGCCGCAATTTGCCTTGAGACATGAGTTCTAAATTCCAGCTTTTACAGTACAACGTCTGCCCTATCTTTTATAAAGCACTAGCTGACCCGGCAGACTTCGTAGTGCCTCAATCGATAAATAAAAGAAACATCAAGGGGACACATCAAAGGAAAAACAAAATTGTTTGTTTTTATATAATTCCGAGCTTTTTTATATTTATCTACCTTTTAAACCTTCTCTGGACTTCCACAAATAATTCAAGACCAAAATTACCCAAATCGGTCCAGCCGTTCTCGAGTTTTAACGAGACTATCAAACAGCAATTTTTATATATATAGATAGATTACTGCTTCACGATAGAAATAGACAGAATAGGAATGGTGGTACCTACTCGTGCGAGTTTTCATCAGTAGGATTGAGACTACGACCTATTGTTGCATCATTCCAGTGCTAATATAAAATGTCCGCTAGCGAGGTTAGTAAATACATATATCATAAACTTACTGAGTGCTTAATACGAATCTACTTTAAAAAAAAAATCAATCTTATACATACGGTTCGAGCTTATCGCTTCGTTGAATCTACTTTATTTTTTTTACTTGTCCGTCGCGTCACGCGCAACTTGAACAAACATACGGCCAAGTGCGCACCAAGGAAAACATTCGTTTCAGAAATAGCCTTTTTCGGTACATACCTACCCAATGTGACCAAATAAAAAATCACACCCAAACATAAAATAATCGTTATCCCGGGTCGTTAAAGATCAATATCGTTTGTGTTTGATTTGTAAACGGAATTTAGAAGTGGTTTCACACAAGGTCTTTTTCAACGACTCATTTCAAAATACGCGAATCTCGAGTGAGACTCGTATCGATGGTTTTTAAGTTATTTCGAAATCGCTCCTGTCAAATTTTAAGAGTAAAAAGTTTTATTTTCGTTAATCATTTTCGAAAAGGATTTTGTAAATTTTAAACTTAAATTAACGTTTATCTATTACTAGATGAGTTTTTTTTTTGATAACGCGGCGCCATCTTTTTGTGTCTTTAAAGCGGTTAGTTGCCCTCAATTAATAAAAATAGTATTATTATTCGCCAATAGATGTCGGGAAGAGTTGATTATTGAAAACACGAATAAAACAACATTTTCTGAAAATAAATCGTAGCTAGATCGATTTATCGCCCCCGAAATCCCCTGTATACTAAATTTTATGAAAATCGTTGAAGCCGTTTCCGAGATTCAGATTATATATACCTATATATATATATATATATAAATATATATTACTCTAGTTAACTCTAGTCGGTCAGACTTTAGCTGGTCTTACCATAAAAGTAACAATTTCCAAACCGGAGCGACCGCTAGCTTCGTGGCAGAAATAAGCAGGATTGTAGTTTTAACTCACAATATACTATATTAGAGCTTACATAATACCACCCATTGAGTTTTTCGCCGGATCTTCTCAGTGGACCGCGATTCCGATCCAGTAGTAGTATCAGCGAAACACTGCTCTCGCTAGGGCAGATGTTACCAAGGTCTCTCGTCTTTCAGCCTGAGCCTCATGAGCTCGCCTACCAGCCCGGAGAAGCTGGTATCCTGGTACATCAAAGCTAGCAGCGCTTAGGTAAGATTTTTTTTTTCTAAGATTATATCCGAAATACAAAATAAGTCATGCTTATTTGAGAAATAAAATACGGTTTTCGGATGTTTTACACATAATTAAAACTACTTACTTATATTTATAATAATCGCCAGCATAAATAATATCATCCGTCGGACCCTTGTCAGCGCCGGCGTGCCAGCCATTCTAGAACCGAATGGTTTGGTGGGAGGCGATGGTAAGAGACCAGACGGTATATCGATTATTCCCTGGAAGATGGGTTGGTCGCTCGTTTGGGATGTGACTTGTGTGGATACCATGGCACCGACACATCTTCCTGGGACTAATTCTAACGCTGGCAGCGCTGCTTCAACGGCTGAAGGTCTCAAATGGCGGAAATATGAAAATCTTTCTACAGATTTCATTTTTGTTCTATTTGGGGTAGAAACTTTGGGCCCCTGGGGTCCATCTGCTAAAAGCTTTTTTAAGGACCTTAAAAAACGATTTGAGGCCTCGGGAGACCAGAAGGCCGGTACGTATTTTGCACAAAGAATTAGCATTGCTATCCAGCGTGGACGTGCTGCCAGCCTTCTGGAAACGCTGCCAACTGGCGGTGAGCTAACATAGATTTTCTATTTATAAGTAGCTTTACTTACTTATGCAGTATAAACGGGAGGTTTTTTAAATTTTTTTTATTGTCTTTATATATTATACTATAATTTTGCAAAAGTTTTAATGTTTCAGTCGTGTGGTATTCTAAACGTAGGAAACAATATAATGACAATAAAAACTCGAAATTAAACCGTAATAGTAGTTTTAATTTATCGCTAATGATTAATGATTATTTTACAGATTATGCATTTCTTGCCTTTTTTTTTCTTTCATCGTTGAAGTGGTTCACGGGGGCTTAGGTATGTTTTTAGTTGAATAAACGTGGTAGCTGCTTTAGGACACAATTACCAGCCGATTGCATTACTGAAATATTAAATAAATTAATTAATAACAAACACTCGATTGTATCGGCCTAATACGTGTTCAAGCTAGAAAGAAATAAAAAAAACGTTGCGAGAGAAATGTAACGTTTTTATTAATGATTGACGGTTGGCAGCGGCTTGGCTCTGCTCCTGGCATTGCTGACGTCCATGGGCGACGGTAACTACTCACTATCAGGTGGACCGTATGCTCGTACGAAAACGTTGCTAGCTCCTATAAGAAAAAAAAATCCATTTTCTTTTGAGATACAATTCTTGTGAAAAATAATTAATAGAAATATTTCGGTCCTTTATCAATCAGAAGACATTTGTTATCTGAAGGAAAAAAAACAAAACATTTCTGTGTTTACTAGATAAACAATCCTATATGTATCTGCCGGATGATTGCTTTAACATTCACGTATCTAGTATATATATATATATATTAAAAGGAAACTTTATGTGTTTGTTTGTATGCGCTCTCGCGTCTATTAGCCGATTGAGTTGAACCTTTGGGCAATTGCAATTGGTACTTCAGGTTATATGTTGCAAGGTATAAGTTATTGTCTAGGTAATTGGTACTTCAGGGGAGGTTATATGTTGCAAGATATAGTTTATTGTCTAGGCGATTGGTACTTTTTATTTTTTTATTGCCGTATAGGCAGACGAGCATACGGCCCACCTGATGGTGAGTGGTTACCGTCGCTCATGGACGTCAGCAATGCCAGGGGCAGAGCCAAGCCGCTGCCTACCGTTCAGGGGAGGTTATATGTTGCAAGATATAGGTTATTGTCTAGGCAATTGGTACTTCAGGGGAGGTTATATGTTGCAAGATATAGGTTATTGTCTAGGCAATTGGTACTTCAGGGGAGGTTATATGTTGGAAGGTATAGGTTATTGTATAGTACTATCAAATTACGACAGATTTAACGCATTTAACGAGTGTGTATGGTGCTGGAATGGCTCATTGAACTACCAGCCTGATTAAGTAGAGAACAAAAACAACACAATGTGATTTATTTTCATTTGTATAATAAAAATTGCAAGGGTTTTGTTATTAGATAAGGCTTACTATAGTATGTCAGAATATTTAGACGATAACTTTAGATAATTTAGATGATAAAGTAGAATAGAGTTAAATAAGAATAATTTAAGATATTTTTTTTTTTTATGTAGATTATACTTACACTTAATATTTGTACGCTTTACTAGCAGGACATTGTGATACATTTATTAATATTAACTTATTAATCTTTGTTAAGCTATGACCACAAATAATAATAAAATAAAAAAAATAAAGAAAAATAAAAAAAGAAAAATACAAAATGTATGATTAAGATTACACAAAATTTTAAGTTAAAACAGACAAGGATATGTATCAACAAAAAATGAGAATGACTTTTAACTCGTGCGACCGTAATAAAACACAAAGTTTGCAATGGCATTTGTTAAATCGTTTTTAATTTTCATGGCTATTAATTACCATTATTTAACGTGTTCTTATCACATTAGCTTAAATTGTTTCCCGATATTTCCACGCTGGTTTGAAAGCCATTATGATTCCACGTCCAAGCTTCAACTCAACTGGATGAACCACGGGTTAAGGAAAAACGAATTCCATACAAAAATCATAAATCGAATGCACATTCTAGACTTTTAATGGCTTTGATAAAATTATTAATAAATGTTTACATTCGTAGTCACATAGAATTAAAAAACTCTGATAAGCCGAGTGCATATTGCAACTTTACACTTTATCGGTTGTAATAGATAAAACGAAGAGCACTATAGAGTGGATTGCGGGACACCTTGATAGTAAACTTGGCGATAAGACAAAGTCGATGACCGATATTTATTAACCGCCAACCTGACACTACAACGCGATCTATTGAATTCATATTAACATTTAACGGCCGTCTGGTGTAGTGGCAAGTGACATAGCCACTACACAAGGGGGTTGCGGGTTCGAATCCCGCCAAGGGAAGATATTTGTATGATAAATATAAATGTCTTTTCCAGGGTTATGGATGTATATTAAATATATGTATGTGTATAATAAAAATCTTACATTTATTTCTGTTATCTGGTAACTGTAACACAAATTCTTTACGAACTTATCACGGGACCAGTTAACGTGGCGTGATTGTTAATAAATATGTGTATATATGTAAAATATATATAATTAAGGTGTGCTCGTTTGAAAACTAATTCCTTTTACTTAAGCGATAGAAAAGCGGTTCTTACAATGTCGTGAAAAAGTTCATTGTATACAAATGTTCATTGAAGTCGTCGTGGCCTAAAGGATAAGGCTCCTGGTGCATTCATATCGAGCGATGCACCGGTGTTCGAATCCCGCAGGCGGGTACCAATTTTTCTAATGAAATACGTACTAAAAAATGTTCACGACTTAACTTCGACGGTGAAGGAATAACATCGTCTAATAAAAATCAAACCCGCAAAATTATAATTTGCGTAATTACTGGTGATAGGACTCATGTGAGTCCGCACAGGTAGCTACCACCATCCTGCCTATTTCTGCCATGAAGCAGTAATGGTTTGAAGGGTAGGGCAGCCGTTGTAATTATACTGAAACCTTAGAGCTCATATCTCAAGGTGAGTGGCCCATTTACGTTGTAGATGTCTATGGGCTCCAGTAACCACTTAACACCAGGTGGGCTGTGAGCTCAGCCATCCGTTCAAGCAATTATACTGTATTCAGAAAATGACTTAAGTAGTTATAAAAGAAGAAAACACGTATGCTGAATAATGGATTATTTACTTTAAATATTACGGCTCTTAAGAACTGAACGCCTAAATGCTTTCCAGCGAACATGTAATATAATTAATTTCTCTGATGAGTCATTTTTTCCGCGTATTTTCAAATTCTGCAATATAATATACCTAGATATTTTTAAGACGTATGTCGTTTGTTGGATTGTAATAAAATTCTTGATAAGAAAATTTGTGATTGAATACCAAATGGCAGTTTCAATAGATAAGCATAATTCATACAACTGTCTATCACAGTGAAGCGCAGCCGAGTTTCGTTAGTATTTTTTTTTATTGCCTTTGTAGGCAGACGATCGTACGACCCACCTGATGGTAAGTGGTTACCGTCGCCCATGGACTTCAGCAATGCCAGGAGCAGAGCCAAGCCCCTGCCTACTGCTTAATAGTCTCCACAAGCCTCGTTTGAAGAAGGACGGGAAACACCATGGAGGGGAGCTCATTCCATAGCCGGATGGTACGTGGCAAAAAAGACCTCTGGAAACGCACTGTGGATGACCGCAGTGGCTCCAGGTAGTATGGATGAACTCTACTCCGGTGGCGGGCGGTGCGATGGTAAAAACGAGACGTTGGTATCATCTCGAACAATTCCTCAGAGCATTCCCCATGGTACATGCGGTACAAAATACAGAAGAACCGAAGTATGATATAAAAATCTTTAACATGTGTTTGTAATATTAAATTTAGTAATGTACTTAATTTATGTATGATATTTATAATTTCAACAACTCAATCTACATGCACATTCACTTTATACATACGGTAAACGCGAGCGTATGTCAAACTCATGTTATTTTAATTTCCGCTAAGTGGCGCGCGCATCACACAGAGGGACATCAAAGACGCCGGCGGACCGAGACGGGGACTTATCTTGATGTCTCTCAAATCTACCTCTAATATAGCGATGAGATTGTTCTTAATTGTGTATCAATTCGGCATTTTTATCTATTTTCACTTTCAATATTAATTGCAATTCGATTTATTTATTTGTAATTCATTGAGTTGTAAATAGAAGATAAGGATACAAGTTTTTACTGGTGGTAGGACCGCTTGTGAGTCCGCATGCCTATTACAGCCGTGAAGCAGTAATTCGTTTCAGTTTGAAGGGTGGGGCAGACGTTTTAACTATACTGAGACCTTAGAACTAATATCTCAAGGTGGGTGGCGCATTTACGTTGTAGATGTCTATACATCACATACTATACATAGGGGCTTCAGTAACCACTTAACACCAGGTGGGCTCTGAGCTCGTCCACCCATTTCAGCAATAAAAAAAATAAAAAAAAACAAAAAAGTCTTGAAATCTGAAGTTCATAGCAGGACTAGCATAGCATAGCTCATAGCATAGCAGGACTTAATCGCGGCAGAAATAGGCTGAATAACGCACATTCCTGTGCGGGCTTACAATACGCTTTCCCATCAATAATATAGATATAATCGATATGGTTGGTTTTTTAAATTCAATAGCCATTCAACACAATGTTGGCCGTGAGCTCTTCTAGCCGTCTAGTACAAAAAAAGGAATGTCAAGAAAAATAAAAGGAAATGGTCTTCGATAAGTTGTCGCTCAGAATAGCTCCCCAATGACATAGTGCCCGAGCGTCACCGACTACACAGGGAATTTTCAATGTTTCAATTCAGTATAATCTGCAGGACCATGTTTGTAGTGGTCCACAAGAATTAGCGGGGTGACGCTGCCGTCTCCGGCACTATGATTAGATTCTTTGTTTGTGAACTTTGATGTTTTAGTATTTGAGGAAAGGCTTGAAGAAAAAAAAACTGGGATGTTTGGTTATGGAACATTTTCCAATTAGTTTATTTTTAGGATTATTATAAAAGAACTAGAGGTCCCGCAGTAGTCGAAATTCGACTATAATTAATTGGAATTGTAAGTTTGTACACTATTATGATTGTATTTTATACTTCTATAATCACAAATTTCGCCAAGACTACACTACAAAAAAAAAATTAACAAAGACAAACAATATTTAATCTATTCTCAATTTGACAACAGACGTCAAGAACAAAAGTTTGACAATAAATAGTATGCATGCGTGTGTGCGTCAAATACATGGTATGTAGTGTGTGTAATGTTTTCTTTATTGATTTAATGTATCTTTTATGCATTATTTTAAAAAAATATTAGCATTGTGCACTTCTTCTCTATATTCTCTATAAGTGTGGAAAATTTCATACTCCTCCGTCCGCGTAATTTTCGTAAAAAGGGATACAAAGTTTTTGCTTCGCGTATTAATATATAGATATTACTAATTGATTGATTATTTCAATTTAAAATTTTCTCATTAGTGAACGGATTCATGATGAAATTATACAATTTAATATTCTTAACTAGCTGAACCGGCAGACTTCGTAGTGCCTCAATCGATAATGTATAAAATAAACTTAAAACAAACAAAAGGAATCCGTCCGAAGGCGGACACATCAAAGGAAAAACAAAATTGTTATTTTTATTTAATTCTGAATATTTTCATTCATTTATCTACCTTTTAAACCTTCTCTGGACTTCCACAAATAATTCAAGACCAAAATTAGCCAAATCGGTACAGCCGTTCTCGAGTTTTAGTGAGACTAACGAACAGCAATTCATTTTTATATATATAGGTTAACGCGAAAATTATTAATTCAAATCATAAATCACATAAATCATCATCATTGTCATATCACCTATAAACTGTCCACTGCTGAACTAGGCCTCTTTTTTTCAATCCCACACCCCATTCTTTGGTTCACCCTATAAATAAAATACTAAAGTATTTTTAAGCCATCACCTTACTGGTGGTAGGACTTCTTGTGAATCCGCGCGGGTAGGTACCACCACCGTGCCTATTTCTGCCGTGAAGTAATAATGCGTTTCGGTTTCAAGGGTGGGGCAGCCGTTGTAACTATACTTGAGACCTCAGAACTTATATCTCAGGTAGGTTTCACGTCGTAGATGTCTATGGGCTCCAGTAACCACTTAACACCAGGTGGGCTGTGAGCTAGTCCACCCATCTAAGCAACAACAAAAAAAAACCAAATACTTCGCATAAGTTGTTTTTTAGCAAACTTCACAGAGCAACGTCACGTTCTAACTAAACGAGTCTCCGTGTCACTACAGGCCGAGGATCCTTGTACCTTTATCAACGGCTCACGTTCCAATAAGCGTTCCTAACGAGGTGCTAACACTCGGCATCGCTAATGAGACCACGCTAATCACAAAGCAAGTGGTCCACTTAGGCTTTAACTCGAAACCTTTTAAGTCTTTTTGAACCTAAGCCCTTGGGCTAATCCAGCCACATATCGGAAATTTACGGTTAGAAAATGAATTTCTCAAGTACTTGAGACAAGACTTCGACATAGTTGGAAATGTAGAACTAACAAATATGCTATCACTACATAGTATAAAACAATGTCGCTTTCTCTGTCCCTATATCCCTATGTATGCTTAAATCTTTAAAACTACGCAACGGATTTTGATGCGGTTTTTTTTAATAGATAGAGTGATTGAAGTGGAAGGTTTATATGTATAATAACATCCATTAAATTGTAGAGAAACACTGTTATCAATAATAAATTACAGTTCCCTAAGCGAAGAGAAGGTGGGTCGCTAATAACATATAAAATATGATAAAAGAACATTGACTCTGGCCGGGAAACAAACTTAGACCCCGTACTACGATAGTCAAAATCACTTATTGGTAATTTACACGTAATAGTCTATAATAAAACTGGACCATCATGTAATAGTATCATGTAATTGTGTTGTTTTTTTTAAACTCGACTTTTAAATGCACGAAGAGTTAAGATGTTTCTAATATTTAAAAGTCTAAGACATTCGACTTTGGCATTGACCATTATGTAGTCTTTTTCAGCGTGTGTCGTAAAAGGCGACTAAGGAATTTAACGGAAAATTGGCAGGAGTATTCTCTGTATTATACAAGCGGTATATTTTTCTTTTTTCCCTACCTATGCTGATAGCCTTGAAAGGCTATTTCAGCTTCTCTTTGACGTGTAGGTGAGCTCACGGGGCTCTAACTGGGAGTGTTGCTAACACTGGCCCTAGCAAGAGCAGTGCTTCGCAGAATCTACTAACGGATTGGAAACGCGACTCACTGAGAAAATCCGGCGAGAAACTCAGTAGGCTGTGTCTATGGATTAATTCACTCGTCGAGCCCTTCGTCCTAAGCGACGGATTCGACGAGGACGGTGACGGGTGCTTGTGGTACTTAAAAAACACTGTTAATGGATCGGGAAGATCCGTAACAATGTATTTTGGGCGACGTCGACTGTTTACCATTCGATCTATAGGATCCGGGATGCAGCAGTACAATATGTTCACCAAGAGGTATATACTACACATGGTAGGTCGTAAGCCTTAGGTACACCATTCTCAATATCTCCGGTGCCTGCTTTTAACATCTTCGACGGCCAAGTCCGACATATCCATTATCACAGCGTACATAAACAGACACAGATAGTTCGTTCTAAAATCTATTTTTGTGAACTACGACCGAAGCACAGGTAAGTACAAAGCGCAAACGCAATACTCAGGTTGTATCAGGTCTCGTATAGCAAACACACAGATTACACTCGGTCGCCGGGCCGGACAAACAGACAAACACAACACGGTCGGACCTTCATTCGGAATTCTCAAAAACCCGCCCGTTGTCTCGCGTACATAAATATTTGCTGCGGCCAGTTATTGGCCGGTACTAGTGAGAACAGAATTGTTATTTAAGACTCCAAATTGAATTTAGTTTTATTTGTGATCGAGCCAAAAGTGTACATAGTATATACATATTTTAGTCGTTATTTTTCCCTACCTATTCGCTGGTGGCCTAAGGGACTATTCCAACCTAACAGAAATTGATACCGCTAGCCCATAGTAAGAGCAATGCTTCGTAAAATCTACCACCGCATTGGAATGGCAACCCACTTATCTTCCGGCGAGAAACTCAGTGGGTTACTGTGGTAAAAAAGAAAGTGCCCAAACTCGGCGGTTAGAGAATAGGTGGACAGGGAATGCCATTTCGATAAAGACATAGATAGATAGATATGACGATATCGGCCTGATTTTATACAATAGTATTTGGTGTTCTATGACCAATTTACAGGATCACAATGAAGATCAATAAAGAATATAATAAGTAGTTGTAAAGATTTTTATGTACTCTTTTGTAAATCGAATGTGGGTTCAGTATACATTAAATCCATTGTGATTCGCTGCAATAGAAGATTATCGATACGATTCAATTGATGACGATACAACTACAATTCAATCAAATGCCTAACAAGATTTTTTTTAAATACCACATCATGATCAAATTTGTTTTGGATTGTACAAAGTTCTCGAGATGGATTTGGTGGTGATAGCCTTCGCGACGCAGCGATAGGACGTCACTGGTTTGTTTGAGGATCGCCTCTACAGCGACATGGAAATTATTTTAAAAAAACATTCTCCGTCGATTCCGAACAATTATTTTGATGTTTTCAGTAACTTGTTGATTTCGTCATTCGATTCTGGTCATCCTTTTAAATGCGAATTAAATGACAAATTGGTTAGTTCCTTTGGGAGATTTAACAACATAGGCAAGATCTTCCAGCGAGCGGGTGTAATATTGTTCGGTAAACCAACGACCCGAATTGTTACTGTTGGTAGGACCTCTTGTGAGTCCGCGCGGGTAGGTACCACTACCCCTGTCTATTTCTGCCGTGAAGCAATAATGCATTTCGGTTTGAAGGGTGAGGCAGCCGTTGTAACTATACTTGAGACCTTTGAACTTATATCTCAAGGTGGGTAGCACATTTACGTTGTAGATGTCTATGGGCTCCAGTAACCACTTAACCCCCAGGTGGGCTGTGAGCTCGTCCACCCGTCTATGCAATAAATAAATAAAAAAAACGGTATACCCGTAGGCTTTGGTATGAAATAATTGGTATTTGAAATTTCAATGAAAAAATGAATAAAATAACATATAGTGCTAGTCTAAATAAAACAGTAGTGTTTGTTTGTTTGTTTACTCTAGTTGAAACTTTGTACAGCTGCTGTTCGCACTTCAGGTTTCGTGTGAGTGGTTTTAAAAAATGTGTCATTTTCGTTCGATCGCCAATAGTTACAGCTATAGTATTTTTTTATTTATTGCTTAGATGGGTGGACGAGCTCACAGCCCACTTGGTGTTAATTAGTTACCGGAGCCCTTAGACATCTACAACGTGACCCACCTTGAGATATAAGTTCTAAGGTCTCAGTATAGTTACAACGGCTGCCTTATACTTCAAACCCAAACGCATTACTTCTTCACGGCAGAAATAGACAGGGCGGTGGTAACTACCCGTGCAGATTCACAAGAGGTCCCACCACTAGTAAAAACGCAACTTCAACAAACCGTACGTTTCAGATTCACGTCTCTGCCTATATAGAGCTTTCGACAAAACATGTACGACACCATATTTAACGTGCAAACATCACGCACGCGGTTCTTCGTAGAAAGCTTTGTCGTTAACGCCTGGGTGCGAGTCCGGCTTGTTGTGACAATTCGTTCCACTAAAAGTCACATAGATTATTCTCATTAAGTCGCGCACTGAAGTCAAACAAAACCGGCTAATGTTTTTCCCACGTAGTCTTTGAGCCTTTTCTAAAAACCCTGCGATGTTGAAACCCAACTTGTTTGCGCAAATTTGCGTTTACCCCGTCATGACTTATGCAAGTGTAGTGTTCGCTCACGCGGGCCGCACAAGCTTGAAACCCCTTTAAACCATTCAATCCAGGAGCAGGATAGCCGTCGGAGCCCCGTGGTTCGTTTAGAAAGTCGACCTTCACAACGACCTGGACCTAGAGTCCATCAGTAAATATCTACAGTCGGCATCAATGCGCCATTTCACTAAAGCGGCACGACACCAGAACCCTCTCATCGTGGCCGCCGGTAACTACATAGCCGATCTAGCGGACCAAATGGTAAACAGTCGACGTCGCCCAAAACACGTCATTTCGGATCCTCCCGATCCAATAACGGTGCTTTTAGGTACCTCAAGCACCGGTCATCGTTCTCGTCGAACCCGTCGCTTGCAACGGAGGGCTCGGTGAGTAAATTAACCCACCGATACAGCCCACTGAGTTTCTCGCCGGATCTTCTCAGTGGGTCGCGTTTCCGATCCGATGGTAGATTCTGCGAAGCACTGTTCTTGCTAGGGCCCGTGTTAGCAACACGCCCGGTTTGAGCCCCGTGAGATCACCTACTAGCTCGGCTCGGATAACCCCTCGAGGTTACTAGAATAGGTAGGTAAAAAAAAACGAGGCGGGAAGAAGTAGTTCTCTAAAATAAATCACAATGGACACTTTTTCAATTCAATCAAAACGTAACTTGAAAGTGGATAAAGATTAGAGAAACAAAAAACATAATAATTTTAATTACGATTGTAAAATGTAAGTTAATAGAAAAGCGACTTTCCCTTAAGTAGCTGTTTAGAAAAACGATTAGAAAAACAAATGCAATTTGGTTTTATATACATCGAAAGGTGAAAGGCGATTTGGCTTAAGCGACATTTCGCTAAATATCCGACATTTATCTTTGTAATCAAAGTTCCATTTTATTTGGTATTAGTTACATCATTTCGATGTTTTTAATTGAAATTCAATTAGGCTTACCACATTGAAATAGCTGAAGAAGTTTTTTTGTCGCAATATTTTCTCCAAATTTTAAACTTTAAATGACTCTCTTGTCAAGTTGCAAAAATTGCCGCTTAAACCAAATAAATACCCTCCACCCTCGATAGATGTAGATAATGGAGGCAATACAAAGTATTGAAATTCAAGAAAATCTCATTTTTGTACAAAAATGTAATGTTTCCTATTTTTGTTTCAAGGCGAGATCAGCGCTTTTTTTGTCTTTGTGTAATTTTTAATAAATAGAATGTAGTGACTTATAAATTTTATTACTTTCATTCGTAATTTAAGGTATACTAGAGATCCCGCAGTAGTCGAAATTCGACTATAATTAATTGGAATTGTATATTTGTACACTATTATGATTGTATTTTATACTTCTATAATCACAAATTTCGCCAAGATTACACTATAAAAAATATTAACAAAGACAAACAATATTTAATCTATTCTCAATTTGTCCACAGACGTCAAGAACAAAAGTTTGATAATAAATAGTATGCATGCGTGTGTGCGTCAAAAACATGGTATGTAGTGTGTGTAATGTTTTGTTTATTGATTTAATGTATCTTTTATGCATTATTTTAAAAAAATATTAGTATTTTGCACTTCTTCTCTATATTCTCTATAAGTGTGAAAAATTTCATATTCCTCCGTCCGCGCAATTTTCGTAAAAAGGGATACAAAGTTTTTGCTTCACGTATTAATATATAGATTATATTGTCTATTAAATACCGTTTATTTTATTAAGCTACAATTCATAGTTTCCAAGATTTATAGGTTTCTTTAGGGTGACTCGCATTGCTCTCGAGTATGTAATGTATGTCATCATTATCCTACCCTTCTTCCAGTCACCTGGCGCAACATGTTTTCTCCTTCCATACTATATCATATACCATTTCTTCGCTCACTCCCCTCTTACCCATATCGTCTTTCACGCAATCCATCCATTTCTCAGGTCTACCTCTTCCTCTATATGCTTCCACATTCATAGTTAACATTCTCTTACCTACCTCATTTTCATTTCGTCTCATCACATGTCCATACCATCCCAAGCGCGCACTTCTCAGCTTCTCTGTCACAGGTTTTTTACTGGTGGTAGGACCTCTTGTGAGTCCGCGCGGATGGGTACCACCGCCCTGCCTATTTCTGCCGTGAAGCAGTAATGCGTTTCGGTTTGAAGGGTGGGGCAGTCATTGTAACTATAGGTATACTGGGATCTTAGAACTTGTATCTCAAGCTGAGTGGCGCATTTACGTTGTAGATGTCTATGTGGTCCAGTAACCACTTAACCTTCACCAATCTAAGCAATATTTTTTTTTTACGAAATACCACTTTCAGATGTATATAATCGCATAAAATAGTAGGTTAACATAATTGTTTCATGCTGCTAGTCTTCAAACTACCGTGTACCTTGCATAAGTTACACAATGCGCGACAAAGTCGTCCACCGGTAGAGCGCATCTTGACAAGCCTGCACGCGCTTTGACTCCCGCCGATCAAAGCTAGTTGTTTGTGGGCGCACGCCACAGCCTACGGGCTTTAGGACGATGAATATTGATTAATATTGAAGCTTTATCAAAGGGTGTGCTTGAAATTTAAAGCATCCGGAAGAGCCTTCGTGGCTCTCTGTATTGTACATAAACATTATTTTGAGGACGGACAGGTAGGCAGCTTGGCTCTGCTCCTGACATTGCTGATGTCCATGGGCGACGGTAACTATTCGCCGTCAGGAGGGCCGTATGCTCGTCTGCCAACAAAGGCAATAAAAAATAGGAGTCCGTAAGATGTGAAAATCGTAGGAGATTAACGAAAATAAACTTTATGGAATGTTAGTTCAGCGTCGGCAATCAGCTACCAATATATCGGCAGTACGCTAAATATCTCATCCACCATTCCATTTCAGGGCTTTAGACTTCAATTACATTTTTTTCTTTTCTTTTTTGTTTGAATGTCTCGTAGCGATCTGTTTTTCAGTTAACAATGAGCTATTCCTTTGCCTGATTTTAATCTTAATAAATAAATATATAAACAGAATCAGATGTCCAGTGACACCTTCATCTTTTATTGTTAGATTTAATTTCTGTTCTGTAAGGTAGGTATACTGTGCCTCCTTAATCTAGTAAGCTGCACTGCTCCTATGCCTCGTAGGTCCGACGCCAATTTATTGACGTGTGTTAATAACCTGGCTTGGTATTTTTTGCTGTAAGCTACTATTTCCTCTTTCACTGTGGGAATATTTAGGTCAATTTGTATGATCTTGTTGGTTATGTAATGCGGTATTCTTAGCATTGTTCTGATAGTTTTATTTTGAAACCTTTCAAGGATCTCGACATTGCGATTGCTGGCAGTTCCCCAAAGCAATTACATTAAGAAAGAAAATAAATGGTGTTCTTGTGGTCTCGTGGTGTTCGTGCTTGCCCAAATTCGAAACATTCGGCATCTTATTACAGAGCCTCTTGGAAACGGAGGTGGGCGGCGGTGATTTCGATCCGCCTAAAAGAGGTTTGTCGCCTCCGCTCGCAATAAAAATACTCGTTAACCGTTATTCAGATTTCACACAAAAAAAATGCATAAAATATGCAGTGCAGTGTTGTATGAACAAGAATTATTTAAATAAAATTCGATCCCGCATTCATAGTACCACAGATTACCTTTGTTTCAACGTATACAAAGACGCCTAATACAAAAACATTGAGTTTTCAAGCAAAAATTTTCACTTGATATCTCACATTTTCTTCAAATAAGTCTACAATAATTCACTGAAGCCGTTTAAAATTCCCGTTTTCACCCTCATCGAACGCTGCAATAACAAATACCCCCCACTCGTGGTGATTTCGGTATTTATTAAAGAGCACACAATGCGGCCCACTACACCCGGATCGTTCTCTTTTATTTTATTTTTAATATTAAACCCCAGGGCAGACTCTAAGAGACACAGATTACTTTGTAGTATAGAGAGTTTTTTCAAAACATTCATACTGTGTGTTTCATTAACGTTAAAAATCCTTTAATTGTTAATAGTTGAGCAATTAATACAATTAAGATTTTTTTTTAGATAAACAAGTCTGTCATTAATTGATAAACAAATAGAAAAACTCAAGCATGTTTGCTTTTTTTTATGTATAAAATATATCGTCATTTAATTTTATGAAAAAAAAGTCGTTAGAAGAAATAACTTAGATGAGAGTCCCCGGCTCCTAGCTGCCCCTAGCTTTGCTGATGTCCATCAGCAACGGTGATCACTTAAAACCAAATGTACACCGTAGCGTATGTAATAGGCCAGATAATAAATGAAGTATTTACGACTAAGCGCTAAATAAGTAAATCTAAGTCATACTTTATCAGTATTCTCTAAACTAAATTTAATCTACATAGAGAGCTTTCGATGAGGCTTGCTCGAGGGTCCTCCAAAGCTACTATTGAGGTTCAGACGACGGACTGCTCTTCATCGTGTCTCAACTAAATGTTCGCGTATAGTAGTGTAACATATAATTTAATTATAAAGAAAACTTACTTAATAATAATAAAAAATAACAATACCATTTAGTCGCATATATTTTCTTTTGGGAATTTCAAAATATTATAAAATAATAATAATCTTTCAAATATGAGAAAATAAAGATGAACAGTGGCATTTAAGTTGTGGCTTTTTTTTGTATTGCTTAGAGGGGTGGATGAGCTCACAGCCCACCTGGTGTTAAGTGGTTACTGGAGCCCATAGACAACGTAAATGCGCCACCCACCTTGAGATGTAAGTTCTAAGGTGTCAAGTATAGTTACAACGGCTGCCCCACCCTTCAAACCGAAACGCATTACTGCTTCACCGCAGAAATAGGCAGGGTGGTGGTACCTACCCGCTCGGACTTACAAGAGGTCCTACCACCAGTAAAAAAGTGGCTTTTAGCTTCCCGTAAGCGCTTAATATGAGATAGACTTTGCTGCTGTTAAAACATACCGCTTTCAGACTACGCTATAATATAATAGCATATAGTATATAGCTTATAGCACAACAATATCGCACACCATACATCGTTATGGACACGTTCACACCATACTGTACTATATATTATTGGCTAACTATAGGACAGGGGAAAGTGGAAAAAGATCCTAAGATTGAAGCTCATGGGTGATGGTGGTCACGACCCTCAGACATGAGGAACACGACTCGAGGAGGAGGATAGGCTGCTGTATATAGGTTATATATATTCTGTATATATAGGCACTATAGTATAGCGTAGTTTGAAAAAAGCTTTAGGGCATCGGTAACCACTTAACACCAGATGAGTCGTCAGGTCGTTCATATGTCGCCTAACAGCGCATATTCCAGTGATATAGCATACAACAATACAAACGACCGTTAAGCTTCCATCATCCGGCCATCGCTAGGTCAACTCGCAAACAAGAGCTTTGGTAAAACTTTTCAGTGCTTCGCGCAGACCTTACGCCTGTCAGATCCTTATCGTTAGAAGCCCGTGTGTTTATGATCGCGTGCTAGGTGATGTGATTGGTCCAATTTAAAGACTTTCCTTCCTAAATACCCTTTCTAATCAGCAGTAATGTTATTTCTATTGAGAAGAATTTAAATATCGATAAATACCTTAGTCGTACGTATGCAAAAGGCTAGTGTTAGCAAAGTTCTCAAGTTGAACCCGTGAGCTGGAATAGTCTCATAAGCTACCAGCGAATGGGTAGGAAAAAACAAAGCTATAGATGACCACGAAAAAAACATTCGACACGCCGAAAATAATAATAAACGCGTGATTAAGCCGTAAAAGTAGTTTTAATCAAACTTTTTCCTTTCTTATCTTATCTCACTAAGTCGGGTCGGCACAGCTAATTTTTCTCTTCCATTCTCTTCTATCAGCCCTCACAACACTCACTCCTTTCTCTCTCATATCGTCATTCACACACTCCATCCATGTCTTCTTCGGTCGACCTCTTCCCCCTCTACCTTGCACTACCATTTCTATACATCTCCTAGTCACATGCAAACTACTTTTACGATTTTAATTAAACCGCTGTGACAATATTATTCGAAATTTCGACTTTACATTTCCTCTATGTGGGCGGAGGCATTCAGTGTCTATAGACCGTCGCTGTCACTCAATACCAGAAAAATCATGGATCTAAAACTATACACTGAAACAGAAATATCTTGAGTCAAATTCGCGATTTATAGATGATATAAATTTTAGATAGCGGTGAAGATGCATATTCCTCTGTAGCTTTCATACTTTATCGTCTTCGTTGAAAAGCGTTTATAGTCGTCCTTTTGAACACAATGTAAATAAATGTTTTACTAATTTGAATCCGACGAGTACAAAAAGTATGAAGTAGTAAATTGGGAACGACTATAACTTAAGTTCTGAATTTAATC
Source organism: Bombyx mandarina (assembly GCF_003987935.1). The sequence continues at coordinate 1,843,153 of NW_021011544.1, read as the reverse complement.
CCATAATGATGGATCGTTTGAAAAACGCTAGCTCTTGCAACACGTACGCCATCCGCATCGCCAAATGGTCAGCAGATAGGAAAGCCAATTAAAATGTTGTCCAAACTTTAATAAAGGTTAGTCCATGTGTTTAAGTTAATAAATGGTACGTTTAGGTGTTTTTAGTGTTATTAATTTAGCACTTTCAGATACTACTTGAATGGCCACCACCAAAAAAAAAAAAAAAAACAATATTTGGTTCCAATTGTGCCACAATTGAAAACATAACCACAATTGAAAAATATGACTACTTTGTCATATATAAGTATATAAGGGTAATTAAAGGTCTCTGCCAATGCTGCATAACACCAGGTCATCAGTAATACCTTCCAATTTTAAACTCTATTGACGCATTGAACAGACAAACAAACAAACATATTCCTAAAATCACAACCTGTATTATGGTGTATACATATATGATTAACATACCAACCTACCTTAATAGTAATCACCGTGCAAAACGTCAACAGTATTGAGAGCTTATTTAAGTTCTGAATATACTTGTATATGCTTTCTGTTGGAATATTATTTTCATCTCAGATTTACTTATAGGTATACTCAGGTTTACTCAGCTGTATTCTTTTTTTTTAATTGCTTAGGTGGGTGGAAGAGCTCACGACCCACCTGGTGTTCAGCGGCTACTGGAGCCCATAGACATCTACAACGTAAATGACGCCACAACGTAAATGACGCCACTTACCTTGAGATATAAGTTCTATGATCTCGGTATAGTTACAACGGCTGCCCTGCCCTTCAAACTGAAACGCATTACTGCTTCACGGCAGAAATAGGCAGGGTGGTGGTACCTCTGTGAACTCATAAAAGGTCCTACCACCAGTAATTCATTAATAAATAAAACATAGGAGTCGTCTATTATCAAAGGTGGCAATCTGTGCATTTGGACAAAAGTTTTTTATTGATATATCAATACAGATTGATTTGAATATAATCGTCTCCTTCAAAGAATACGGTTCAAAACCTGAATTAAATAAAGTATTAACTTAACCTGTTATTTATCTAAGATGTCGTTCAGAAGTGTTTTGTGACTGCCAATGGAATACAAAGTTAATAATTCGTTTTTCTGATTTACCAATAATTGTCCAAAAGTCACATTGCCGGCTTTGATAATAGTCGACTCAACTAGTAAAGACATTCGCATTGTAACCGCGCAACGAGCTGTAAACACTGGCAGGTGCGGTGGAGGGGAGACGCGCGGCTAATAGTTGAAAATTCAAAGTTGTACTCAAACAGGTCGAGCAAACACTACGCCATCTGGCGCCGTTTGCCCAATACTTGGCCCGCTCAATGTGGTGCCACCCTTTCCTATACGTTGACCAACAAATTTTGATCGCTTGCTTTGTGATGAAAAATGTCGTGTTAGGAATATGCTCTTGAGCGATAATTTTAAAATTACAAATAATTAAAGTAATGTAATGCGAGACGGAAATAAAATTTCAAGGTACATTTAAATATTAATATCGGTTTTCTAATTATCTGTCTATTTGAAAGATAGTTCAAGATGGCGGGAACAATTTTATGACTTGAGATGCGTGTATCCCAAAAGCCATAAATTTCAATAAGACAAACTCATTGTACTCACAGTAATCTTCATATCGCCAAAGTACACGGACAAGTCTAAAATTTAGTTATCATTAATCTGTGAAACATTAAAATTCACCCATTTTTTAACTAAATTTTGAAGAAAGCGAAAGTAGACGACTAACGCTAAAAACGATAAAAATGCGTTTTCCAAGTACTACTCTACGTAATAGAACCGAAAGGAAAGAAAGAAAGAAATCATTTATTCGCCAAGCATAGTGAAAATGAGTTATTACATAAATTAAAAGCAGCGTGTATGCTTTGTCATTATTTGAAGGATTAGTGATCTTTTATTAAATCTATATTAGCGGCAAAATAAGCATAGATAATATAAAAAAAGTTTCGTAGCTTTGATTTCGTGTTCTATTGCCTACAACAGGAGCGCTCGTTTCAAAGTAGTCCACCTATAGAAGCGGGTGCGTGCTTGTCTTGCGAGTTCAGTAATTGACAGCTTCGAGGAGTACGCTCTGCAAAAACATGGCGAAAATTTTATTGCTGTCAAACCTCTCGCTAAGTTCACCCTCGGTCGGTTGTGCACGGGAAATTGTTTTACGGAAAAAAATTAAGTTTTCAAGAATATTTCTGTATTCTTATTATTTTAAACTGAAGTTTTGGGGTTACGTGTTTTTAGATAGGTAATGCAGTCTTATTATGGTGCCTTTAACTCTGATCGCAGCTTCAGACATTAAGGTCGACAATATCAATCATCATCTCATTCATCATATCTTAAAGAAAAGTATAATAAAGAGTGTTTTACAGTCAACAGTACAGTCAACTTTTGTTTTTGTGATTTAAAGATTACTGGTGGCGCGAAAGCTTTTCCAGTTTCACCAGGACAGGACAGTCAACTCTGAACTGGCACGGGGAGTACCAGCAGTGTGGGACAGCCATCACAGAATGAAAATAGATATTTCGACGTCATGAGTCAACGTGGGGTTTTTCTTAACAAAGTAGATTTATTCACGTACAGCATTTTTTTTTCTACTTGTCTGAAAGCCTTGAGAGCCTGGCTATTTCAGCGTAAACTTAACTAGTAGGTGAGCTCACGGGGCTCGATACTGACGACGTTGCTGACACGAACCCTAGCAAGAGGAGTGCTTCGCAGAATCTACCACCTGATCGGAAACGCGACCCACTGAGAAGATCCGGCGAGAAACTCAGTGGACAATCCAGCCTTTTAGTGCAATAAAAGATTAACGGTTTTTTCTTCTTTTCTCAAATTTATAATATTCTTTGAATTCATTTTTTAGACTAAAATTTATGTTAATAACCTTGAAAATTTAAATACACTTCTAGCATACACATACAAACCAATGAAAACATTTCTACTAGCAGTACCTACATAAACTATTGAATTATAAAACATGCCACGACCATGATACAATTTTCCACAGAAGGTTAACGCCTCAAGTGGTCCCCGGGGGGGCGCGTGCATTCCGTCCCCCGGGTACTACGTTCACGCGACCCTCGCCTATTCAATTAAATGTTAAATTTATTTTATGTTGTAAAATAAAAATTGCCGGAAAATATTTTATGACAGTAGTCTGTCCGGCTGCTATTAAAGGGATCCTTTGAGTTCTTTCCCCTAATTTTCCATTCGTACCTAGAATGAGAATCGTCACTTTGTTTGCCTACGTAATTCTCTAATGGTAGGAAATCTATTATAACACAGCAATTGCTTCTTATTCCTCATATTGCAAAATGTACTCATCTTGACGTGGCGGATAAACAGATATTTTTTTGTTAATATTGGTGTACGAGCTTACGACCTACCTGGTGTTGAGTGGTTACCGAAGTCCATAGACATAAACCGCTTCAATATCGCCACCCACGATCTTAGATGGTTGGACGAGTTCACAGCCCACCTGGTGGTAAGTGGTTACTGGAGCCCATAGACATCTACAACGTAAATGCGCCACCCACCTTGAGACATAAGCTCTAAGGTCTCAGTATAGTAACAACGGCTACCCCACCCTTTCAAACCGAAACGCATTACTGCTTCACGGCAGAAATAGGCAGGGCAGTGGTACCTACCCGTGCGGACTCACAAGAGGTCCTATCCCCAGTAAAAATTGTGGCTTCATGTCCTTCTTCACATATCACATGTCCACCCCTCACTGCTATGTTGCAAAAGATTGACTAGCAATACGCCCGATCATCAGTGTCTTTAACTACAGTAACATTAGATATTTTAGCGACTTTGAAACAATTCCTCAACTAGATAGATTTCGCATAGCCACAAACGTGATCGAGTTTCATTAGTAAACAATAAAATGTAAAAATCATGAATTAAAAGTAATAAAACATCATTAGTTTTAGTTATTACAATGGCGATTCGTGAAAGGGTGCCTGCCGGCATATGGCAGAAATTACGGATTTTATTAACTCTCGCTGTCACTCAGAAACGAGTATTAGCCGTGTAGACCCATAGCCGGAGGGAAAGCTTACGAATCTACAGAGTGAGCTGCACTTTTAAATGCTTTCTATTAACTCGATTTTTGTGTACCGTAATATAATTAGTGCCTTTCGATAAAAATCTCGTCGCTTCTAATAATAGCTATACCGAAATCGGTAAAAGCTCTGATAAAGTTATAAGTAGTATGGTATGTGTGTTATGTTCGTAGAATGTTTTAGTCAATGGGGACATTTGATGTAGTTTTGTATTTGCGTAAACAAATGTCACACTTCAGGCCGAAAAGTTCTTGAGTATCGGCCGGTTACCGGAATTCGTAACGCCAAAATCCAATTCTGCCCGCCGCGTAACTCTGTCCCCGCGACCAAAACCCGCGCCCAAAATCACTACCCCGCCTCCGCTGCTCATTCAAGAGAAGGCAGCGTGGAACCGTGTGTCCCAGGCCCTTAACGCGAACGAAATCAACTGCGTCCATGGGCGTAACATTGCGCACGGCGCCGAGCGACCATAGAGCGCTCTCGCCGAAGACGTAGTGTCGGTGTTAGTCTTCCACGAGGTGCTGAGATAACCTGTTGGAGGTACTGGCAGCTGTGGCGAGGTTTGGAAGGCCTCTGTCCAGTATATAACGTCTGTAAGCTGATAGATAGATATATAAAACGTCTCAACCGAATGCGACGACACAAGTAACATATTCCGAGACATAAAGTCGAACTTTGAAATGCATTAGACGGCACAAATAGACGTGGACAGGGGTCCTTATCCGTGTGGGCTTCCAGTAGTACCCTTTACCAACATTTATATAAAGTGAAGTTTAAAAAAAAACACCCTTTTCATCAATAATAATTTTTAAAAGAAAATTCAATACCACACCCTGTATATGAACATCAGTAAGCCAGAAGACCGCAGGCGTTTAGCTGTCGACATGCATTGTACGTACCCCAGCGTTTACGAGTCGGCATTATTCGCGGCAAGCCGTGCGCGGGAGTCGAACCAATACCCCAAACGTTGTGAACGCGCATAATTGATTAAGTTACCCGTGAAATTCACTCACAACATTATTAAGATAGCTTCGCCGAGTGTATTTAGAGCTATTTTTTTTTCGTATTTATGGGATCAACGAAATGTGTTGTTGTAATTGTTAGATTTGAACAGTTTTATGACATAAACGAAACTTTGCTTGTTTTTCTTGGGTTGTTAGACAGACTTTGATGGTCTCAAGGGCTTTGCAGACTGTCCTAACAGTAAATGACGATCAACGCAACGAGTACAAAGGGAAGAGCTTTCTAATGAGTGAGGGCTTTTGCTCCGTAGACCGAGGACCTCATTTTTTTTAACAACTTTCGAAAAGTATTTACAAATATTCATGAAACTCGATTTTATTGGCGTTCTTTTATTCGGAGATCAGTCGATACGGCTTCATAACTAATTGTAAAGTAATAAAAAATCTAGTCGCATACAAAAACAGCTAATGGTACATTGAATTCCATTGGTAATACTCACTTACGTCAAATATGAAGCTATCCACATTTTACGAAAAACAAACTATCGATACAAATTTGATTTATTAATCTGGTGAAATTCCAGAGACTTTTTCGATTACACAAGAATACCCGAGCAATATTGAGCAGTCAATTATTATTTATTAATTACACAATTACAATTCAACTTCCGGAAGGTTTTATTAAAATATTAATTAATCATTCATCGTTCAGACTGAATCGAGAAAATCCAGAGGAAAATTTTGGCTATACATTATGTCTTCGATATAAATAATTATATATAAACCTGAAACTAATGTTATGAATGGGAATGAACGCGTGTAATTGTTTTATTTAAAAAAACGGGGATTAATATGCGTCCTTTTGAAAAGTTCGCATTTATAAAATTTGTTTATCACAATTTTTTTCGACAATTATCCCATGCAGGTGCTTTTAAAGAGTGTTCGACTTTAATACCGATATTAAACGCGTTTCCAAGACTGAGAAACTTAATCTTAATAAAAGAAAAATTCTAATATGACTGTTTGCTTAGTGAAATTCGACAATAACAACTGATATCTCAAAATTAAAAATGCGGACACAGACAAGCCTAAGACTTATACCACAAAGCCGCTGTCTACTAAAACACAGTATCATATACGTCGTGTATTCTCTTATTTATAAACACACAATTCTTTCATCTACAGCACTATCACTGCAGAATTGCAACAACAAAAAAAAAAGGTTTAATACAATTAAAAATAAACACCCAACATTTGTTTGTATCGCAGACTGTTCGTATTGCCGCGTACGGAACGCCCCAATAAAACGGCGTTAATTTATTCAGGAGTGTCCCGGTAATCCGGCCCACATCGTGCTGCGATCACGAGATCAATCGTGCACAATAAAAATCTCAGCACTCTGCCCCCGCGGCGTCCGCGTTTTCACTTAAAGAGGACTTTACGATGCATTTTCGAACGCCGCGTTTTTTATGGGTTTTAAATTTTTTTCGTACGCTTTCACACATAGCTTCAAAATGAATTATGCTATCTTATTATATTTTATTTTATTTGTTTTTTCGGCAAACGAATTTACATTGTACAGCCAAATAAATTATTGGGAGGCTAATTCATTTATTTTTCATAGATTCGAAATTTTGTAGATACATAATATGGTCTCATGATGAACTAAGAAGCAGGTTATTGTGCCTTAAACAACTAGATACTAATAAACTGATTTGATAAGTTTTAAAAGCACTCTCTTCTAATTTTTTTATTACCAATTCAATTCCGTACAATCAGAATTTTAAAATAAACAATTTTTAAACCGCGTTTATTCGCATTTCGGAAGAGTCCTTTAAATTGAGAGGGTCGCACAGAGGGGTGCGACCGAAAACAACACGATTTATATTTATATGAAAACCGTGCTATTGTCGTGCGATTAGCAGCGTATTGTGCGAATGTGCGGGGCACAAGTGCGCCGTGTTTAGAGGTCTTACAACTGGGCTTTTGGTGTCTTTTGTGAGGCTTAGTAAGGAAAATAATTTGGAGTAGAGTATGCTTTTTTTGTAATTTCAAAAGACATGTTAAACGTATTTTCGTATGAGTAGTATTTTCGCTTACGGTGATCTTTTCCAGAAAACCATCAGGTGGTTAAGAATCATCTAAGGAAAGAAATTTACCACGATGTATAGACAGACAAAAAAAGAATTGTGTCATATTGTTAAATATCTATACTACTATTATCTATATTGCCATTATACAAATAAATATATGTATTATAATTGAACAAGTTTAAATGTGAACATCTAATTTTACATTAATACTTATGATGAATGCAACACGAGTAAACCAAATCTACATTAATTAATTTGCCCTTTTACACAAACAAATTAATTAGATTTAAGAAAACCAGCTTACCCAGTAATATGTGTTATGAAAGTAGGTATTTGGCTACTGACAGGCAGCAACTTGGCTCTGTCCCTGGCATTGCTGACGTCTATGAGTGTCGGTAACCGCTTACCATCAGGTGTGCTGTACGCTCGTCTGCCTGCAAAGCCAATAAAAAAAGTATCTTAGAAAAGCCTATTGAGTTGACTTAAGTAAGTCTTTTTTTTTTTGTAGTAGACATTAGTGTAAAATTTAATTTCTAAAAGGAGATAAAATAGTTCAGTATATTTTTCTCATTTGTTTGTCAAGTGTTTGCCATGTTGTGTAATATTTTTTATCAATAAAACATTTTAGAATCAATCGCTTTTTTCTACCTTCACATCAAAAGCTTTAAACAACAAAGAATGTCGCTTAGCTAACAAGATTGCGTAATTCAAATATCATTTTTTTGTAACTGCAGTCAAAATACCAAAAATCTTCTAAGGATTTTGCCAAATTCACTTAATACAATCCTTTAATAGTCTTTAGCTTGAAGAAGGACATATCATGATGCTTTAAAAGCTTGACCCTTTCAAAAATCATTTTTAAAAAAGCCCTGCGGTTTAATGTATGTATTTGTTTAAATATTTTTTTTGCCTATCTATCTACCAATAGCCTCAAGGTTATTCTATCTTTGCCTTGGTTGGTGGAAGAACTCACGGAGCTCACGGAGAGCTCAGCTTCAAAAAGTTTGATAAGATCTGCCCTCGTAAGAGCAGAGCTTCACGGAATCGACCACTGAATCGGAATCACGACCCACTGAGAAGATCCGTCGAAATAGGGATTACAAATAATATGGACAGGTCTTCTTCTCTGGTGGATGGTACGTGAAATTATGAAGGGATCATCTTAAACGATTATCAATTACGCAGTTCACCAGGTCTCCGTCAAAAAACATTACGTTACGTCGTAAACGAAGATCTATATTCGCTTGTAATAATTAGTATCGTTTATTCGGAGGGCGATGTTTCAATGAAGTGACGCACGAACGCGCTCGCCTCCTGCTAATGAGAGATAATCCTCCCCGCGCTATCGGCGACTGCACTGTGATTTGTGCTTGCCCGAATTAATTTTTCGCTGTTTTAAAATTAACATACGACACGACGAGTATTTGTCAGCAAATATTTTTCGTAATTCCAATATTATAATTTTAAAATTCTTATTATGGATTTGATACAAAGAAAACGTTTCGGAAATTGGCAGATAAGATACGGCCATGCAAGGGACAGAGCCTTTGCCTACCGCTAAATACTCTTCGCTTCGTTTGAAGAAGAACATATCACAGCGCTCGGAAAACACTGTGAAGGCGATTCCAATCAATAATTGCATGATATGTAGCAGAAAAGATGTCTGGCAACGCACTGTGGATGAACACAGCGGTTCTAGTTAGCCTGAAAGAACTCTGCTCCAATAGCGGACGGTGATATGAGGTCGTCAAAAACAATTCCTCAAATCACACTCCATGGAAAATATGGGAAAAAACACAGAGAGAACCAAACTCCCTTCATGTAGACCCAGAGATTCCAAACGTTCTGTGAAAATGGGATTATCGACACAATTAGATATCCAACTATGTATCTCTAAAAAAATTTGAAACAAGCGCTATTTTTCAAAGCGCTGTTCTCCCTTCGCAATTTTAATATACAATAATATCCACGAGACGCGTTCCCGGCGTCTCTGTAAGTCTCGCAAGCGGAAAGGGTGTGTTCTTCATAAAGAGGATTTAATATTTGAAACTTAATTTCGCGAGATGAGACGCGGCTCAAGTCGTAGCTTCGCTTCTTTATAAGAAGTTACAATCTTCGTCCGCATTATGATTATACGAGTACTTTCTTTAATTTTTCGTATCAAAAATAAAATATGATTTAAGATATTTAAATCGATAAAATTTTAATGCGCCATCTGGATACTACAGGAGAACATGTTTTGAACACTTTTATGTGTTAGTACTATTCTGCCTATTTCTACCTTTTTTTTCTACCTAAGCTGGTAAGCCTTAGTGTAACGTAACCTGACTAGATTTTTACCGTTAATCAGCCATGCTTTCTGGTTTGCAAATTCCATTACAGTCTGTGTGAGACATAAATTTCGTCTCCATATAAAAAGGTATTGAAGGATTGTAACTTTGGAAAATATACAATGATTGACACTGTAATGTTCTGTAACTACGCTGAAACATAATCAATTATCACACTTTAATGAAGTATCTTAGGTGCGAAAAAACAATACCATTCTAAGATTGAAGTCGTCGTGGCCTAAAGGATAAGACGTCCGATGCATTCGTGTTGAGCGATGCACCGGTGTTCAAATCCCACAAGCGGGTACCAATTTTTCTAATGAAATATGTATGTTATTTAATGGCGGTAGGACCTCTTGTGAGTCCACACGGGCAGGTACCACCACTCTGCCTATTTCTGCCGTGAAGCAGTAATGCGTTTCGGTTTGAAGGGTGGGACAGTCGTTGTAACTACCTATACACTGAGACCTTAGAACTCATATCTCAAGGTGGGTGGCGCATTTACGTTGTAGATGTCTATGGGCTCCAGTAACCACTTAACACCAGGTGGGCTGTGAGCTCATCCACTCATCTAAGCAATACAAAAATTTTTTAATGACAATCTTGTACCTACTTAAACTTCCATCGTTATCACAGACATGCGACAACTCACCCGCTGCGCTACTAACGTGAATTTTTAATTATTCATTGTATTTATACAGGTGTGTCTCCGCCCTAAATACCGACGTCTATCGAATTAACAATGCCCGTGTCTCTTGCCTTTAATTGTGGACTTAGAAACTATGTGCAGTTTAATACTGTTTCTCGAATTCTTTATATACATAAGTAACTGATCGTATTTCGACATGTCCTTCTTCAAACGAATCTTGTGGAGAGTATTAAGCGGTAGGCAGCGGCTTGGCTCTGCCCCTGGCATTGCTGAAGTCTATAGGCGACGGTAACCACTCACCATCAGGTGGGCGCTCGTCTGCTAACAAGGAAAATATTACTTCTTCTCCTTCTTCTTCTTCTTAGTCGCATAGTTCATTGCTGAATGTCGTGTCCCTGAAAGCCCTTCGTGGCTCTTTGTACCATCAGCTTCCATTTCCATCGGTGTTTAGCTTCTCTCAGGGCGGTCCAGAGAGTCCAGTGAGCGCAGTTACTTGATCTGACCAACGGCTTGGCGGCCGACCAGCGGGTCTTTTCCCTTCTGCCTTACCGACTACAGCCGGCTTTTCAATAGTATTTAGCCACTGAGTTTCTCGCCTGATTTTCTTAATGGGTCACGATTCGGTCCGATGGGAAAGAGCTCACGACCCACCTGGTGTTCAGCAGATACCGGAGCCCATAGATTTACAACCTAAATGACGCCACCCACCTTGAGATATAATTTCTAAGGTCTAAAGTATAGTTACAACAGCTGCCCCACCCTTCAAACTGAAACGCAAACTGCTTCACGGTAGAAATAGGCGAGGTGGTTGTACCTACCCGCACGGATTCAAAAGAGGTCCTAGCACCAGTAATTACGCAATTAAAATTTGCGGGCATATCTTGACAAAATCTCTCTGATGAGCTTGCCTGCTCATCAAGATAGCCCTTCAAGGCAACTGATAAAGGCAAAAGAAAGCAAATTAGGTAAGTTTCATCTTCTATTGATATGAATGATCTTATCGAATCTCAGCGCTATCGATCCAATATACGCTTTCGAATATCCCCACTGTGAAATATCATGTTAAACATATAATAACTATAATAGTTTATATATAGTGGTTGAAGGATCTCTTGTGAGTCCGCACGGGTAGGTACCACCACCCCGTCTATTTCTGCCGTGAAGCAGTAATGCGTTTCGGTTTGAAGGGTGAGGCAGCCGTTGTAACTGTACTGAGACCTCAGAACTTATATCTTAAGGTGGGTGGCCCATTTACGTTGTAGATGTCTATGGGCTCCAGTAACCACTTGGCACCAGGTGGGCTGTGAGCTCAGCCATCCGTTCAAGCAATAATAAAATTTTTTTTGACACATGTCTGAATCGTGCTAACGACATTTTCATGATAAATTTTCCTTTATAGGAGTATCGAACGATAATATTTGAACTGTCGGTCTGCCTAGGAACATCACAGACTCACTCTTCGCTTTGTCGATTTCCTTAATAAAACGTCTAGCATTCATTAAAGTTTAGCTTGTATTTATTTAATTAATAATGCAAATATAAGGTAGCTTCCGCAATATGCTCACGACATAGCCAATACAAAAGAGGCCTTGCTTCGTTATTTATACACAAAATTAACAAACCAAAATATATATTTTTAAACATTAATAAATGTCTTTTTATAAAAATTAAAAACAATGTTTAAAAAAACAATATGTCTTCTTTATTAACTACGGTTTTGCCTGATCGTTTTTTTACTTTTCGTCTATCTTCCTTCCTTTTCCCATACCTCGACTACCTCTCTGAAACTGTTTTAGTCAAATTTCCTGTGTCAGTTTTCACGGTGCGATTTATTCATTCGATTAATAACGCTCAATTCGCTCAAACAACTATGTGTTCGATGCGTGAACAATGCAAAACTTACAACAAATTAACCGAAGCTTAATTAATAAAAAATTAATAATAGTTTAAAAAAACTCAAAAAATACGCTTTTATAGAAAATCCAACTAAAAAATAGAAAGTATTTTAAATTAAAATTATTTATTTTTCATTACTTTAGTTGAGTTTCAATTTTTTTTTTTTTTTTAATATTGAATTGTCATCGATCCTTAATAATTATGCCAAATTTCGAGTTAATCCGACGTTCCGAAGGGGGTCAAAATCATTTTCAAAGACTCCGTTACATACTAACGTACATACGTCTCAAGCTAATAAAAGCGTATTAAGAAAAGCCCAGTCTCACTATGTAACAATTGTCAAACAACTACTTTGAATAACCCTATTGCATACACACGCCTATTCATGTGCCATTCGATAATATAATCAAACAGGTCAATCTAGTCTATTTGCGATCTATCAGTTTGCATGCGCGAACTAGCCACTCGCGCCCGTGTTTACTCGCAACCACTCGCTAGCGTACAGGCGTCTAAACAAACACTAAGACAACACACAGCATATTTTAACTATACTCGTCAACCTCTCTCGGTCACACTCGCTTATCCTGCAGTGTGCCTGAGGAGGACAGCAAAACACTTGAAAGTTAAGACTAAAGATGTCGCCTGAAGCTGGCGTTCTTTATTTAAATCGTGTTTACTCATTGGCCCGAGTCGCGAAAGAATACTATGATTGGTCGCGAAGTGATTATTTAGTGTTTGTGAACATATTAATGTGTAATTCATTAGGTTATGTTTGTTATTTATGACGTTAGGTTTAGTATATCGTGAAACTTAGTTTAGAACCAAAGTAAGGAAAAAAAACGTATGTAAACAATTGCTTTTCTTGGATATATTATGTGTACCGTGAGGTAAATAAAGCATTTTACGAAACAACATCCTTTTTAATGATTTTTTCCATTACAACAGGAATAAGCTTTCGTCTTCTCCTTATATGTTACCTTAGCGTCACCAATATTGTAGTTGTAAATTGTAGGTGTACATTATTTTATAATGGTTATTAATATTAACAAAAATTTAAAAAATTTACTGAAACATTGATTAGAGTTAATATTAATTAAATTTTACGCTTCTTGCCATAGTTTTGGAATACGATTTTATTTAATTTTATTGAACAAAGAAATTGTGATGTCTATTTTACCGATCATTTCATTTTAAATCTGGTGCCTAAGCATGTAGTGGATAAAATTCAGTTTTTCATTCATTGAAATCACAAATTCATTTTCTCCCCCGTTTTTCCCCCACTCATCACTACTTTTCCATCGCTTCAACATCGACCACCATTTTACCCTATGTTAACTCTAGTAGATATTTCCTAATTAAAATCTCAGCATCCGCGCACGCAATAAATAAATAACAATTTGTCTCGTACAATTCATGTCGTATAACATCAAAAGAATACCTAACCCTCATCCCTAAGGAATAGTGCAGTGTTTGCGCCGCATCTCATTAAGGCGGGGCCCCACTCGCACGCTATCTGCGAATCCGCTCGACCATAAAAAATAAATAAAACCCCAACTTTATCCGCAGCGAGTATGCGTTTCATTGTTACGAATTTAGAATGTTTTTTTATTGATCGATTTATTGTTTAAAAAAAAAACTAGTGGTGGCGGTAGTCGAAATTCGACTATAATTAATTGAAATTGAAAGTTTGTGTACATTATTATGATTCTATTGTCAAAGACTATTATACATATATTTCTAAAATCCCTGATTTCGCCAAGACTACACTTTAGACAAATATTAATAAAGACAAACAATAGGTATTTGATCTATTCTCAATTTGACCGCAGACTATAAGCAATAAGAAACGTTTGACAATAAACAAATAGTATGCATGCGTGTATGAGTCAAATACATGGTAGTGTGTGTAACGTTTTTTTGATATTGATTTAATGTATTTTTATGCATAATTTTAAAAAAATATTAACATTCCAATCCTTCTTCTCTATATTCTCTATAAGTGTGGAGAATTTCATACTCCTCCGTCCGCGCAATTTTCGTAAAAAGGAGTACAAAGTTTTTGCTTCACGTATTAATATATAGATATATATGCAACAGTGGTATGCTTGCAAGCCAGGTTGATAATGTTTTGAATTACTCTTGAAGATGGTTTATGGGAATTAATAAAGTTGCAATGATTTTGAATGCTACGAGAATTACTTATAATAAGTTAAAGGGTGTTATAGAGAGGAAAGACGATGTAAATGTGTTATTATAATTCATGATCACGAATAAAAACACTAATGTCCCGAACTACCCCACTCACGGCTTTAGTACCCTACTCACAGGTTGTTGGGCGCATTGTGACCCTGTATGGAAAGATGGTACTGTTTTTTTTTTCTACCTATGCTGATAGCCTTGAGTGGCTATTTCAGCTTCGCGCTAACGTGTGTAGGTGAGCTCACGGGGCTTAAACCGGAATGTTGCTAACACTGACCCTAGCAAGAGCAGTGCTTCACAAAATCTACCACCGGATCGGAAACGCGACCCACTGAGAAGATCCGGCGTGAAACTCAGTGGGCTGTGTCTATGGTTTAATTCGCTCGTCGAGCCCTTCGTCGCAAGCGACGGGTTCGACGAGGACGGTGACCGAGATGGTACTGCATTAATCTTTTCTGCCGCTTGGCATGCGTTCCGGCTTGAAAGGCGGCACAGACTTTGTGCAAAACAATTTAGATGCTTCTTAATCACCCATCACCCAGGTACTCATCAATTTATGCACTAAAAAAATATAACTTTTAACTGTGACAGTAACGATCAAAAAATCAAACTAAATATGGACCAAATCTAAATAGCTTTTCGTGAATTATTTTCGACAACACCTGTTAACTGGTTTACGCTATAGTCTGTTAAGTAAAGCTTAATACACGGGTAGAGTTGCCACACTGAAAAATCATGAAAAGAAAAGGATTTTAGATGGGCAACACTGTGCGAAAATCTATTTTTAAACATAACCTAATCTTAAAAATTACTCGTGCATCAACATGAATTTTAACAAACCATAATAAGATTTTATAATGATTAACATTCACTTAATGATTGCAGTTCCTTAGATCGATCAGAGGATAATAAGCAAAAGATATTAAACAGAACCTACAAATGACGTACCACAGTCCTACATAAAATCTATCATACATAAATATAAAAATAAACGCATCGACAATAAACTGTTACCGATGCGATAAATCTAGTTAATCCCGTGCGACGAATTTGCGCGTTTCAATGCTTGTGTGCGACGCCCTCCTGTTTGACACGGGGTTCGTCTTAATCATAAATCAACTTTAAAATGTTGTGTGTGTTTAGGGGGTCAAATTATTTAATTTTGACAATTAAGATCGTGATTAAGCTGCTTTGAGTCTAGACTAGGTATTTACCAAAGACAACGAACGATGTGGCATTGAGTTATAAGCATAGACCTTCCTTTGATAAAGCCTTTTTTGAGGCTGGGGGCCGAATCTCCTATGAGGTTCTCGCAACTAGGGAATGGAAAGGATATATGAGATTCGGTTGTATGTTAGAGGCCCAGTTAGAGAGAGAGAGAGAGAGAGAGAGAATACACATTGTTAGACAGAGACTTTTATTTATATATATATATAGATAATATAGTGCTCTGAGGAATTGTTAGAGATGATACCGGCATCTCGTTTTTACCATCGCACCGCCCGCCACCGGCCATCCATACTACCCGGAGCCACTGCGGTCATCCACAGTGCGTTTCCAGAGATCTTTTTTGCCACGTACCGTCCGACTATGGAATGAGCTCCCCTCCACGGTGTTTCCCGAGCGCTATGACATGTCCTTCTTCAAACGAGGCTTGCGGAGAGTATTAAGCGGTAGGCAGCGGCTTGGCTCTGCCCCTGGCATTGCTGAAGTCCATGGGCGACGGTAACCACTCACCATCAGGTGGGCCGTATGCTCGTCTGCCTACAAGGGCAATAATTTTTTTTATCACAAACCAAGAACAAGTATTTAAGATTATCAATACTGTAACAACAGCTATAAATTTAGATCATCATCGAAATTGTACAAATGGTTCGTCCACAGCCCTCCCTTGCAACGCAATAAGCGAAACTTTAAATCGATCCCTATTACATCCCTTTTACAATGGATAGGTGTCGAAACGGACATATGTGAACGTGTCAATTCGGACATTAACATTAACAGTTACAAATTGCTATTAAGGGATGTTAAGGGCTTTAGGACGGTTTAATTAATTTAATGGGCCCCTTAACTGACTTTTTTTTTAAAGTTTAATCATTATCATTGTCTCGTGTTTAGTGACATGATAATAGAAATGTAATAAGCGAACACAATTTTTTTTTTTATCGCATTAAATTTGATTTGGCCTATTTTGACTATTCCCGAAAAAAATACAGTAATGACCATATCACGTTTATCATATCATACATTATCATGATCATATCATGATCATATCATGATCATATCATTATCATGATCATAAAAAGCTTTAATTACCGCAAAATTTAATTTGTTAGATTTTGAAACTAAATATGTAATTTGTAACATCACTTTTTCGTTACTGAGTCAGGAATGATTCATGTGTGTAAATGAATGTTGGTATTATAAGAATTTCCTGTGTACAAAAAATGTCGTATTGGACAAAAACCCCAAATATTACAGAAACAAGCACACCGTGGGAAGCTTAACCAACCAACCAGGTTACGTATCAAGTTTTAAAAGTTCAAGTACAGTGCTTTTACAGCTTAAGAGATTATTTAACTAGATTAGAATATGTAATTTTTTTTACTGCTTATATGGGTGGACGAGCTCACAGCCAACCTGGTGTTAAGTGGTTACTGGAGCCCATAGTCATCTACAACGTAAATGCGCCACCCACCTTGAGATATAAGTTCTAAGATCTCAGTATAGTTACAACGGCTGCCCCACCCTTCAAACCGAAACGCATTACTGCTTCACGGCAGAAATAGGCAGGGTGGTTGTACCTACCTGCGCGGACTCACAAGAGGTCCTACCACCAGTAAAGAAGTAAGTCTCAAATGTATAGTTTAATGAATGTTTCACCCTTCAAACTGGAACGCATCATTGCTTCATGGCAAAAACGGTCAGGATGGTGGTACCTACCTGTGCGGGCTAAGCTCTCTATCACTAATTATAATTCATATTATTTAGTGAATTTTAATTTTGCGGTTTCAACATGAAACAATGAGACTGTGAACACAAGATATTTGACAGATGCCTGAATCACGCTAACGACTTTCTCAAGATAAGCTTGCATGTGTATAAGCTCCAAACAATATTCCCATCATCGGACTACCGAGCAAATTCACTAGCTTGGCCGAAAATCTTCCCTTTGTCGTATTAAGCCCCAAACAGCCAAAAAAAACATGTTTACTATTTACATAATTACCAATGGTAAAACTTTAAATAATTTTTTTTCGAAAATCAAATTACTGATATTATTATTGCTATACATAATCTAAACAAAGGAATGCTGAAACCCATTTCAGAAAAAATATTTATGTACCATCCTCTTCTAAAAACGGGTTAATTTTCTGATATAAAACAGGATCCCTGCTAAATTAAACACCATCTCGGCGCAGATACGTAATGAGTATTTCTTAAATAAAACCTTTTTTTTCTATTGGCTAAGATCAGTCACATGAACTAACAGTGATAACAGTCATATAATAAGTAGAGCTTATATACGTACCACACAACTTTTCTTAACTTGATTAGGTATTAAAAACACAGCCTGACATATGAGCAATAATAATGTTATATAGCGGAACTGACTCATCTTTTTTTAGTTAATAATTTTTGAATTAAAGCCAACTTATTCAAAACTATGTTATATTTATTTTGTGAGTAATTTGAGTAATTACCGCCGTTCCGCCTATTTTTCCATCGAAGTAGTTTGGCGTTACAGTTTAAAGTATGCCAAACCATTGGCATACAATTAAGGTTACGTCTGTCTTTTTTTTTATGATTGAAAGATTATTGGTGGCCCGAAGGCCTTTCCAGTTTCACCGGGACAGGTGGGCGAGCAAAGGTTCAGCCAGGAGGGGTGGGATTTGCTAACAACTGCCCGACCGCCTCCGAAGAAGACCTAACAACTCAAGAGCAATTGCTTCGCTAATGAATCTACTACCGGATCGGAATCGCGACCCGCTGAGAAGATCCGGCGATAATCAGCGGGCTGATGCATGGGTTAGGTTGCACGTCGACCTCTTTGTTGAGTTCGCCGAGTACGGTTACCGGGATCCCTAAGCTTGCTCCTAGCGTTAGAGCTGAAGGCGTCTAATGCAAAGGTTATTGGATCTGATGGATCCGTAAGGACGTGACGTCTGTCTCAAGGTCAGTGGCGGTATACAAATTGTGTTTTTAACGCCAAATACACATTCAGTATTATTTCAAAACACTAAATACGTCCCTGTTCGGGAAAGCGGGTATACAATGTTAGTGAGATACCCGTTTCTTCATAATTGCGAGACGCTCTCTGCAAATACTCGGACGCTAATTAATTTTTTTGATTACCTTTTGTTCTTTTCGTGTTTAAATACAAAAAAGGATTTTTATTACGTTCATATCAATTTTGTTACGCTGGTACTCTTTTTCGAACTGTAAAAAGACACCATTGTTGGATTTATAACTACATATTATTTGCTATAATTAAAAGTACTTTTACAGTTGTTTAATCTGGTGTTTAAAATTGTCATAACATTTCGGGTACTTTACGGGTTTCGTGTTACAGACGGTAAGTAGTATTAGGTAATAGTAAAACTAGTTTTAATATGTCTAGGACTTACGAAAACCAAAGAGACCGCAACTCCAATCTTGATCCTAAAACTAGTCTACTAAAGTTACTAGTAGTACTAAATTTACTAGTCACTCTTAATTTACACAGCGGATTGGCTATGCCCATGGGCATTGCTGACGTCCATGAGGGACGGTAACCAATCACCATCATTTGGGCCATATGCTCATCTGCCTACTGCAAAGGTAATAAAAAAATTACTTGTATTGTTTTTTTATAGTTATCGATCTTATTGTTGATAAGCTTTTAGTTGTAAGAGTGGTCCTGTAATCGTTTGAAGATCTTATTTACCTTAATTCTATAACTACACGACTTGTTCGCAAAATAAAAAGTTGTTCGCGAAGTGGACACCAGTTAAATATTCTGAACGTCAAAAATAAAGCTTAATAAATAACTACGAAATTGAAGTGCAAAAGCTCATATTCTAAATCACGTTTACGACAACTTACTGTACTGATAAAATAATTTAATAAAATAAATACTTTACCTAAATTAATTTCTGAATCAATCAATTTGTCTCGTCAATTTTTTTCGAATACCGCAATAAATTAATCAACTCATAACAAAAAATGAGCAAGCTGTTTTTCATCCACCCCCATTAGTAAAGGATATAATGATTAGAGTCGGTCGGTGGCCCTCGAGCGGACGCGTGCCGACCGCGTGCAGCAAACAGAAACGCGTGCGCACGCAACGAACGACGATATTAAAATGAATATTACACGGTATACAGCATGAAAAATGTCGCCTTACTGAAATTCTACTGTGAAACGCTTCGAATAAAATCTGACGTCATTAGTCGGCAGCTTGGTTGCGGCCCTGGAATTTTTGTAGATAAATTCCACCGGCTAAATGTCTTGTGTTTGTAATTCCGAGTGTAAGATTTTTTTTTTTACTGCTTAGATAAGTGGACGAGCTCACCACCCACCTGGTGTTAAGTGGTTATTGGAGCCCATAGACATCTACGACGTAAATGCGCCACCCACCTTGAGATATAAGTTCTAAGGTCTCAAGTATAGTTACAATGGCTGCCCCACCCTTCAAGCCGAAACGCATTACTGCTTCACGGCAGAAATAGGCAGGGTGGTGGTACCTACCCGCGCGGACTCACAAGAGGTCCTACCAAAGAAATACAAACTTGCCAATACAAGTGTTTGTGAGTAAATTAATTAAGCAATCATTTTCTGTTTGTATCCGTATAACTTTATCTATTCGCTTTCGGGCTCCATTACTAGCTTCCAAAAAGCATCGTGAGTGAAAATGCAAAAGAATTACATAGTTATTATTAAAAAGTAGTGCAAAATGAAACACGCTGTATATAGGCTGGTCCTGTGAATGGCAGATACGCCCGACATTGTTGCTAGTGAAAGATTGAGCGCACTTAATGTCGATCATACCACAACATATTGTTTCTGGGTGTGAAATTCTGATGTGATTTCTACTATGGACCGGACATCGAGTATTCTTTTTCTGAAAGGGCACTAATAAAATAACATTTTCGGATCGGTGTGAATTTATATAAATAGGTAGGTAAGATCCATTGCCTTCATATAAACAAATCGTGAAGGTTCAAAAAAGTCCGTCTCGGCAGGCAGAGGTTTGACGGCATTCCTGACACTGCCAGCTTTAACGGGCGACAGTGACCACTGGCATAATAAAAAATAGTGAAAGGACTTTTTATTTATTTTTTATTATTATTTTATTATTATTGTGTAGGTAGACGAACATACAGCCCGCCTGATGGTAAGTGGTTACCGTCGCCCATGGACTTCAGCCATGCCAGAGGCAGAGCCAAGCCGCTGCCTACCATCAGGATCGAAAGATGTAGATATAATATTGATACATGTAACGTTGGAGTGTGAATGATGTTTTTCTTGTGACAATGTACATATTTTAGTTTTGCATGTCGAAAACATTAAAACAATTTTTACGAGATAAAAACTGTAAAAATTGTTTGAATTTAAAAATGTTTTATGTTCGTCTAGTATTCGCGATTGTTAGACACAATCGATTTTGATTGTAGAGTACAAAATTAAATGTTAATTTTCATTTAATAATCTCGACGAATATTAATGAGTTATATGTATATATTTGATATAATTTTGCTCTTATTACGGGAATATCTCGTAAAGTTGCGTAGAAGCGAGGGTGCCTAGTCTGTAATCCGAAGTCGCCGGGGCTCGGCACGACCGCACTATCGCTTCGGAACAGACACACCATCTTCGATGTTACTTTCACATTACACCCTCCAAATCACTCATAATGCTACATACTAGTACATATTATAGATCAAATATTCACGATTGACTTCCACGGTGAAGGAATAACATCTATCTATATAGGTATATATTAAAATGAATTGCTGTTCGTTAGTCTCGCTAAAACTCGAGAACAGCTGGACCGATTTGGCTAATTTTGGTCTTGAATTATTTGTGGAAGTCCAGAGAAGGTTTAAAGGTAGATAAATATGAATATGCTCGGAATGAAATAAAAATAACAATTTTGTTTTTCCTTTGATGTGTCCCCCGTCGGACGGATCCTTTTGTTTGTTTTAAGTTTATTTTATACAAAAGTTTAGGTCTTTTATTTATCGATTGAGGCACTACGAAGTCTGCCGGGTCAGCTAGTCGTGTAATAAAAATCAAGCCCGCAAAACTATAATTTGCGTAATTACTGGTGGTAGGACTTGTAGTGAGTCCGCACGGGTAGGTATCACCACCCTGCTTATTTCTGCCGTCAAGCAGCAATGCGTTTCGGTTTGAAGGCTAGGGCAGCCGTTGTAACTATACTTGAGACCTTAGAACTTATATCTCAAGGTGGGTGGCGCATTTACGTTGTAGATGTCTATGGGCTTCATAACCACTTACCACCAGGTAGGCTGTGAACTCACATCCTATAATCATGACTTGTCACTTTCTCATAAAACGCAGGGATGGGTCTAGAATCGATCACAATTGTCTTGGTTACTTTTCTGAAATAAACGCATATGCCTAAGTATATCCAAATACAAATTAATATTAGTATTCCAAGGACAGTTCACAATTAAAGTTCCACAGTCCTGAAGAAACCCAATGATATGAACTGATCGGGGTTATTTTTTTAAAACGTTTTTATTAGCCATTAATGTTTGTTTGTATGTAACAGAGACTTCAAATGTCATTTCTTAAAAACGTCCGATTAACTTGAGAATTTTCACACGGATCAATGACCGATGACAATATAATAATTTTAAAATATAATGATAATATTTGTGAGGTTTCCTACTTAAGCTTGTTTTTTTTTTGCTTTAAAACTGTATATTATTATTATTATATGTATGTATATATTTAATACTAGCTGACCCGGCAGACTTCGTAGTGCCTCAATCGATAAATAAAAGACCTAAGCTTTTGTATAAAATAACAAAAGGAATCCGTCCGACGGGGGACACATAAAAGGAAAAACAAAATTGTTATTTTTATTGAATTCCGAGCATTTTCATATTTAACTATCTTTTAAGTCTTCTCTGGACTGCCACAAATAATTCAAGACCAAAATTAGCAAAATTGGTCCAGCCGTTCTGGAGTTTTAGCGAGACTAACGAACAGCAATTCATTTTTATATAGGTATATGTATATAGATACTCTGGATTAGTTTCAGTGATTTTCTTTTCCCAATTTTAAATGTGACTTCTCGAAGTTATTTTCACAAATCCAATGCATGTTTATTTAACGACGACATTATTCGAATTAACGGACTGGAGCGAACACTGCTTTTTTGGATCAGATAGGCCCATAGACATCACGTATATCGATATTACACACGCTATGAGTCAGTTTCACTTGTATTTGTATAACGGTTGCCCCACCCTCCAAACTGGAGCGCTAACCTTACATACCTTTTGTTTACCGATATCGTAAATTGCATTTGTTTACATTTAACAAGGCAATAATAATCGTCAAAATGTACCACAAAAGGTACAGCTTATTTCAAAATGATATCTTCCAGGCTAAATTGAAGATTTTGACGTTTACAACAAAATAATCTTATATAGCAATATTATAATTTTTGTACGAGTATATGAAGAGGCAGTAAATGAAGATTTTAATAGTGGTATGTCCAATTGTGACCCCACGTGGTACTTACCATGTGGGGCCAGGCATGACGGTAACATCTACTTAGATGTTACCGTCATGCCTCTTTCTACCACGAATGGAGAATTTGAAGTGTATACGACAACCGTTATTACAATATGATGTGATATTATAGTAGCCATAAGTTTGGTCTATTGGCCAAAAACATTTACAGCAATGGCGGGGCGTTGTCTTTATCCACTGAATGTCCCCTTCTCCCCTGAAAGTTCCCTCACGCGTCTGAGTAACTATCACAGTGACGCCACATGGTAAGTAGGTGTTACCGTCATGCCTCTTTCTACCACGAATGGAGAATTTGAAGTGTATACGACAGCCGTTATTACAATATGATGTGATATTATAGTAGCCATAAGTTTGGTCTGTTGGCCAAAAACATTTACAGCAACGGACGGGGCGTTGTCTTTATCCACTGAATGTCCCCTTCTCCCCTGAAAGTTCCCTCATGCGTCTGAGTAACTATCACAAGCCATGGCTGATTGATACGGGTCACACAATGCATGTTTATATTCAATTACACTTTCCCTGTGACCCGCAAGCCAAGCGACCTGGCGTGTTGCAAACATACTTTTTATTTTATTTTTTATTACATTTCATGTAAAATTTACATTGGCGGACTTAATGCCTAAGGCATTCTCTACGAGTCAACCAAAGGTAGTGCAGAGTAAATAGTGGTAGGTGCAATGAAATTTATATTAAGTTACGAATACATACAAAAAAGTATATAATATACAAAATCACATATACATATACATACATACATACATATATACACACATACATACATTTAATAGATACTTACTATTCGATAAAAGTTTGTGTTTTGTGATTGTGTACTACGCTCAGGTTACATATTGTTTTTGTTGTTATCACACCTAAAATGTTTTAGTATTCATTTCAAATATCTTTGTTTTTATTCTTTCAGAGCAGTTTGTATAACTTGCCGAGAACTTTACTGGTGGTAGGTCGTCTAGTGAGCGCGTACGGGTAGGTATCACCATGCCTTCTATTTCTGCCGCGAAGCAGTAGTGCGTTCCGGATTGAAGGGTGGGGCAGGCGTTTTACTATAGAACTAAGGCTTCGAACTCATGTCTCATGTCCCATGGTGGGCAATGGCCGTTATGTTGTTGATGTCTATGGGCCGATTTTCAAACACATTATTATTATTAAGAAAATCGATAACAACGACCATAACCATCGGCTGTGGGACTATATAGATGATAGAGATAAAGAGACAGAGATTGATAGATGTCCTTGAAACCCGGATGGTAGGTATTTTACCATTTTAGTAGTAAGCGTTCCTGTTTTAAGAACTGGAGAACGGTTATCCCATACGATGAAAATGTAGACCTCGTGTTTCCGGATAGGCAGCACATTCACGTTGTAGTCTATGGGCTGCGGTAACCGATTAATACCAGGTGATCCAGGAGCTCGTTCATCCGTTTAAGCAATAAAACTGAGTTTGTAGTTAAAATTCACCATTACTTACATTATCTGCTCTTAGGCCTCTGCGTTTTGCATAGTCGCTTTTCCAATGACCAAAGCACAGTTTTTCTGCAGGCTCAAGGAATCACCACGTATATAAGTCATCAATAAAATTTGAAACATAAAACTTTGGTAAATTTACTATAAAAGCTTTGCCCATTGAGTTTCTCGCCGAATCTTCTCAGTGAGTCGCGATTCCGATCCCGTGGTAGATTCAGCGAAGCACTACTCTTGTAAGACGCAGCAAACTCCCTCAAGCTGAGTCTTGTGAGCTCAGTGAGCCAGGCTACCAACTACTAGATAAAATTAAAAGAGCCTTGAATTGAATAGTATGAATTTGTTAATGAAAATATCGTACTAGTTTTTAGTTCAGTTTGAGTTGATAAGCTTCTAAACTTTTTTTTATTGCTTAAAGGGGTGGACGAGCTTTAGGGCCAACTGGTGTTAGGTGGTTACTGGAGCCCATAGACATCTACAACGCAAATGCGCCACCCATCTTGAGATATAAGTTCTAAGGTCTCAAATATAGTTGTTAACGGCTGCCCCACCCTTCAAACCGAAACGCATTACTGCTTCACGGCAGAAATAGGCAGGGTGGTGGTACCTTCCCGCACGGACTCACAAGAGGTCCTACCACCAGTAATTACGCAAATTATAATTTTGCAGGTTTGATTTTTATTACACGATGTTATTCCTTCAGCGTGAAACTCAATCGTGAACATTTGTTGAGTACGTATTTCATTAGAAAAATTGGTACCAGCCTGAGATTCGAACACCGGTACATCGACTGCCGGTGCAACACGAATGCATCGTACGTCTTATCCACGACCACGGCCACGGCCACGACGACATTAAAATAAAATCCATGAATACATGGATTTTATTTTAATTAAATATGCAACAATGAGCATCTTATGTAGAATAACCGATCGTTTATTTAAAAAAAATTTGTAGCAAAGCTGTTTTAAAAAAAAAACAACTTAATTGGATTTCCAATTAACCTCGTTCGTTCGTGTATATAAGTTTATCTCTATTCTATCTAAACAAGTCCAAAAACCTAGTCTCGGGTTCGCATCTGCCCCTCTAACCCCTTCGTATCGCTCTGCTTTATTTAAAACACAAATATTTGCAACGAGCCAAAACTTCACGAGCGTCTACACCGGCGGCAGCTTTATTAATATTTTATTATTTTGTCTTGTGTAACTCAGTTTCGGAAAATTTTCAACTTCCCTTGTTAGAAACTGACGGTTCTGAAGCGATTATGTTTTAAATAAATTTAATTAAAACATTGTGTAAACGAGTATTGTGAGTCACGATCGCCTCGGGCCTACGCTTTCTAACTGGTTTATATTGAGCGCTTAATTAAATCAATGTATCTCTATGTACTCTATAATCTATATCTATACTCTATAATCTGTATATACTCTATTCTACATCTATTATTATTTTCTTAAGTGAAATATAAAATCATAATAAATTGGGAAGGCGATGATTATACGAGTATTTTGTGAAAATTAGTTTTAATTCACGAAGGCTAGTGAATAGCGTAACATTGGCGGGAACATCCATTTGTTGGTTAGGCAATTTTAGAGGGTATATTTAATTTTAATTTTGAAAGGAAAATTTATCCCAGAGTCATTTAGGGATGTGAAGCGATGCGAGCAATAAAACAGACAATACGGTTGTTTTATTAAATATAATATCTAGACGAGTTCACGTTCTACTTGATATTAAATGGCTATCGGAGACCATAGAGACCGCGACGTGAATGCCTTCACACTTATTTTATATACATATAATATACTTTATAAAATTTATTTTACATCACTTCTGCCTCAACTTTTAAACGGGAATAAATAAAAATGTTTTGTTATTAATTCATTATTACTTTGTATTACGTGCTGTTGGGAGACGCCTATGTGCAGCAGTGGACATTTTGCGCTTTGAAATATATTTCAAATCATTATACGACGTCAAAAGTAGTTGATTAATTCAAAGTATTATTACTTTATTATTATATTACTATATTACTTTCGTAATATAAGTTCTGGTCCTCGAACTAGCTACCGGTCGAGGCTGCAGACTCAAAGTTTTTGTGAATTATCCACAAGCAAGATCAACGTTGCGAAGGCCTTAAGTTTCTTGTTAATTAATTAAAATTTTCTCTCGCTTCAAATTTTGAAAACGTTACGAGTTCGCAAAGTGTGTAAATCTTTGTTTTCTAACTCGGTGTTTTATTATCGAAAATTAATCAATGAGAATTGTTCCGGAAAAATTTTTTATTAAAAAAATTGTGTCAATTTCTACAATAAATATAAGCTGGGTTTTTCCCCTACCTATTGAAAAGCGATTGCATGCAGCAAAGATGCGAATGTTGCGATGGATGTGTGGAGTAACGATAATGGATATAATACGGAATGAATATGTTAGAGGAATTCTGAAAGTGGCACTTGTGACAGAGAAGCTGAGAAGTGCGCGTTTGGAATGGTATGGACACGTGATGAAATGAAATGAAAATGAGGTTGGTAAGAAAATGTTAACTATGAATGTGGAAGGATATAGAGGAAGAGGTAGACCTTAGAAGAAATGGATGGATTGCGTGAAAGACTATATGGGTAAGAGGGGAGTGAGTGGAGAAATGGTATATGATAGAAGAGTATAGAAGGAGAAAACATCTTGCGCCGACCCCAGGTAACTGGGAGAAGGGTAGGTTATTGATGATGATGATGAATGATTCGCTGGAAGCCTAAAAGGCTATTCCAGATATGCCCAGACGGGTAGGTGAGCTCACGGGCTCAACCTGAGAGAGTTTGCTAACACTGGGCCTAACAAGAGTAGTAGGTAGGGCTTCGCTAAATATACCACTGGATAGGAATCATGACCCACTGAGAAAATCCGCCGTAAAACTGGGCTGTGTTTATAGGACAGACTGGTATGTGAATCTAATATATAAATAAATAAATAAATAAAATGTTCGTTGCTCTAAAACCTCAAGGTACACCCGACGCTAAATTATTACCGAGGTCCACATATCAGTCTCATCTGTATTTTAGGTAGAAGTTACCAAAATCTTGGTATATGTCAGGATAAAACCTGTAAGGTAATTATCGGCTTACAATACCCATAAAATTTCATTGTCAATGTTGGGATAAAACATCGGCTTTATACCGGAAGGTGAAGAATTAATGATATTACTTAACGATGACAGATATTAAAGTCAAGAAGAAACAGTAAATTCAGTAAGAGTGACTAAACGCGCAATTAGAGAGCTGGAAGTAATTTAGAACCAAGAAGATCGGGTGTAGTACGAATTAAAAACGATTTTGAACGAAGTTTATTTGCTTCTGACCAGTTGCTAGAAAGACAAAAAAAAAATTGATTTATAAATCGCATTGTAACTGGTAATGACAAGTGATTATTTGAGGATTATCCGAGCGTCTAAAATTATAGAAATGTGCACGCTATCACGTCGTAAATAGCGATGTTTTCTAAATTTATTAAACAATATTGCTTTTCTGCCCTATAACTTACATCAACCACTCCACGGTCTTTCCCGAGTGCTATGGCATGTCCTTCTTCAAACGAGGTTTGCGGAGAGTACTCTGGAGAGTCTTGGGTATGCCCCTGGCATTCCAGAAGTCCATGAGCAACGGTAGCCACTCACCATCAGCTGGGCCGTATGCTCGTCTGCTTAGAAGGGTAAAAACAAAAATAGATTATAAGTTCCATTTAATTTTGGTCTTATTAATATTTTTGGAAGATAAGTTTCCTCAACATATACTTCAAACTGTATAAATAGTAGAATATACAGTATTCAAGATAACATTTAAATTTTTGATTTGTTGTGCTGGGCTCATATTTTATTGACAAGCCATCAAAAGAGACACTTAAGTCTTTATAATATTTAAAACCGCCTTGGCTAGACAGACTTAAGCTATTAAAATAACAACGTTGCTGTCACTTTAGGATGACAAAAACACACACAAATAAAATTAAAAAAAAAACTATACAATTTGGCGCGCAAACTGTCATATTCATGCGCCATTTTCAAGTGCCCTTAATGTTTCGATTACATTTCGTGGTAAAGACATCGAATAGCATTCAACCAGTCGTATTAAAAGCTGCGAGAATATTGTTTCTCTATTATTATTTTTTACTACCTATGCTGATAGCCTTGAGAGGGTATTTTAACTTCGCCCTAACTTATGTAGGTGAGCTCACGGGAATCAAACCGGAGTGTTGCTAACACTGACCCTAGCAAGAGCTAGACCTCGGATCGGATCGGAAACGCGACCCACTGAGAAGATCCGGCGAGAAACTCAGTGGGCTGTGTCTATGGGTTAATTCGCTCGCCGAGCCCTTCGTCGCAAGCGACGGGTTCGGCGAGGACAGTGACTGGTGCTTGTGGTTCATAAAAGCACTGTTAATGGATCAGGAGGATCCGTAATGACGTGCTTTGGGCGACGTCGACGGCTTAGCATTCGGTCTACAGGATCGGGTATGTAGTCTCCAGCGGCCACGACAAGAGGGTTCTCATGTCGTGCCGCCTTCTCAAAGTGGCGCAGTTTCTCTATATTGTATTCTTGTTTTATATCTTATGTAATTTTTTGAATTTCCAACATAGCATAGCAGTATTTTGTAAATATCAATTTCATTTCTATCTAATGTTTGTAATGTTCCCTTTAAAATTGTAGATTATGTATGTGACTTTTAAGTATTTCATCAAATTCTTTCAAATGTCAGATTCTTTATCGCAAATCAAAGACAAAAAGTAAGCTTCTTAAAAATCCTAAAATAATAACGTGTTTTTTGCAATAATAACAGATTACTCGCTTGGCGTTTGATCGTATATGTAATGAAACCCCTTTGTAATCCTGATATAAATCACGAGCTCGTAAATTTGTGAGCCTACTGAGCACATAGGTACATAAATAAATGAATTATCACCTGAAGCCTAAACCGGAAAAGCAAGCACTTTTAATGTTATATTTCGAATTATCAAAAAAATTCAACGAACATAAAAAAGAATATTGTTTTCTTTTTCTGTCATCTATTCATTCTGGAAACTGGATTATTTCGATTCAATTTATTTTCTTACGATTTAAAAAAATGTTCAAATTTAAAATATATAAATCTATACTAATATTATAGAGCTGAAGAGTTTGTTTGTTTGAACGCGCTAATCTCAGGAACTACTGTTCAGATTTGAAAAATTCTTTCAGTGTTAGATAACCCATTTATTGAGGAAGGCTATAACACCACAGTAAGGCCAATACAAGTGGAGCACCAATTAAGAATGTTTGAAAATAGGGGTTTAAATAGATCCTTAACATTCTATAATACAAAAATATTTTCACTTTCTACGTAAATGAAGTGGGGATAAAATTTAGCGTAAGTAACTATTCCACGCGGACGGAGTCGCGGGCAAAAGCTAGTTTGTTACACACAGTAATAGAAACCTGTTTGCATAAAATGTTTTCGGGTGATACTATTTTTTTTGCTTTGAATTTTTTCAAGAACGAGTAAGGAATACCAATTGAACCTTCCTTAACATTTGTAATAAGTAAGTTATAAAGCACGATTCGATTCTATAGTGCCGTCTATTTCTGCGCAGAAAACATTAAGCGTAGGGCGGGAGAGTAAATATCCTAAGGCAACTGAGACTTCTAAGTAATCTGAATCGATTATATTTATTGTATAGATAAATTATCAAATTCACAGTCCATCTGGGGCCAAGGGGTTACTGGAGCTTATAGACAAGTTAATACCGCCACCCACCTTGAGAAATGAGGTCGGAGTCTCAATCGAATTGTGGTACGGCTTTCCCACCCTTCACACTATAACGCATGACTGCTTCGCGACAGAAATAGGAATGTGGTACTGATCCTTCAGGTTTACAGTAGCCTCAGCAAACGCTAGTTAGCGATCGGGTAGCCCTGGTATAATACTCAGAGGACGCTGCTACAGATTCCTCCGTAAACCCCTTTGTCGCCTTTTACGACCAAGAAGAAACGTGGTCACAGTTCTCGTCGAACCCGTCGAATGCGATGAAGAGTTCGGGAATAATACTTACAAACACAGCCCACTGATTTTCTCGCCGGATATTTTCAGTGGGTCGCGATTCTGATTCGGTGGTAGATTCACCGAAGCGCTTCCCTTCCTAGCAAGTCTAGTGTTAGCCAAGCCAACTTCAACTGGACCAAGAGCTATCACGCCAAACATTTTCATTCTATATAAAAATCAAAGCAGAAGAGATTTTTATCTCTCTTTTTACTTGTTAATCTCAAAAATGACTAACTAATTTGACCGATCCAGATAATGTTAGGTTTTTATTTCATTCAAATCGGCTCACAGATACGTAACATTACATGCCGATTTGAAAGTGCTCACTATGTCTCGGATACACATACTTACATTTAAAAAATAAACATGTTTTGAAATCCACTACATTCACTAAATCTAAATTTCATTTAAACAACCGCCTAAACTATATTAAAACAAACATTTAAATAAAATATTCAGACTTTTTATCATCACGATGAATACAAGTAAGTTTGAAAATCGAATTCTACAACACGGTAGCTGTCATAACTCAAAACGCTCTTTTTTTTTCATTTCCAAAACCGGCCAGACACATATTATTATTCCGTACTTCATTCACATTTGTATAGACGGACAAAAGGGACAGGGAACTATGGCCATAGAATACACGACATTATCTGTGAAATTATAAAAGAACGTAGAATGTCAGAAGGAATATGTTACGCGTTTATTCAATGCTGTGTAAAACAAACTGACATCGAATGTAAATACTATTGTTCGGCGTTGTCATCTAAGAGTAACATTTATAATGGGCATCTAATGGGCTTTGTGATGGTACGTCTGCGACGGATACTTCCGTGGGTTGTGTGCGTGTGTGTTTGTGACATTGAAATACGCGGTGATGTTTTTTTTTTTTTATGTCGGAAGTCTTTTTGTTACTTTGAATTATGATTTGATCCACTTAGATCTGCTAGAGTTTTGCAAAATGTCTTGGATTATTAAAAAGATCTGTAATTGTCGGATGGTGATGCAGTACGGTAACAATGACTTTGCCTTCTGATCTATATAAGGTTTTTTTGTTTTTCCAATACATTCGGATTTTGACACACAGGAATTCATACTGATTTCGAAATTGCTCAATATTGCTAACAACTTAATAATTAAAGGGACGCGACCATGTAACGACGTGTTTTTAAAAAAAATCTTAAATTGTAATTTTATTTATAAACTAGCTGACCCGGCAGAATTCGTAGTGCCTCAATCGATAAATAAAAGACCTAAACTTTTGTATAAAATAAACTTAAAACAAACAAAAGGAATCTGTCCGACGGGCGACACATCAAAGGAAAAACAAAATTGTTATTTTTCTTTAATTCCGAGCATTTTCATATTTATCTACCTTTTAAACCTTCTCTGGACTTCCACAAATAATTCAAGACCAAAATTAGCCAAATCGGTCCAGCCGTTCTCGAGTTTTAGCGAGACTAACGAACAGCAATTCACTTTTATATATATAGATTAAAAAAAATGTCTGTCAAAGTATTGTGTGTTTTATTACTTTGTGCATATTCAACAAGACTCTGGCCGTTTATCCACGGTGCCATGAGCGGTACAGCGTGTCCGTGATTACAAAATAAAATTTACCGTTCGGAATATATTTCATTCATGGTCTCACAATATATGCAGTTCCATTTTTGTGTACAAATCTCTTTATTGTCTCTCATATTTCCAAGCAAATAGCGAACATATTTAAGTATAGCACGAAAGAAGACGCTTTTCTACCTTTAAACGTAGCTTTAAGCTGCCCTCACTAACGATAACTGAAGCTTTTGATTGTATTAAAACTTACTGTTTATTTTGCGGTGATAGGAGATGTAACAATGCTATTAACAGCAGAAACATTTTAAGCATTCATAGCTTTTTAATTATTTATTGCATAGATGGGTGGACGAGCTCACAGCCCACCTGGTGTTAAGTGGTTACTGGAGCCCATAGACATTTACAACGTAAATGCGCCACCCACCTTGAGATATAAGTTCTAAGGTCTCAGTATAGTTACAACGGCTGCCCCACCCTTCAACCCGAAACGCATTACTGCTTCATGGTAGAAATAGGCAGGGTGGTAGGTAGCTTTGTAGATATTTTTAAAACGTATGTTCCTTAAATTGAATCGCGAAAGAAGAACACGTGAAAGTTCTTCGTGTAGAACGTCATTTTTTTTTTTTTTTTTTATGAACGGCAAACGAATGTTTGTAACAGTCGAAATACGGATCTCGTATTTGTTGCCCAATAGGAAAACTAGACCGTCGAGAGCTCCATTGTTCTCTTCATTTATGCTAATGCTATTCTTTGTTTGATATTATTAAACACATATTTTTAATGGAGAACCACACTGAGTCAGGTGCTTTTTCGAGACGAGTTCATGTCAAGGCTCAAATGAGATCCGGTATTGCTTGGAATACGTTCGGCGATGGATTTGAGAGTCTGACATATTCGTAGCTCTGAGTAATTGTATTCATATTTTGTATAGCGGGCGGGTATATTGTGATACTGGTCGTTGTAATTCATTAAACAAAAATAACGCAAGTGCAATGAATTATCAAGGCAAATTTAAGTAGTGAGTACTGAGTTTACTGGTGGTAGGACCACTTGTGAGTCCGAGCGGATAGGTACCACCACCCTGCCTATGTCTGCCGTGAAGCAGTAATGCGTTTCGGCTTGAAGGGTGGGGCAGCCCCTGTAACTATATTGAGACCTTAGAACTTGTATCTCAAGGTGGGTGGCGCGTCTACGTTGTAGATGTCTATGGGCTCCAGTAACCACTTAACACCAGGTGGGCTGTGAGCTCGTCCACCCATCTAAGCAATAAATAAAAAAATTAAAAAAAAACTTATTGTTTTCCTGCCCTTATTCCACCGTGTTTGTTTGGTGCAGCTATTATCATGCTGCTTAGGGATGTAGCATGAATTTTACGACAGGCCGCCTGGCTGATTTCAATCCTCCATGGAATAAATGCTATCGTTGACACAAGATTGTGACCAGAAGAGATCTGTTTAATCGCGAGACATCCACTGGAAGATATGGATCGATTCAATTCAAAGCCGGGAACCGCAAGTCCGTATATATTAAATTATACGTATGTTTAGTTTAGTTATTAGATATCCCGAAACATAATTATGGTATTAATACCAGAAAAGAAGTAGGATAATAATTATGACTTTGATAGTGATCTTACAGGATCTTATGAAACAAAAGTAATGCTCCACGTTGAGTGAGACACGCAGAAGAATCTTTGAGTTTTACTAATATTTATTTCGGCAATAACGTTTGAAACATTTATGAGCAAACCCCAAATTTTCATCTAAGCACTGAGCAAGAGTTGTACAGTGAAGATGACAAACCCGATCACTAATTCATAAGAACTTAGACGCACTGGCGGAAGCTATTTACAAAATTTATACCGTCTCATCGAAGCTAACATCCACAAAGCGTGCCTCTTAGACGTCAATGGTCCCACTAAAAGGCGTAACGCAAACACAAGTGTACTAAGACTCGTTGCATTCCATACAAAGTACTACTCAACAATATGTACCTGTTTAACAGGACTCGCAAATATCCCTGAACTTCCTGCCGACAAAGAATCGACGCGGATCCGACACGCCCAAATCAAAATATATTATAGATTTCGTAAATTCGCGAAAAAAAAAAACCGATGATATTTATTTACGAGGGAGAAAAAAAAAGCGCATCGGCATTCGCGCAATCAATCAACCGATAAGCCAATAAACCTCAACGATGCTCTTTTCAATTTAGAATTCGATTTTTGTCGTCCATTGTCGGAAATAGCCAGCGGCAGGGCGCGAATCTGCCTTGTCGAATTGCATAATGGAATGCGACCGGAAGTGAGCGCCGGTGTCTCGACTTGAATGAAACTATGTTGGATGCGCACAGGAACATTCATTGAGTTGGCAGTGGCAATGTCAGTGGATGAATACCGTCAGCCGAATAACAACAATGAATATGTGAATAACGTAGTGTTGTAGTTAAACGCATTTTGAGCAAAGTCGTGCCGCACGAACTAATTTTGAAACTAGCATTATTTAGAAAATTATAATCGACCTCGCATTTGTCTCCATGGGAGTCAAGATCCCATACGTACTTCTAACCTTTTATACGGGAACACAGGACTGCTTTGCCGAAACTGAAACAGTGTGTGAGTGCCTATTTCTATTTGCCAATTTAGGCGGCGGCTTGGCTCTGCCCTTGGCATTTCCGAAGTCCAAAGTAGTTCCAAGACCAAAAGTAGCTTATAAAGGAACAAGCTTATCCATCGGTCTCTTTCACTCCGTCCCCCTCCTCTACGTATTTTAGGTTTGAAAACTTTATTCGATGTTTTCCAAAAGACACATTTTTTGAATTCTTCTTCTTCTTCGTCGCTTTCTTCATTTCTGAAGGTCGTATCCCTGAACCTGGACTCTCGACACGGCGCCGGTTGGTAGCCGGATCGCATACAGTCTCATTCTGTACTTGGTCCACTTTCATAGGATTACTTGGGAAAACTAGCGCAGTGGTTTCCCCTTGCCTTCTGCGCGGCAGTGATGTTGGTTGTGATAGTCAGTACGCCCTGCTGCCAACGACTGACCTCCGGTTTAAAGTATCTATAGATGATCGGAGTCCCCCTATATTTCTAAAGGTGCGAATTGTCTATTTTTAAACTATATGCTAAATTAAGTTGTATTCACACTTTTTATATTATTTATGTTTCTTTGATGAAGCATAAATGATGATACGGAGTTAAGCTGACCTCTTGGACATGTCATTCAAATTGTATCTCAATATTACTATAACAAATAAATTAATAAATATTTATTAACAATCACGCCACGTTAACTGGTCCCGTGGTAAGTTTGTAAAGAACTTGTGTTACAGGTACCAGATAACGGAAATAAATGTAAGATTTTTATTATACACATACACATATTTAATATGCATCCATAACCCTGGAAAAGACATTTTATATTTATCATACAAATATCTTCCCTTGGCGGGATTTGAACCCGCGACCCCCTTTTGTAGTGACCATGTCACTTACCACTACACCAGACGGCCTTTACTATATTATATACAATAATAAAAAGATTACATAATAATATTTATAATTACAAAAATTAGTATTCCGTCTTTATAAATCGTTTAAACAAAATTGATGAATTATTGTATTATAATAAAAAAAATACATATTGTACAACAATACAACGCCCCCGGTACAAAAGAAAAAAAAACTTTTGTCATCTCCCGACCATAGGAAAAAAAAGCTCCGGGTTGTCAGAGTATAAAATTTAAAAGTCCCATTATAAAATATGTATTACACGCTACACGCATACAAAGTTGTTAGGGCATTTCTGAATGAAACGGTTCGCGTATACGTTTGACTTGTACCTATTGTGTCAAATTGTCCGTGAAATCATTCGAGATGTACGATTTATTGTGTGGGAATGGTTCACCTTTGCGATTAATGGATGGGTAATTAGGGGGGATGTTGTCACGAGCTCATTATATTAAATTAGGGGGAGATATGTAATAAATCGGTGATTGAATTCGTTCGAAAACAAATATAAAATGTAAACGAATTTTGTTTGTACGACTCCGTATCGTTGTTGAGTTTTGATAACGGCACATAATTTGGAGCAATGTAACAAACAACACGTTCTAATAAAATATTAAAATTAACTAATTAATTAGTGGTGGTTAGACCTCTTGTGAGTCCGCACGGGTAGGTACCACCGCCCTGCCTATTTCTGCCGTGAAGCAATAATGCGTTACGGTTTGAAGGGTGAGGAAGCCATTGTAACTATACTGAGACCTTAGAACTCATGTCTCAAGGTGAGTGGCGGCATTTACGTTATAGATGTCTATGGGCTCCAGTAACCACTTAACAATAGGTGGACTGTGAGCTCGTCCACCCATCTAAGCAATAAATAAATAAAACTAACAAATCAGAGATCACCCTACAATTTACGTATACATATCGACGCTTGAAAGGCAAACCTGACTAAGCGACAATGCGTGAAGATAAAGTACAGTAGACTAATTTAAAGTTGAAATACCTGAAAACAAAATTTATTTTAACGAATCTAGCTGTAGTAGAATCTAGCTAGTAGCTGTAGGATTGAAATGATTTTAATAGACCTTTTTTTTTAATAGACCTAGAACTATTTTTTTTTGCGCATCGAATATGGTTATTGCCTATCATTTATGTACAAAGCAGTAATTGTCGCTTAGTCACGTTTGCCTTTCAAGCGTCGATATGTTTTTATTTACGATATTAGTTTTTTTCCATCGCTATATTCTTGTTCGTTCAAATGACGGTTTGTATTAAAACAGAAGAATTACACGCAGCATAGAAAGAGCGAAAATTACAAAAGCCCAAAAATGATTTCATCGCGATAACAGCAACAAAGGAATTTAAGCTTTATAATTTGGTGATGCGACGTAATTTCCTACGAACGACAGTATTCGTGTGAACACTTTCTTTGCATCGTATAAAGCCAGTCCACAGCCTCTAATTAGTGTTAATCAAATATTATCCTCTTTGCTTTTGAGGTTGTATCCGTTTAACCATGTGGATACAGTAACTGTACTTTCATTCTCCAATACACGTTGTCTCTAATTCTGATCTAAGACAAACGAAAAAATTGTCTGCTATTTAGAAGTTAAGTGTTAAATTGTTATTCGCTCACAAGCTGGTTGCATCCTCCTCTTTGCATCGTGTTCCTCAGTGCTGAGGGTCGTGACCTTTACGGAGCATTTTTTTTGGAATATGTTCCTTCATTCTTTCCAGTTCTCTACGCAGTGGATCGCGACATTGCTGCTGGAGTACAATGTCGTCTTAATTTTATCGGACCAGCGCATGAGACTAAGCGCAAGTCGTCGTGGCCTAAAGGTTAAGACGTCCGGTGCATTCGTGTTGAGCGATGCACCGGTGTTCGAATCCCAGGCGGGTACAAATTTTTTAATGAAATACGTACTGAACAAATGTTCACGATTGACTTCCACGGTGAAGGAATAGCATCGTGTAATAAAAATCAAACCTGCAAAGTTATAATTTGCGTAATTACTGGTGGTAGGACCTCTTGTGAGTCCGCACGGGCAGGTACCACCGCACTGCCTATTCCTGCCGTGAAGCAGTAATGCGTTTCGGTTTGAAGGGCGGGGCAACCGTTGTAACTATACTTGAGTCTCTAGATATACCAAAGTAGGTGGCGCATTTACGTTATAAATGTCTATGGTCTTCAGTAACCACCTAACACCAGGTGGGCTGTGAGCTCGTCCACACATCTAAGCAATAAAAAAATAAAATAAAACTAAGCCCCCTAAGCTTATTTCCTTCCACTTTGCCGGTGATGAGTAGATTTTCGAGATTGTGACCATAATTAAAAATGTTGCAATCATATGTTAAAAACTTTTTTTATATTGTAAGTATTGGTTAATTGGGTCAATTTCACGTGGTCAATTGGCAGTACTGCCGCATTTCATTTCGGGACTATTGCCAACCTTTTCCTTCGCGGCTGAGAACCTTGAATTCACCCATCCATCTTAGGCAAGCAACAAACTCCCTGAACCAGAAGCGACCCATTCCATCACAAAAAAAAAGTTTCGAAAACACAAACTGTCTCAATTTTAAATTGACTTAAATTATTTATCTATTATTTCCGTGTATCCTTCACTAGCTACTTTTTCCGTTCTGGGGCTTCGGGTCTATGATATTCATTGTCTTTTGTTTGTTGTTGATAATTCCGGTAATGTCCTTAAAATTTCATAAATAGAATAAACATTTGACATAGATTTCAAGGAACTGTCAAGATCTGTTGTTTTTTGAAACCATAACTTTAAGCAATCGCAATAAATGCTTTCTTTAAAGGACACCAGGATTAAATACGACCGAAAAATATTTTAATACTATATAGGCTCATTTTTTTATTGCTAAGAAGGATTGACGGGCTCACGGCCCACCTGGTGTTAAGTGGTTAGCGGGGCCCATGGAAATCTATGACATAAATGCCGCCACCTACATTGAGATATGAGTTCTAAGGTCGCAGTAGCACATCCCATTCACCACGAATCAATAATAATGCGATACAAATACGATTTGAATGATATAACTACTCAAACACCAAACTGCTAGCAACCGTTAGTTGTACAACATTAAAAAAAACTACGTGTAATCTTTTTTTTTGTTTTGTTTTGTAAATAAAATTTAACACAAAACAAACATTCGTAATAACGTATCGCAAACAAATAAATATTATGATATCGTTACATTATTGATTCTATCTATCAGTACTCATTCGGGGATCATTCTAAATTAATTTGCTCGAATCTCAAGATATTATTTCAATAGTTAACATTGCATTGCAATAACGTAAAATCTTACAGCGAAATTGATTGACAAAGCGATCTTTAGCTTCAAGCGAAAACATTTAGGACATAGTTTGGCTTGTCTCAATTTTTACCTATACGACTATACGCTTTTCGGATTTTTGTTTGCCGCTCGAAGCAAATATTTGAAGCTAGTGTTTCAATGTATGACGTTTTGTTGGTTTTTAGTTTTATTATTAGTGATGTAAGTCTAATTAATAACGTAATTGCTACTTGATAGATCTGTGAGCTATGAAGGAACTTATCGTTTGTTTTCTATTGTTTCTGTTTGACAAACAACTTTGTTAGCTTACATAGTACACACATTACATTAAGCTTCATAATTTGTTCAATAATTCAATAATTTGTTTGTGATCTCCACTTTTTTTTTATTGCTTAGATGGGTAGACGAGCTCACAGTCCACCTGGTGTTAAGTGGTTACTGGAGCCCATAGACATCCACATCGTAAATGCGCCACCCACCTTCTGATATAAGTTCTGAGGTCTCAAGTATAGTTACAACGGCTGCCCCACTCTTCAAACCGAAATGTATTACTGCTTGACGGCAGAAATACGGACTCACAAGTGGCCCTATCACCAGTAATTACGCAAATTATAATTTTGCGGTTTTGATTTTTATTACACAATTCAATCGTAAAAATTTGTTGAGTACGTATTTCATTAGAAAAATTGGTACCCGCCTGCGGGGTTCGAACAGCGGTGCATCGCTTCAACACGAATTCACCTGACGTCTTATCCTTTAGGCCACGACGACTTCAAAAGATCCCTGCACCCTGCACAGATAATCACTCCACCGAGCCTGAGCTAAATTTAAACATTAAAAGACCACAATAACGTATTCATTAGCAACATCGCAATAAGAAAAGCATATTATTTACATTCGACTCAAAATATTTTCGTACGTTGCACTGTCGAATCCGGTATCAAGCGCGTGATACATTTCTGAACTTAATATCTCTGCCAGTAATTAAAAGGAATTTTCCGTGTCAAGACAAAGAGAGTCACTATCTGCCCGATAACGTCTTTTATTTATCTCGACGTTGACTAATGCTGCGTGATTCCGTTTTGACGTAAATTAACATTAGTTAAAGCCTTCTTGATGTGCGTGCTATTTTTATGTAACCTCAATGTTTCGCGCTATTGAATTTCGAATTTCGAAATGCGAATAAAACAGGGATATTTAACCATCCTAGATAGAACCTAAAACCATATTTTAAATAAAATAAATTATTTAAAATATATATATGTATTTTATTTTAATTTAAGTTATTAAATATATTTTATTATATTTAAAATATATTTTAATTTAAGTACCTAAACTCACATTATGATGGCTTAAATTAAATAATAGTTAATAATCTACGTCATTTGTTAGAATTAACATTGCAGTTCACCCAAACAAATTGAATGGTATTACATTTACTAAAATGGTATTACATTTAAATTTTGTAATCGCATCCGCTTTTTTTCTTACTAACTGGACCTGTTATTGGCCTTGCATAAAGAAACAGTGTTCTTAACTTAAAAAAATTAATGTTCGCGCGATTTTCTCACTCGATATTAATAAATAAACTCTTCCAGTAAATAATTTTTTAACATTAATTAGGTAGGAATAGACTAAGACAAAACCGCTATACATAATGTTCAGAAGTTTTTTTTTTTAAGAAACTTTGCCCACTAAGGTATCCAGTATATTATTTGTAATAATAGTCAACTATTGCGGACCCATAAAATAAGTTTTTTTTTATAGCCCTTGTAGGCAGACGAGCACACGGCCCACCTGATGGTAAGTGGTTACTCAGTACTTACTTCAGCAATGCCAGAGGCAGAGCCAAGCCGCTGCCTACCATATAGTTATATAGTTAAATAGATAAGTATTCATTTAAAGAACAGTTGACTAAAACATAAATCAGTCAACTGTAGTCACACTGTAGTGTCCAATGACTCCAGCTCATCATCATGATAAGCAGTCTCCTGCTAGACAAAGGTCTCTCCAATTGCACGCCGCTGAGCTCAGCCCTCTGCTTCTCTCATCGACTCTGATGATGATTAAAAAAATGTTTTTTATTTTTTATTGCTTAGATGTGTGGACGAGCTCACAGCCCACCTGGTGTTAAGTGGTTACTGGAGCCCATAAATGTGTGGTGTCGTGGGAAACCGGATAGGAACGAAGTTCCTTATTATAAAAATATTAATTTTAAGTTCTATTCGAGGTATAAAGAAAATAATTATTCCGTTATACATTTTTTATTATGATTTTTTTATTGATAAAAAAAGACTACTTTACAAAAGTTATCAACTTCATTTTATTCACAATGATTTATAAAAAATATATATAATAATAATATACAAAGAAACAGCGATTTATATGAATAATAATAATAACCGTCATCACGTAGACTATACATTAGACACTGTATAGCCATTATATTAAGACTATACATAAATAATAAAAATCTTACGTTACGGACGTTTTTTCCCGGTTAGGGTACCCCTCCGCATCGTCCCATAAAGAACTTCGTACCAAACAAAAAAAAATATTAAAGTCGATCACTGATTCAACGCCACATTCGACTTGAAGGTCCGATTACAATATTTACATAAAACGTACGTTTCTCGGGTGATTTTCCACGAACTTATCACGCAAAATGGCGGCCCAGCTCCTCCACTAATGATTTCAACAAACAATAATTATCTGAAGTCACACGTCCGGCGATGTTTGTACTCGTTATTGGCTAATGCATTACATTTCTCATTGTCATATCTATTTAGGATATTATAAAAAGTATTTTGCTTTACACTTTTCGTGTTGTTCCTTAGAACATTTGTTTACGCTTCTGTGAAATCAAATATTGTAATAATTTAGATAAATATAGGAACTGTTTTTTTTTAATACGGTTATTTTATGTAATATGATTACGACTCACTAAAATAACTACTTTTTTATTGCTTTGATGAGAGGACGAGCTCACGGCCCACCTGACGTTAAGATAACAGTTCTAAGGTCTCAGTATAGTTACAACGGCTGCCCCACCCTTCAAACCGAAACGCATTACTGCTCCACAGCAGAAATAGGCAGGGTGGTGGTACCTACCCGCGCGGACTCACAAGAGGTCCTACCACCAGTAAGCACGCCTCACTAAAAATACTCAGGTATTTAAATAAGGATCAAAATTTAACAGTGGCTCAGAGAGGCCGGTGCTATATACCGATCTACCGACTGAACCGACCATTATCATGTGACTGTTCAAATAAACAATTAACAGATACAAAGAAGACAGCAAAACAAAACGTCAAGCAGGATCCTCCGAGTGTGAATTGCTCGCATAAGAGTGGCAAATGCAAGGCATTTTGAAGTACTCGTTATCAATTACATGTGTATCGCTAAACAAACATACTGTATGAATCTGCGGACACCAATTGAAAACTCAAATAATCTCGCGCTTTTGGGCGCTATGCCTCGCTTGTGTTATATTTATTTTCTAGTGCTGTGTTGGACAGTGGCTTGCTGACGAGCTTGCTCTTTCTAATATTTGATCCTGCTTCAGTGTTACACGTTTTTTTTATAATTTAAGACTTAAAATTTAGACAGTCGGATCATGTATAATTTATATATAAAAAACGAGTAGAAAGTAAGATGTAATAAAATACTAATTTCAACATGAAATTGCTTGTGAAATTGAAGTAATAAATTCCTTTTTAATGTAGTAAAAGTGCAGATGAACTAATGCCATGTGGGCTTATATGGGCGATTACCGAAATCCACAGACAACTCTACGGTTAGTAGGACCGCTGACAAATAGACTTCAAATTGCACTAAAATAACTATTTTGCTGCGAAAACAAAATTATTTTACAGAACTTTTCCCCTTAAACAAAACATCTTACTTGATTTCATTTATATTTCATATCATTTATAATTCATATTGTTTATATAATTATGCATATCTTGTAATACAACCCAATTTGCTTATTTATTTTTAAGAGAAACAATATAAGCGTTGGTGCCCGAATGAAGAAAATCTCAGTTTATTCGTACCAAAGTATGTAGGCTATCGTATTGTTGTATTCACATTGTCATAATTGTCAATGTCTTGTGGAGAGTATTAAACAGAAGGCAGTGGCTTAGTTCTGTCTCTGATATTGCTGATGTCCATGAGTGACGGTAACCACTCACCGTGGGCCTTATGCTCGTCTGCCTAAACGGGCTCAACAAAGTTGTTGTCTACTCAGCTAGAGTAAAAAAGAAGTTATATAAATAGATATCAATAGTTGATACTGACATATAAGGTACGAATTTAGTTAAATAAAGTTGTAACTGTATTAATCAAGAATAACATTGATAATATGCAGACGAATTGCACAAAGACTAGACTAGAAGATTGCACAAAGTGAGTTGCTCGCTCCGGGCATTTCAATATTGCAATAATTGTTACGTTATAATACTCATTGTAAAAATGAATATTTAAAAAAAATCTAATATTAAAAAAAAAAGTGTGTGTGTCCGCTCCGACGCACGACTGGAGTTTACTGGATATAAATATAAATTTGTGTCAGTTGAATACAGTAAAATATGGAAGTTACGTATTCTAGTGAGAATGATCCGGGAGTTGCGGAACACGTGGATGCGGTAATTAAGTAAGTCTATATAATTCACTTTTACAATTAATATATAAGTTGTCCATTCACTGATAGAAGGAATTGT
The DNA here is from genome assembly GCF_003987935.1 of Bombyx mandarina. The sequence goes on along the minus strand of NW_021011544.1, from coordinate 1,799,502 downwards.
TTATATTTAATAAGCTTTATTAATAAATGATTTGTAGCGGGTTATATTCGGGTATCAACCCACTAACAGTTGATACGTTCAGGAATCGAACCCGAACGGCGTCCGGCCACAAGCAAAACGATGTCGGTAAATTAAACGAAACAATACGAGAAATAGTTCTATATTACGACAACACGATACACTACAGATTATTAACAAATTAACGAGACACAAAACAAACGACTAACAAATATATGAAAATACAATAATGAGAGAAACGCGCGATCAGTACGAGGCTTTGTGGCGGACTGCCGGCGCAGCAGCCCGGCGTCACCTGCGATAACGCGGCCGCGCGTTGGCTCCTGATTGGCTAATCAGGAGCCAATCAGGCGCATAACGCATTTCGTGTGACATGCTATACTCTCTAGTACGATTTTGGTCCCCATAATTTTCATACCCCGGGCCTATATATGTAAATCGATTCTTAAGGAGTAAACTCCAAAAAAAAGAAGACATGCCCGCTGAGTTTCTTGCCAGTTCTTCTCAGGATGGAGGCTAGTTTTTGTGAATTGGCGGTAGTTCTTTTTGACGTTCAACAAGTATGTACTTTAACCTAAGTTGAATAATTTTTTTCTATTTGATTTGATTTGAAAGCCAACTTTTCCAACAAAAACATTTGAGCTACTAAACCCACAACAAGCAAGTAAAAAACGTTTACGCTTAAGTAAACGAAGCATAAGACGTAAAAAGGTACCAGAGGGTCACATTACAATGTTGCCGATAATTTGTGCAGTCGACGTTATCGCCCGTTTCATTAACACGTGACATCAAGATATGCCATCGTCAATGGAAGAAACCGGAAGCAATACCTACTAAACGCGCAATGTAACACAAAATTGTATTTAATTTTATTACGTAAGAAATACATAAATAACATTTTCTGACGCACCTTATACAGTTATAGCTTAATTTTTTTAAAGGATTTTATGACCTAGTAACTAAGGTCACATGTCTTATTTTAATTTACACTTTTATGTAAAATGATAATATGGAGCGAATGAAATGAAATGAAATGAAGATAATTAATTTAAGACATTAATCAACTGAAATGAAATTAAATGAAATGAGATGGAATTATATGGGATGAAATAATATAATCTCAGTAACATTACTGTGATTTTTTCAGTGGACTTTTTGAAGGATCCCGATAAGTTATGTCGAGCGGCTTTGTTTCATTTTTCCACATTTGAGCACTTTCACATATATTAAACAGTTAATAAATCACCGTTATTACACATTTAAACCTGAAGAAACACTAAATAGACAAAATAAAACAAATCACATAACTTCACTCCTCGCATTCCCGCCAAAAAGTACAGTTATAGCTATAGTTATATGTATAAACTTTTATAGTCCTACCTCACGTCTTAATGAATCCATACCATTCGCTCTCAGTTTGTTGGACATTGCTTGTTCTAATGATAGTAGCGGCCATACAAGACACTGTACTCGTTGAAGGGCATCAAGCCGCTGAGCATCTAGCCAGTGTGCTAAGTGCGAGTTTTTTAATGTTCTCGATAGCGTAAAAGTTAACCCAATTTTGTATGCAGTTGGAATAGCGCCTCTAAAGGCAAACGTAGGCAAACGAACTCCGAGAGCTCACCTACTCGCTCGGTTACGCTGCCTGTCCCTTCATTATTTTTCCTTGACGTTAGGGTACTAGCTAATTTTCCTTGGAATAAATAAAAATAAATATAAGTAAATATATATTTCAGAAATTCTTAGATAGAAAAAAAAAACAGAATAAAGAAAATAAGGGATAAATTTCGTAATGCATCGATATTGCTATTTTTTTCCTACCTATTCTAGTAACCTCAAGAATTCTAGATTCACCGAGCGTTACTAACACTGGCCCTAGCAAGAGCAGTGCTTCGCAGTATCTACCACCGGATCGGAAACGCGACCCACTGAGAAGATCCGGCGAGAAACTCAGTGGGCTGTGTCTATGGGTTAATTTACTCGTCGAGTTCTTCGTCGCAAGCGCCGGGTTCGGCAAGGACGGTGACTGGTGCTTTAGGCACCTAAAAACACCGTTAATGGATCAGGAGGATCCGTAATGACGTGCTTAGGGTGACGTCGACTGTTTACCATTCGGTCCACAGAATCGGGTATGGAGACATTTGCATTTCATATTTCATGTAGTAGAAATTAAAACTCAGAGGTTCGTACAGGAAAATAGATATTAGTGGCATCGTTCAGTGTCGTAATGCATGCCGTATATGAGTCCGTAACACACAAATGTCTGATTCGTTTATAATACTTGACACAGTGATTAAAATAATAATAAAATGAATATAATAATAGTAAAATACTGTATATCATTGACAAATATTAATCTTAGCCATAGTGTCTATTAATACTGTTTGCATTTAGATACACTATTTTAAGATCACTGAGTAAGCAAAGCCATTCAAGAATATAACACTTTAAAGCTGTACAGTCAGTTGCAAAAGTGCATGGATGGTACAGTCAAAAAAAGTATGAATTCATAATTAACGCCATCTAGATAAATAGGTATACAATATTACTATATAAATATTATTTAAGTAAAATCACAAATATATTCATATCGGGTTATATACGTTACAGACTCCACGTGAAGTAAATAAGCGCGATCGAGTTTATTTTCGATACCTTGGACGTGTGTTCACAGGATGATCGAACTTAAGCTTATACCTATACATGCAATTTTGTAGCTGACCGTACAATAGATACTGATACAGAGAATGTATATCGTTGGCAATATTTTTAATTGATTACCCTACCAAAAAGAATTGTCTTTGAGTTTAAAAAAAATACACTCACAATTTAGAATGAGAATCATAAAAATCGTTTTCCCATGAATCACCCTATCATTTTCAGTGACAAATTACACAAATTCTTGTACCCGCATCCGACCCAAAGCGTTTCAAATATAAATATTATATGTTTATATATTGATAGAGTTGAGCGTTTGTCAAACATTGTTGTATACGGTGCCAATATTAACTCTAGCTATCGTTCTTTGAGCCAAGGCCTCGGTCAAGGCTTTCTACTGTCAATATTTTGGAATACAATTATGTGAATGACAGTTAATCTTTGTTAATTTGACGTTTATTAGCTTGTTTTAAGAGTGATTTGAAGATTAACACAGTTTGTTTGGTATTGAAGATTCAATGAATGAATTCTTGTTGTCATTCGTACGTGGCTCGTGTATTGTGTAAATGTTTAATCTAACGAATTGAAGTTTAACGTTCAGTTAATTCTAAATAGAAACATTTCATATTATTCGATGTAGTAATAACAGATCAATTAACTCATAAAGCCGCCTGCCTGTTTATTTACAGATACTTTGGTAATATTTAATTTAATATGTAGGTATTTTGTATGAGAATTCAAAATGTACCAAATTGTTTTTTTTAGGTAGGTACAAAGTAAATATAAAATGGTCCTCCTTAATATTTAATTTCTAACTATAAGAATTACTTTTTAGGGCTCTTTAGATCCCAAAAAAATTAAAGCTTGAAAACATAAAACAAGTAACCTATCTATTATTAATCACCAGCTTCGGCACAAACACGAATGGAGAACTAAACAAGTGTATTTTTTTCTACCTATTCTAGTGAACTCGAGGGGTCATACTAGATTCACCGAGCGAATAGGTGAGGCGAGAGGTTAACTAGAGGACGTTGCTAACACTAACCCTAGCAAGAGCAGTGCTTCGCAGAATCTACCACCTGATCGGAAACGCGACCCACTGAGAAGATCCGGCGAGAAACTCAGTGGGCTGTGTGTGTGGGTTAGTTTACTCGCCGAACCCTTCTCGTATGCGACGGGTTAGACGATAACGGTGATCAGTGCTTGAGGTACCTAAAAGTAGCGTTAGTAGATCGGAAGGATCCGAAAGACAAGTGTCAATTTATATTCAATTGTGTCCTGTGTGCGTTGTATACAAGCTATGCTTGTGAGCCTACGCCCATTTAGCCTCAATCCGCACAAAGCGTGTCAAACAAGAGCTACCTATACTATCGATAGTAGTAAAAAGCTTAATTTTAAGTTGACATATATTTTTATTGATTCAAGTTCACTCACTGGCGACTTTCATTTGTCCCTAGGGTCGCTAGACAAATGAATTCAGATTCGTAGAAGAGTTTTCAATCATACCAATCCTGAGAGAACACAAGTAGTAGTGAAAGTAGACAAATAAGATAGGTATATACTTTGTGAACATAGTTATGGATCGGGCAGGACTTTAGGTAAAAAAAAAACGACGACATTTAGATTGGAATATTAACAAACGAACTTATAGTCGACCAGTGTGCTTAGTGCGAGTTTTTTAAGGTTCTCGATAGCGTAAAAGTTAACTCAAATTTGTGTGGAGTTGGAACGTTTGTCTACGTTTGCCGCCAAGAGCGCTGTTCCAACTGTATACAAATTTGGGTTAACTTTTACGCTATGGAGAACGTTAAAAAACTCGCACTAAGCACACTGAACACTAATTTGTTTCACTAATACGTGTAAAGTATATGACACATACGTGCTGAAATGATAACCAATTACTAATACTAGAGGTACCGCAGTAGTCGAAATTCGACTATAATTAAGTAGAATTGTAAGTTTGTAAATTATTATGATTGTATGTTATACTTCTATAATCACAAATTTCGCCAAGACTACACTATCAAAAATATTAACAAAGACAAACAATATTTAATCTATTCTCAATTTGACAACAGACGACAAGAACAAAAGTTGGACAATAAAGAGTATTCATGCATGTGTGCGTCAACTACATGGTATGTAGTGTGTGTAATGTTTTCTTTATTGATTTAATGTATATTTTATGCATTATTTAAAAAAAAATTAGCATTGTGCACTTCTTCTCTATATTCTCTATAAGTGTGGAAAATTTCATATTTCTCCGTCCGCTCAATTTTCGTAAAAAGGGATACAAAGTTTTTGCTTCACGTATTAATATATAGATTGATCGAAGCAAACTACAACATGAAAGACTTAACATGTTAAACTGACAGCACCTATATAGTGCTCTAAAGGCGAAAAAGTATCTGTACGTATGTAGCTATATTATTTCTGCATATTCTCGAAGCTTCACTTTATACTATACTAGCGGCCCGCTCCGGCTTCGCTCGGGTCTTTAACAGAAACTTCAACGATATTTGACGTTGTTTTGCGGCATAGCTATAATAGTTAGAAAAGTGCTGTCGTGACATTTTTTGTAAATAATAATGTGTTCTACAAAGTCGTAGTACATTATTTTATTCTATTTCGCAGGGCACGCGATGTAAAGAATATTTTAGGAAATTTTTTTACACCATGGATTACATTATTGGAGTAAGGATCCCTATTTTTTTTCCTAAATATTATAGCCTATGTCACTCGGGAATAGTGTAGCTTCCAAACAGTGAAATAATTTTTCAAATCGGTTCAGTAGTTTCGGAGCCTATTCTATACAAACAAACAAATCATTCCTCTTTATAATATTCTAGTATAGATCTATAGCAATAACAGAGTATTTTGTCGGCAATCATCACCAATGTACCGAATTTGTACAGTCATGTAAGTACTGAAAATTAAAAAGGATGAAATGAAAGAATGAATGAAATAGGAAGTTTCTTTTTAAATATTAACACACACATTAAAGCAAAATGAATGCATGAAATATAAAAATTGTAAAATTATTATTTATTAAATTTATAGAACTTCAATTACTGACTACTTTAATGGGTTGATGGTTCCCTTGTATATTTAAATACATTACTAGATGATGATGATTTTTTTTTTGATAACGCGATCTTTTTGTTTCTTTAAAGCGGTTAGTTGCCCTCAATTAAGAAAAATAGTATTATTATTCGCCAATAGATGTCGGGAAGAGTTGATTATTGAAAACACGAATGAAACAACATTTTCTGAAAATAAATCGTAGCTAGATCAATTTATCGCCCCCGAAATCCCTTGTATACTAAATTTTATGAAAATCGTTGGAGCCGTTTCCGAGATTCAGATTATATATATACAAGAATTGCTCGTATAAAGGTATAAGATAAAGTTGACATGAGTTAGAGGATGATTTTAATGATTTAGAAAACAAAAACAAAGTAGATGATAGAACTAAGTTTTGACGCTTGACTACAAATCCTACATGTAAGTTATGCCAAACAATAACATAACATGAAATTTGTATTTGAATAAAAAAAACTTATCCAAAAACGACACGATCCATGTAACACATCTGCTTAGCACGTAATAAAATCATAATTTAAAATTCCATTCCGCGGTGTAACCTCGATCCAAGAAAGATGGCGTCGTTCTTATCGCGGCCATTTTGTTTGCAGAGCGACGCTGCGCAAGAGTTTGTTTTACGAAGACCTGTTTTAAAGGTCTCCATATTTTAAAAATGTTAATGAGGACATTCGATTTCGGGGTATTAATGTTTGTTCAAGTTTAAAGACCGATGTGCGATTTGTCGTTTACCCTAAATGGAGGCGTACGTTGTTAGATAACCTAACTTTGTCTTATTATTGAAGCCCACAGTCTTCGCAAACATTACGGTACGTAGGTATTTAGAGGTTTGCAATATCAGCTAATATTTGACATGATCACAGTGTTAAATATTTTTATGTTGACAAAAAGCTGTTTCTGCTATTGAAAAAATCCTGAAATTTATTTATTTAAATAAGTACAGTATGTTACTTGTCACTAAATGACTTACTAAATACGTGAAATATTCTGTTGACATGTCGACATGCTTGAAAGTCACCCGATAACGAAAATCCTTTATCAGTCCTTGTACACCCTTCTGAAAAATGTCGTCTAATTTTACGTGATTCACGTTTATTCTTAGAACCGCGATAAGAACGTCAATCAAAATAAATCATTTCTGTTACGTTATAGGTTAGGTTTTGAGGATATTTAATATAATTTTGTACAGTAAAAAACAAAAGATTTGTTTTTCACGCCGTTATCCACTATTGGACTATGTAGTCCTCCCCCCCCCCCCCTTCTTCGCTTATTGGTCGGTCCTGTGCTCCCCGCATCCAGCGCATTCCTTGCGAGATGCCTGACCAAGCTATTTAACAACGACGTATTTATACTAATATATAAATCTACAATGGTTTTTATGGATGTTCCGTTATAACTACTGAACCATGCATCCGTTTGACTTGAAACTTGGTATCCATGTAGAAAATACATGTAATTAATGGATAGGCTAATATTTATATGAGTGTTAGACTCCCTGCACCAGTTGCGGGGGCGTTAATGATGATAATCTTTATGTGGGTGAGAAATAATAATGTTAATTTTAAATGCCCAACGAAGCGGGCGGGTACAGCTATTCTCTACCTACCTAGTTATATATAAAAATGAATTGCTGTTCGTTAATCTCGCTAAAACTCGAGAACTGATGGACCGATTTGGCTAATTTTAGTCTTGAATTATTCGTGGAAGTCCAGGGAAGGTTTAAAAGGTGAGAAAATATAAAAAAACTCGGAATTATATAAAAACAAACAATTTTGTTTTTCTTTTGATGTGTCCCCTTGATGTGTCTCTTATTTATCGATTGAGGCACTACGAAGTCTGCCGGGTCAGCTAGTCTTATATAAAAAAGTTACTGGGTTAACCACTATTCAAACTCCGTCCACTTTGATGACCGATCTTTAATTTCCCTTTCGTTCGATCGCTATGAAACTTCACAGTATGATACGCTAGACCAATTTGCAAAATTCCTGGAAGTTTCATCAATATCTGCACTGTCATTTATGGAATATTCACTTTTAGATATTAAGATGTGAATAGGCTGAATTTCGTACAAGTTTTGAATANGGGTTAACCACTATTCAAACTCCGTCCACTTTGATGACCGATCTTTAATTTCCCTTTCGTTCGATCGCTATGAAACTTCACAGTATGATACGCTAGACCAATTTGCAAAATTCCTGGAAGTTTCATCAATATCTGCACTGTCATTTATGGAATATTCACTTTTAGATATTAAGATGTGAATAGGCTGAATTTCGTACAAGTTTTGAATACATATAAATTCAATTAGTACCTACGGCACTTATGAAAAAGAACTCCGTCTGAAATTTGCGTCATACAAGACGTAAACGAGTATTTCGCAAGGAAAACATTCACAATTAACATTAAAGTTGATAAAACTGTTATCTTTAGTAGAAAAACAGGCTAATCCCGCCGAGGAGTGAGACGTAGAACAAATTTGCTGTATCAACAATCAACCGGTACCTAACATTGGTAAGTATGCGTAAAGACGCGCTTACACTAGCGCATTGCAAAACGTTGATCTAAAAACCGATCCTTAGTGGAAGAGCATTAAGTATATCTTTTGCCAATAAATAATATATATTTTTACCGTATTTAACATTCGTACTCTGTGCTTGTGTTCTATAATCTGTTTCCAGAGAACATTCATGTCATAATTAATATTGTCTACCATGAGACTATAGAAATAGCTCTCCTCTATCCTCCTCCTCCAGTGTTTCTCGCCGGATCTTCTCAGCGGGTCGTGATTCCGATCCGGTAGTAGCTTCATTCGCGAAGCAGCTGCTCTCGAGTTATTAGGCCTCCTTCGGAGGCGCTCGGGCAGCTGCTCGCTAATCCCACCCCTCCTGGCTGAGCCTTTACTCGCCCATCTATCCTAGTGAAACTGGAAAGGCCTCAGGGCCACCAGTTATCCTTCAATCATAAAAAAAACGTGTGGCACTCGGGAACTGCCGCGGTAAAGCTATTGCATAGCATTTTTTATCAACTTATGCAATTATAATTAGACAATGTTAATTTAATATTAAAACAATAATAAAACAAGACCACGCTATATTAAACATTAATAAAAGCAAAACCTTAACTGTCCCCTTCACACTTATAAGCTAGACCGCGCGAGAGAGAGATGGGCAGACTTTTCATGATGCGCGTNTCGGGAACTGCCGCGGTAAAGCTATTGCATAGCATTTTTTATCAACTTATGCAATTATAATTAGACAATGTTAATTTAATATTAAAACAATAATAAAACAAGACCACGCTATATTAAACATTAATAAAAGCAAAACCTTAACTGTCCCCTTCACACTTATAAGCTAGACCGCGCGAGAGAGAGATGGGCAGACTTTTCATGATGCGCGTGCAGTGTGACGTCACGTCACGCGCTTATTCACAAACACTACATAAGCGCTACGTGTGAACGTGTTGAACGCGAGCTACACGGTAGGCGGAGTGAGGGGTGTAAGGTTTTTTTCGTTACGGAGTTTCATGATTCGGTCGCCGCGCTCAAGGCCCGCGATAAAATCTATGCAATAACTTAAAAATTCACCATACTGTTAAAAGCTACAAACTAAAAATAACATTGATGAAATGGAGTAGATTTCACTAACTTTAGAGTAACATTAAGCAATCGCAATAAGATTATTCTGTTTTCGAAGTCCTGAATGACTACTCCTTTCTGAATATTTGGACCAGTTTTTTTTACTTTTAAATGCCCATGGACATTGCTGTCCGAATTCCACCACCCACATTGAGACAAAGTGATCGAATTAAGGGGTAACTTATTGAAAAATTGAGCCAACTGCTTACACGGATGACTTGTTTTACCAAATCACAAACAAAACATTAAACATGCAACACTCTGAATACATCGTGAGAAAACCCAATCGCCAACATCCACTTAGTAAAATTACCATAAATTCTGCATATTGACACGGACTAACTTGGGATCCACGATTTAAGATTCTAAAGCATGTAGTTTATATCAATGTTAGCAGCACGCTTATTAGAAACTCCTTGGTATCTCTAAAAATTTTAAACACAACCTAATTAACATTAAAATCGATTAGTTGATAGATATTTATACCCGAATAAATAAATGAAAAGTATCCAAATATTTCTTAGATTTACATAGAGAGCTATTTTTATTTTTCTAATTTTAATACCTGTAGTATTTAATTTCAACATCGTAACTCGAAACATGAATATTTTAAATCGCAATGTTTTATGTTTATTTTAGATTAAAGTGTTTTCACTTAATTTTATGTCTAACGATATTGATGAATATTGACGATATTGCGACTATATGAACAAGTCCTAACTCAGAGTCACAGCTTACACAGCAAATATTTCAACAAAGATACAGGGGGCGCTCAACTCAACTCTAACTATCCTAGTGTACACACGGCTTTGTGCAGACTGAGCAATCTGCGTTAAATGTGCAGATAATTATATTGTACTGATGACGTCTATAAGATTGCGCAAGTGTCAAAAATATAGAATGTATTATATAAATACGTTTTTTGGAACGAAGTTCCTTATGGGACGATGCGGAGGGGTACCCTAACCGGGAAAAAACGTCCGTAACGTGAGATTTTATTATTTATGTATAGTGACGTATATTTATGTATAGTGTTAGTTATGATGACGGTTATTATTATTATTCATATAAATAGCTGTTTCTTTGTATATTATTATTATATATTTTTTATAAATCATGGTGAATAAAATAAAGTTGATAACTTTGTAAAGTAGTTTTTATTTTTATTTTTATCAATAAAAAAATCATAATGAAAAATGTATACCCGAATAATTATTTTCTTTATACCTCGAATAGAACTTAAAATTAATATTTTTATAATAAGGACCTTCGTTCCTATCCGGTATCGCACGACACCACACATCTTCTTTTGTAACTTAGAAACGCGTACTATCCCGTTTTGTTATTTCATAAAGTGGTTCAACCAGTCCAGGAGGAAGGCAAAGACTTATTTTAACAACAAGCCCCAAAATTAGATGCACACGTCATCGACCTGTTTGATACATAATTCTGATGTATAACGTAGACCTAACAGAATTATTTTATTGTATTCTTTGTTCTATTGTATTCTTGTATTATTTTGTTTTATTGTGTTACTGGTGGTAGGATCTCTTGTGAGTCCGCACGGGTAGGTACCACCACCCTGTCTATTTCTGCCGTGAAACCGTAATGTGTTTCGGTTTGAAGGGTGGGGCAGCCGTTGTAACTATAAGACCTTAGAACTCATATCTTAAGGTGAGTGGCGGCATTTACGTTGTAGATGCCTATGGGCTCCGGTAACTAATTAACACCAGGTGGGCTGTGAGCTCGTCCACCCATCACCCATCTAAAAGAAAAATATATATGTATTATATGCATGAATTCTTATAATATATATACATATAGTCACCGATATGAGATACTTTTCTCTCTGTGTAAGCGTCCATGCTTTGCATCCATACAATAAGATCGGTCTGATTATAGTCTTGTATATTCAAATCTTGCTGCGTCTGCTTAATAACTTCGAAGAGAGAACCGGATACAGGGCTGCACTGCATTTTCGGTGCGCACTACGGTACTGTGAGTTTCGTGTAGTCTGTGTGGTGGAGCTCGATGGGGCTTAGTCGGTAGTCGGTTCTGCGGGGCAAGTGCTTCGCGCACCTTTCTCAAAGCGTAGTCTCCTGTGAGAAATTGGGGGAGGTGAAGGACCTTGGCCCTTCTCTTCTCCCCTTCTTCCTCTAAGGAGGCGCCGGAACCCGACATAATCCATTCCGTTACCCCCCTCGACCGGGTATCCGTAAATGGATTCCACAGCATTAAAAAAAAGGCTGCACTGCACCATAGGGTTTTTTGGACACGTATTTCAATCTCGCCATCCCTGTCATTGGTGTCTGTTACAGAGTAGCCATGGTACCGGAATTCGGCCACTCGTTTGTACCTCGTATTTCCCACATCTAGGTCTTCTAGCTTCCGTCTTATCACACTTACACAGAAAGAAGAGATAAAACTTCTTCAAAGGTACTGAGAACTAGGACCAGTTCAGAGAGATGAGGGTTCTTGGCGCGTCTGGAAAAACAAAGATGTGGAGAGGCTTTTTGGTGAGCCAAAGATTCTGATGGAGATAAAGGCATGGATGGCTCGGGCATGTAGTGCGTATGGAGCAGGATCTGGCTGTGAAACGTGTGTACGAGGGTGTACCAGAGGGACACCGCACCGTAGGGAGTCCCAAGTTTTATTTTATTTTATTGCTTAGATGTATGGACGAGCTCACAGCCCACCTGGTGTTAAGTGGTTACTGGAGCCCATAGACATCTACAACGTAAATGCGCCACCCACCTCAAGATATAAGTTCTAAGATCTCAGTATGGTTACAACGGCTACCCCACCCTTCGAACCGAAGCGCATTACTGCTTCACGGCAGATATAGGTAGGGTGGTGGTATATACTCGCGCAGACTCACAAGTGGTTCTACCATCAGTAAAAGTACCGCTTGTCTGACGCTGTGGAAGGAAATTCACGTGAACTCCAAGTGTCGGACTGGCAAGGTGTCACGCAACGCCGAGATGGATGGCGACGTTTGTTATCGGAGGCCAAAACCCACTTCAAGGTCATAACACCAGCGTAGTAGTAATAGTACATATCGTTTACCTCGGATTATAATATTCACGACACGGAATTCAAAAATCACGATAATACATTATGATTTATTCAAAGACAGGATTATAGATATGAATAATAAAATATTTTGAAAAAAAGGACCTAATTTAATATTTAAATATAAAACCTGTTATAGTTAGTTACAATTTATGTCCTTATATTCTATTATACTTTAACACGCGTAGTTTACGCCTATAATTATTTTACTGTTCGATTAGGATTCATAACAAAATAATTAATTTTTAATATGGACAGTCTGTATTTTGACATAGAACGAATAAAAATCGATTTTCATCTTAAATTGTATGAGACATTTTTAAGGTCGGAAACTCCCTCTATGAATAATTGAAAAAAGTAATTAGACGATATTTTGCATTTTTTATCAAATACTTAAAACCTCAACTGAATCTCAACTGGCAAGTGCCAATTGCAAAATAATTAAAAGGAATTTTATATTGTATAAACCGTGGGAGTGAATTAAAAATATAATTAGCGTTTGTACTACCAATACCAAATTAAATTGAAAGCAGCACTATCTTAAAATTTTAAAACACATTAAACTTTATGGATATACGTTATAAAAGCAATAAATAATTCTCGTAATCGACAATAGATTCAATTTGTAGATGAGACGGAGGCCATGTTTGCACAAATGGCGCGAAAATGAAATATTGTATTTTAACACGTTCACTGCGGAACAGGCCCAAATCAGCCTGCCGCGGAATTTCACCTGGTGCGGACGAAGAAAACTATGTCCCTCTCGCTGGTGCGGAACGATTATCTCAGGTGTTTGTAAAGGTACGACAAAGACAAATATATATTTGAGATTGTGGTCAAAAGTATAGGTGTTCCCTATAAAAACATCACGGCAGGCCTTTATCGGCCTATCACGCACTGACGGTAAAAAATATCAACTCGGTGCGGGAGGAGGCCTATTGTGGCCCGCCGTCCCAACAGGCTGTTGGCGGCCCGATACCGCACAGAGCGCCCGCCTCGCCAGTTAGTGTTGGGCAAGCTATCGGAACTGACGTACGTCACGTTTTTTTTATTCCTTAAAATTAAAGGCACGATGTCAGGCAACAAAAGAAAGATAAATATTTTGGAAAATAAATTAATTTGCGGTGCAGATAGTGATAGTGACAGCAGTCAGAAGATATTTTCCTTCAAGAAAATGAAAAACTGCGGGAAACCATGAAGAGTTCCGAGGTGAAAAGGAAAGTAAAAAAAATTAAAACATACTGCAGAATGTGCAAGCAAAATCTTTGTGCGAAATGTTTTAAAGACAGCCATTAATAAATAATTAAATAAACAATTTTTATTTCTTTACTTTAATTCTGTTTTATTTTCGATATCCCCTTATTTTTGTCTTTCCCATCACTACTAAAAATACTTTGTAGTGCGGTTCTGGTCGATATCGACCCGCCACTTTCCCTGGTTTATTTCTCATTTTCTGTTCGGCAGATCCCGGGGCGAATCAAATCTAAAGAAGTTGGGTTCAAGGTTTTTCCAACAGTCCAAATACTGTTCACCTACATTATGTTTTCGCAAAGTTATAGCAATTTAATCTAACCTTGTGCTGACGTGTCGAAAAAGACCTACCACGCACTGGCGGAAAAATCATTGGGGGCACAATTTGGCCCGCCGCCGCACCAGACAAAGGTTTAAGATTTTACTTGCCGCAGCGAACGTGTTAATGCAAGACAATGAATGCATTGAGAACCGAATTGTCACTGGAAAATACATATCGGCGAGGCACGGCTCTTCAATTGTGATTAAAATTTATATTATAATTATTCACGGCCTCTAACTTAAATGCATAATCGTTATTTTTATTGTAATTTCTACCAACGTTTTATTATTACGTAATTCGTTTTTTTTTCATTCGCGAAGCAGTTGCTCTTGAGCTGTTAGGTCTCCTTCGGAGGCGCTCGGGTAGCTGTTAGCAAATCCCACCCCTCCTGGCTGAGCCTTTGCTCGCCCACGTGTCCTGGTGAAACTGGAAAGGCCTACGGGCCACCAGTGACCCTTCAATCATAAAAAAATAAAAATTCGTTCTTTATTTATTTATTTTGGTACTTTGCCGTCAATCGATAATACTGTAATGTTTTAAAAGCAAAACTGAGAAAAATGTTAAATTTATTTCCATTCAATTCAGCAAAATTTCGACATAAAATAATTAATGTCATGCAAGGCTAACACAGCTGTCAAAGGGCACAGATCGTGCAAGAGCCAAGTGCGGTTTTCAAATATTGATGTTTGGCAAAGAATTCCGGGATGTTTACGGGGCCGGCAGGCCTACTGACATACTAACATGTATATTTCCATTAATAAATGGTATTTTAGTAAACGCTATGTTTCAATGTATATATTTAAATAATATGCACTGAAACACAGTAAGTAGTACTAGTTTGGACTAGATTTTTTTAAATTTCTTTAGTATTTTTTTTTATTTACGGTACAATTTTTGGTTTTTGTCATTTTTATCAGAGAACACACGGTTCAATGAAGACATACTAAAAAAAACATATAAAACTTTTTTTAAATGAGGTGCTCAGAAAATACGAATTTTTGTCTTTACAGCAATTACAACAAATACTACTTGGTGCTGTCAACTTCTCGAGTGAAATTCTCATTCTCATCTATCAAATTACTCTGTTTTTTTTTATAGAACAATATCTTTAATATCATTTTACCAGGAATTTATAAAATATCTTATTCATAAAACAATTTAAACGTTTCCGGAACTCTCCGAATCACTTAACAGATTACACTTTAAAACAATCGTATCAATATTCCAGGAGGTTCGATAATTCGTAATAACTTTTTAATCTTCATTAACGTTCCGTTTCACGTTGCTCGTCGAACCGGATGTAATCCGTTTGGCGGTAAGTTAAAAAACGTTTAAAAGAGACGTCGGGGCGCGGGGGGAGACCAATTGAATTATTAATGCAGCCTCCACAACCGGCGAGGGTACATATTTACTCGTCTCGTAAATAGATGCGCACACAACCAACACGCGTTTTCTGTGCAGTATACGTACTGATATTAATGCAGATAAATATTATTAGATGATAAAATGTACATTATAACGAGTCGTGTTTATTTCGACAGCATGTAGGTTATATTGATTTAAAAAAAACAAAGCTTACATTTTTTTGCAAATTCTTTTATCAAACGTTCCGTATAATATTCACGGACAAATTTGTATTTAGAATTAATTTCAAATATTTGCCTTCAAATATAAAGCATTAAAACAATATATCTGTTAAACTTCTGACAGTTTTCGTTTACAAACATATTTTTAATAATTTATTTCAACAAATAGTATCTAAATAATTGCATTATACTACATTCGCGTTCTTGTACACAATACGCGAAGGCCCGTAGTTTTCCCGAAGCTGCGCGCGCTACATTTGGATGTGTATGTGTGTATTTATGTCTAGGGTTGGCCTTTTGGGATGGGTCTCAGATCTATTGAATCTCTCTGCCTTTAGAAGGCAAGTCTTAGAAGCGACGTCACGATGTATTTGCAGAGTTGTGCAATTAACAGATCTTTATGAATATTCAATCGGTTTTTATGTTCATTTAAGGTTTGGTGCGTGAAAGCATGTTAATTATCATAGTCTCTTTTATATCGGAATTTCATTCGGAATTTCTATTTCGATATTGAATCGATTTTTTTTTTGTTTTTCTCCTTAATAACGTTACTAAACTTTTAAGATATTTATGACTACTCCAAAAAGCAACTTTTTCAGAAAAAAATAAATCTAACAATCAACTGTGACGATGCAATTTTGGGATGATACAATTATTAAATTTTTCGAAGCCTATTTTTGGTTTAGACTCGACAAGAAACTGTAATAGTATATGTACAAAGCGTTTCATGTTCCGAGCGACACATCACGGAAAACCGTATCAGAAAGAGACGACATTGCGTTTAAAGAGATAGCAACATCGAGAGCGAGTGACGCTTACATTTCCGAAACGTCTTAACATCGCGAATGCAGCTCGAGCGATTCCAGTACTTCCAGCTTTCGCTCAAGAGATCATTATCGTTTGTCAGCTAATGTGCGTGTTGTATTAAAATAGAAGAGTACGGACGACAAATATTGATTCTGAGAAGGGTGTGTAATGAGGGCTGCGCGAGGGAGGCACATAATTTGGACTAATTCCTGTTGTGTTGACACAGGCTTGTCTGGTCGTTTGAGGATCTTGGTTACGCAACTTTTGCCTTCGGATGATTCGCAAAACGTTCTATACAATATATTATAAAACTTTCATTCGCCATTTTATGAACATCGTATTTGATTATAGCATTATAGCTCTGAAATAAAGAGGAATTGGAATTGGCCAAAAATAGTGAATCTTGGGAATCTTCAGAGGAGGCCTTTGTCGAGAGACAAGCTGTTTTGAAAACCACACCGAATGCCGAACGGAATACTTAATTATAAGTTGGATTTATATTTAAGTTATTATTAAGTAATTTATTAAGTTAGTAAAGATTAAGTTAAACAACAAGAAAGGCTTATATTATTTATTTATTTATAGCTTGATGTAATTGAACATTGTTGTCGTTGCGAAAAAATCTTGACACTATTTTCTTTCGTATTGCCTTTATAGGAATGAGTATAGGGCCCATCTGATGGTGAGTACTCATCGTTGCTCATGCCAAGTCGCTACTTCTGAAGGCTTTCCGCAAACCTCGTTTGGGAAAGGATATTATGTCGTAGTGCTCTCTGCTACAGTTGGAGTTCATTCCAAAGCCGGATGGTACGCGCCAAAAAAGATCACTGGAAACGCACTGCGGCTCCGATCCAATCCAAATTTCAAACTTTTCATTTGCTGACTATTGTGTTACAACCGCAAAGTCGTCGCACAGATATACATCAGCTTCTTCGTATATATCGTCAGGGAAGAGGACGTTCAATTCTTATTCACAATAATAATAATCATTTCCCTTGGATCTCTGGCCCACTGAGTTTCTCGCCGGATCTTCTCAGTAGGTCGCGTTTGGGATCCGGTGGTAGAATCTGCGAAGCACTGCTCTTGCTAGGGCTAGCGTTAGCAAACTCGTCAGGTCAGAGCCCCATGAGCTCACCTAGTTGCTCGGCGAAGCTGGCATAGCCCGTCGAGTTTGCCAACATGGTACGGAAAAAATAATAACACTTCTAAATAGCATACGATGATAAAAATAAATGAAGGGATAACCTCAAACAATTCCACCAAGCACCATTCTAGTACATAGCACTATACTAGTAAAATTGTATAGCTATGATATTATACACTTATGGATGTTACATAAACAAACATACGCAACTGTCAATGTATATTATACTATATCATAATATAAAGTCAATTGATTGCTAATGAGCGATACATTCAGCGTCATTCAAACATAAATTCCTTTGGCCACATTGGTCCTCATTCTAATGGATAAACATTGTCTCACTCTTCAATTCTGAACATATGAAGGTCTTCTCACAAAAAAAAACTGGTGTTATGACCTCTTGTGAGTCCGTACGGTTAGGTACCACCGCCCTGCCGTGAAGCAGTAATGCGTTTCAGTTTGAAGGGTGGGACAGCCGTTGTAACTATACTGAGACCTTACAACTTTTATCTCAAGGTGGGTGACGGTATTTACGTTGTAGATGTCTATGGGCTCTGGTAACCACTTAATACCAGGTGGGCCGTGAGCTCGTCCACCTGTGGCGGGTAGCCATCATACAACGCAAGATAATTGACAGATGCCTGAATCTCGCTTACGACATTTTCAAGGTAAAGCGCATATATACAAGTTCCGAACAACAACATTCGGACCGTCGGTCTACCGAGCAATATCACCCGCTCGGTGGAAGATCTTCCCTTTGTCGTATAAGCCCCAAACACCCATCTAAGCAATAAATAAAAAAAACCTGTACTCCATGAGTTCTTCCAAGGACTTCTCGGCTTCAACAATACTGAGATGAACTTCGAGTTCTTGTTCGAAGTACTGCTGAAGAAAAAAAATTCAACGTGAAGATTAGTTCAAGGTAATCCTGGGAGTCGTTTGGTGCGGTAGGACCCTACAAACATCTTTGGGCCCGTGGTCTGCTCCCAACATGTGCAGACCCACATACCTCGCGGGCACCCTAGGCGTGGACGCCTCACAGGAGATTCGGACGCTGCCCGAAAAAAAGGTAACCTATATATAGCATTTCCTGCCCGAAACAAAAAAAGGTAGTCTATGGCGCACCAAAACCAGTACTAGTGAATCCAAAAAGGCCTTATTTAGGCAATTACAAATTATCGACTGTCATACGATCAATCCGAGCATAGCAGTACCGACTGTATCTTTGTTACAATTCGTTACCATTGGTTTCGCGTCTCTAATCGTATTCAGATCTAACACTGAATTCATACATTATGTATCAGACGCACCTACATGAATTATTTATGTTTTCATAGGCACACATCAAGTGCTACCGACGGCTGTTTTGTACGATTGGCAGTGATTTATTCCGTTTTTGGGTACCTACGATTGTAATTCTTAAAACGTTTTTGACGTGCCGTTTTTTTAGGGATTTCAATAGTGGAACGTTCGTGTTTCGGTTTCGCTTCGGCCTAGAATAGCGTCGTCCCATCCCTATCCGTGGGCGTCGCGAAGTAATCATGAGTTGCCACTTCGACTTCCAGGCTAGGCGGCACGATTCACGTTATCCCATCGCTGACTAGAGCTGTCGTCCATGCTCGTCCGTCTAAGCCAACAAAAAGGCCATCAAAAATACATATAAATAAAATTGGAGTGTATGTTTGTAATATTGAAATAACCCCTTTTTACTACATGCATATGAATATATGTACGGTACAATACAAAAATAACATTTTTACAATTTTTGTCTGTCTGTCTGTCTGTTTGTTCCGGCTAATCTCTGAAACGGCTGGACAGATTTTGACGAGACTTTCACTGATAGGTATCTGATGATATAAGGAGTAACTTAGACTAGCTTTTTTTAGACCAGCTTTGCCCCGCGGCATAACCTGCGGCACGACAATAACCGCGGCTAACACCGCGGGACTAAGCTAGTTTTAAATAAAGCACTTGATTTCGCAACGAAAATAACTCGGTACGCCCCACCCAGGTCCCAGCACGTTCTAAATTTCCAACGCACAAGCCTTGTCTAACTCATCCTTAACGTTATATACAAAGATTTTAATACATGAAAAGCAAACACATGCATCCGCCGACATCCTTATCGCTGAGCAAACACAGTTCTATCTCAAAGTATTTCCATAAGCGAGCCGGTTCCAGGAAAAACGGCGTAAACACGTTTTTTTTTTTTTAATTTTATTGTGGCCCGAGGCGGGGAATGCTACACCCAAACTTGGTATGCGATTAGATTCGAAGTCTTCAAGGTCTAAACCTATGAAATAAGGTATTTTATTCTTGTTCGAAACTGACCAATCTTTTTGCAGAAAAAAAAAACGAAATATGTCGAATGACTTTAAAATATTATGCTCTCTGGACACTCTCTCCCGTGTGTTAGATGTGTTAAAAAATTTCATTGACATTCAATATTAAAAGATTTAAAGATATTTTTTACTTTTACGTGTATATATATTTTTTAGTAGTAACTAGGATTTTTAATTTCGTATGTAGGCAACATTAAAAAATTACGTAAGTCAAGGCTTGTATTGGGTCATTCTGTATTTCATAAGTGTCCAACAGTGGTATTTTAAAATTATAAATAAAAATCATTGTTATTTAATAATTTTTAATTTTTTATGTAAAATAATGGAAAAGCAGATCAATCACGACGAAAAAATAAAACAAAATTTAAGGCGGCCAATAAAATCCATCTAGTCACAATTTAAATTTTATATATATATGTACATATATTAAAGGAGAGAGAGAGAAAAAAAATACTTTATTGCACATCAAAACAGAATTAACATTCAAAATCAGTCAACTGGCAGATATAATTGTACAATAGGCGGTCTCATCACTAAAAATGATCTCTTCCAGACAACCGTTTTATCTGCAAAAATTAAAAGATAAATTAGAATTCATATTTTATATTACGAATGCAAAAGTCAGTTTGTTTATTACACTCTCGGATCTTAACTACTCAACCGAGCATCGTGAAATTTGAATTTCATCTATTATAAAATATCGGATGCATGGTTCAGTAGTTATAACGGAACATCCGTAAAAACCACTGTAGATTATATATATATTAGTATAGATTTTTACGACTTTTGTTGTTGGTTGTTCTTAAATAGCTTCACGCTATACGAAACTAACGTTGCACAATATTGCCGTAAAACATATTAAGAAATACAAACCCTTATATACAAGCAGGGGTTGATATTAAAAAAACGTTGAATGGGTTAGTTGGCGCATGAAATCCGTTAACCCGCGGGCCCCTACAAATCTTTCCGCACCCTTCGGCGATGGATGATCCTCATTCTTTCGCGATATTAGCACCGCCGGCGAATAAGGGCCATGAAAATATTACGACCTAAGGCGTTACGGAGAGTAAATATGTGTATATAAATTTTTTCATACATTTCTATTTTGGATACTTAATTATTTTATATTGGATTTTGTTTTAGACTTGTTGTACAGTCGTAGGTCCGAGTTACCCATCCCAATTGCCATGAATACTGAATAAGGTAGCTGCATGGTTTCGAACTATAGGGTGTACAAATTTCCTAATTTTTTTACAAATTTATATTTATTAGGTCATAATATTATTTGTAATAAATTTCAAGAAACCGAAAAAACGTCTCGGCATTGATTTTCGTGACTTCTGCTTCAGATAGTAGCTTTTATTTATTTATTAAATAGACCAGTGAACGAACTCACGGCTAGCTTGGTTACCGGAACCCATGGTTATCAAAATTTCAATGCGTCACCCACCTTGAGATATCAGTCTGCGTCTCAATTCCATAGTATAACGGAAGTAATGAGTCGCGGCGGAAATAGACAGAACTATAGTACTTAAACGCGCCTTAAAAGCCTCTTCCACCAGTAATTTCTGTTTTTTTTAAAGCTTAGTTGGGTGGACTAGCTCACGGCCCAATTGGTGTTAAGTCGTTACCGGAGGAGTGGTTATTTTTTTGATTACACACTTTATTAGATTGTGGTCGCCTGCGAGATTTGAACCTTAGTCGCATCGCTCGATACGAATACACCATGTGTCTTATCCTTTAGGCCATAACGACTTCGATCGATATATTTACAATAGGTAATCTAGATAAATATTATTGTTGTACACTTTTGAGAGCTTTGCACCGTACCTACTGCTGACGTAAGAACGCTAAGAGCTAGCAAGTGACTTTATCGTGTAACCATCACTCATAATCATAAAATGTCTGTTTGTTTATAATTGAAAGCGTGTACTAGGAATATGTATATACCGCGTTATCCAGTCGCAGCTTTATTAGAAGATAAAAGAGCTATTGCGCTAATTGGATACGAATTGCGGTTGAGTTTTTATCACCTAATTCGTCCTTTACATTTCGCCTCATTGCTAACTCTTATATGAATGTTCGCGAAGTCGTTTGACTTGCTAATGACAGAAACTAAATAGGGTATTGTTTGATTATTGCAAACTCACTATATGGTTCACGTGCTGAATGTTACCGTCGACCTTAAGCTAATAGTGTCTCTCCTTAAAATCGGAATACGCTATTGTTGCAGAGCCGAAATAGGTAGGCGGGTGTTGCCAATGCACGCAAGCTCTAACCTATAGACACAGTCTACAAACTGAGTTTCTCGCCGGCTTTTCTCAGTGGGTCGCGTTTCCGATCCGGTGGTAGATTCTGCGAAGCACTGCTCTGGGTAAGGCTAGTGTTAGCAACTTCCACAGGCTAGAGCTCCGTGAGTAGAGAATCTAGTATGACCCCTCAAGGTCACTAGAATATGTAGGGGGAAAAAAACAACATCACGCAAGATCATAAGCCATATGAGTAGTACTCAGTTGCTATAAATATAGGAGAGTTAGTTGTTCACATTGAATCGATAACGATGAGACCATGATTGGCTTCAAATCCTGTGGCCAATTTATTTCCTAATAATGACGTAACTCATAGATAGTTTCATTAATGACTTATGATAAGGAAAAAAGGAATAGCATCGTGTAATAAAATTAATCCCGCAAGTTTAATAAATTTGCGTTTAATAAATAATAAACTTGTTGCGGGGCTTATCCAAGGCCCATTTATTCTGTTTCGCGTTTTCTGTCACGCGAAGCAGCGATGCTTTCAATTTGAACAGTAAAACAACGGTCACATAATATATAACTATGACGTCATATTTTAAAGTGCGTAGCGGCAACCCTATTGTGATCGTGTGACAATATGAACTCTAGTAATCGAATGCTCGAAAATAAGACTTTTTACTGGTGGTAGGACCTCTTGTGAGTCTGCGCGGGTAGGTCCACCACCCTGCCTATTTCTGCCGTGAAGCAGTAATGCGTTTCGGTTTGAAGGGTAGGGCAGCCGTTGTAACTATACTGGAGACCTTAGAACTTATATCTTAAGGTGGGTGGCGCATTTGCGTTGTAGATGTCTATGGGCTCCAGTAACCACTTAACACCAGGTGGGCTGTGAGCTCGTCCACCCATATAAGCAATAAAAAAAAATCTGATATGTCAGATGTAAAATCAGATGGAATGTGAGCTCGTCTACTTAGATGTGTAATTGTCAGCAAAAACAAAAATGATTTGATAGTTAAATTAAATAATCATTAAAATTTCACCAAAAAACATTCATCGAACGATCGTTTCGATTTAATTATCATATCCCGTAACTAATTTGTTATTCATTGTTGTCAGATTGTCTATCATTATCGATTCATTGCTTTCCGATTGTCTATTAACGTTGAATTCGACCAACATTTAAAAATAGTACAGTGCAAAGTCTTCGCGAACACGTACCTACAGTTGGGGTGGGCGCATTCGGGCGCACTCAACGTAGCTTTGTTTGCTTTAATCGATGGAACGAACGCAAACATCGGATATATTCGCATTTGCAACCCCTGTTGCTGCGCTGTAATGCAGTAGTGCGCCACATTAGCGTGTCCAGAGACGTACGTGGCTAGGATTGAACGAATCAAATATTATTCAGATCTGTAACGAACGAGTCGATTCTCTGTTTTAACTCCTAAGCACTAAAGTATACATTAGCTTAATCAATAAGTGAATAATTTAAAATATCAGAATTTGAATTTCAGTGCTAGTTCAGTCCTATGGAAGGAGAAGGAGAAGTTATGAATAACGATATTTTGGCACATAAAGGCAAGCCTATTAAAAAAATAAACGTCAAATATATGTATGTAATCGTTTTATTATCGATGCTAATGTAATTAATGCGAAAGTGTAGGTATTTGTTTGCATGCTTTCCTCTAGTATCTAA
Organism: Bombyx mandarina; assembly: GCF_003987935.1. The sequence continues at coordinate 1,775,615 of NW_021011544.1, read as the reverse complement.
ACTAGACAATTGACAGTCATGACTTACGAAAGTGCTATTCAATTAATTAAAAGTAAAACCGATTAGTAAGTATCTAAAGACAGCGTCAGAACGCTCCTTCGAGAAAGCGACACGGTACAATAATCCTCTTTTCGTGCCTGCCGCCTTATGTAGAAAAAAAAAAGTCAACTGATCATACTTCTACTGATCATACTAGTACGTTACTGGATGCTATTTTCGATCTATAATAAAGACTAGGTAGGTATATCTGTGAATTTTAGGATTAGCATGGAACCCAACGGATTTGCGTCTCGCAGATGCGATAATACATCACGTTTCACATTACAATGACGACAATCTGTCGTCTCGTTAGTTGGATTGATAGTAGTACTACATCACGGGATCCGGGTTCACTTTTTAATGGAGTCAATTTCGTCGTGATGATATATGGCACTCTGGGTCTAGGTGTATATAACTCACGACAAAGTCTTACTTTCTGCTTGCTTGCTTGTCAAGTGACTACCGGAGCCAATAGATCGCCACCCACCACCCACTTTGACACATGAGATCTAAGTATATGTTATACTCGTATACCTATGTATAATCTCTAAACGTAGAATAGATAAACATATTCCTTTGATAATATAAATACTGGGTTAGGCTTTAATAGTACGAAAACGTATCTTTAGTTTGTAATAAAATATGACACGCTCGTATTTTTTTTAAATCTTTGAACGACTAGGCCATATTGAACTAAGAAAACGGTAAAACAGGAACTAAATAATTCGAAAATAGTTACAAATAACGTATTAATAATAAAGGGTAATTAAACTGAACGCGTCCAAGATGGCCGTCGGTCACGTGACCCGGCAATGCGTTTTTAATTGCAATCATTCCGTGTTTTATGTTGTTTGCGCACTTTCCGTTTGTTTGCACGAGCTAGGCCTTTATTTACGGCCGGTGGGAACGTTACGGGAATTAATTCGCTCGTTTATAACCGCTACGCTTGTATTAAATGCGATTTATCTTGTATTTTAGGCCCGTACTTATAGTAGGATAGGTCTTTTCTTGTCAAGTTAGCGTGCGGTTTTTTTTAAGCTGGTAATCATAAATTGAGGTACAAACAAAAATTTTATTTTCTAAAACATTGTGAAACTTTCACATTATTTACGTCGCTGCCTGGAAAGGTTGCCTTAATAATTTATGGAACCAGTTGGATACACTTAAAGTAATAACCAAATTCAACTGCAACATTACTGAGCAAAATCTATTGCTTGTTGTGCTGACTAATTCATTAGATTATAATAAATTATTCGAAATCGATTGATTAAGTTTTTTTTTTAATAATAATGTTTTCTCAGATTCTCGATATCTGTGAATATAATTATTACAGACTTCTATAAAGTTTTTTTTTTGTATTTTGCGAGTTGTAGAGTGATTAAAACTTCATTCACAGCTTAATTTCGAGTTTATTGCTGTCATTTTGTTTTATTCGAAGCTTCAAATACTTTACAATTTCGTAACGACGGACGATTGTCTTCTTTAAAATCTTCAATCAAGTTTATTAATTTCAAATTGAAGCTTTCTATATTTCACTTGTTTAATAATATTATTTTTGACGAACAAATTAATCTTTATGGGTCAGTAATGCTGTTATCTACCCCCTGGATCTTCTTATTCGTGATGAAACTCCAAGTCGAATATTGTTCGAATTAGTTTGTCTCTAAGTTCGTCTCGCCAGGCCGAGAGCTATGAACCATTAACTCCATCCTTTGCATTACAAAGGGACGATAAATATTTTTCTTCGATCAAAATCTTAGGACCTAGGTCCTGACCATCAAAAGCTGTTTTTCCTGATGAACGCATTCCGGAAAACAAAGGTCAGCGATGTACGAGTCTTTTTTTATGATTGAAGGATTACTGGTGACCCGGAGGCCTTTCCAGTTTCACCAGGACAGATGGTTCACAATTGAAGCGACAAAATGGAAAGGGCCTAATGAAGGAATAGGAAAATTGGATTAAGCTGGAGGAGGCCTATACCCAAATAGGGGTTCCAGTCGAGGAAAATGAACGGCAATAGAATTGGATCTGAATGTGGGAGTCATATATGGTTGAGAATATTTACATGTAATATTTAGGTTTCTAGATGGGAAATAAAAGGCTTATTATTATTATTATTATTATTAGGTGGGCGAGCAAAGGCTCAGCGAGGAGGGGTGGGATTAGCAAACAGCTTCCCGAGCGCCTCCGAAAGAGATCTAACAACTCAAGAGCAGCTGCTTCGCGAATGAATCTACTACCGGAGCGGAATCGCGGCTCGCTGAGAAGATCCGGCGAGAGACTCAGCGGGCCGATGCATGGGTTAGAATGTATAAGTCTTGGAAACGTCAGAAGCACTAGAATTGTAATAATGAAAGCGAACTCGCAATAGAATACGGTCCAAAATCGAGAACCATTAGATCTCACTTGCATACTGTTTTTAATCATAAAATTATAAAATTCTTCTTCGTTTTCGCTTATATTAAAAAGTAATAACCATGTCTGATTAAATATCACCAATATCATAAATAGCTGATATACGTATCCGTCTAAAAAAAATCACTCATTTCAGCACAGCTTATTCGCGTAGAGTCTCAAAAAGGCAATTACTAGAACCCTGTCTACACAATTCTCAAACTGAATACAAACGTTAAAATTCCTTAAGTATAAGCCGCATAATTCCTGAGAAACTAAAAACACACTAGCACTGGCGGATTTACACATTTGCCGCCAGCAAGCTATTCAAACTACGCTACACTTGTCGAACTCGACAATTCGCTACCTCTGTTCACAATGAAATAATTCGTTTTTATTTTATTTTATTAAGACACACTTAGTCCTTGTACTCGCGCAGAAGTTACGGAAATTATCGAGAGAAAAAGTGGTAATGGCATTTAGGTATATAAAAATGAATCTTTTAATTTCTGTAAGACACAGAAATGTTGGACGCAATCTAATCAATCCCTAAAATCTGCAGCCCTAGATTCAGGCCTATTTAGCTTGGTGACTAAATGCCCCTACACCCTAAATCCATTTGCTCTTGATAGACCAATCTTGATAGACCATAAAGGCATAGCCGATATTTTCAGCTATTGCAACACTAAGTCATTCCAGAAATAAATTTTAATATAAAAAAGTACGTATTCAACGCCTGCAATTAATACGAAGGCCGAACTTCCCTGAACAATTAAGCAAATCCTTCCAACTTAGGAGCACTAAGTAAAATATGTTCATACTTAATCTACTTAGCGTATACAGCGCGAGAACAGGCCGGAGTGTTTGCGTATCGGCAAACCGTTTTACATAAATTGTAGATTCTATGTATTTAAGACTTAAGCATTGAAGATAACTAACTTAACTAGTTTTCGGCTAATGAATTCAAGATTTTGCGGACGAAATTTGAAAATCACAGTATTGGTACGATATTGTGATAATATTATTGATATTAATTACATCGTCCTTTGTTTTTGTTTTTTTTTTTTTAAAGCTTAGATGGGTGGACGAGCTCACAGCCCACCTGATGTTAAGTGGTTACTGGAGCCCATAGACATCTACAACGTAAATGCGCCACCCACCTTGAGATATGTTCTAAGGTCTCAAGTATAGTTACAACGGCTGCCCCACCCTTCAAACCGAAACGCATTACTGCTTCACGGCAGAAATAGGCAGGGTGGTGGTACCCACCCGCGCGGACTCACAAGAGGTCCTACCACCAGTAATTACGCAAATTATAATTTTGCGGGTTTCATTTTTATTACACGATGTTATTCCTTCACCGTAGAAATCAATCGTGAACATTTGTTGAGTACGTATTTCATTAGAAAAATTGGTACCCGCCTGAGATTCGAACACCGGTGCATCGCTCAACACGAATGCACCGGAAGTCTTATCCATTAGGCCACGACTTCAAAGAAATGCCAGAAATGCTATATGCAATAGTGACTGTTGTTTTTGTCTATAATTGATAGTTGATTTTTAAATCAAACTACAGCCTTTTCTTGACAAATGTAAAACCTCTTTCCTATTTAAATAACCATAATTAACCACTTGTTATGTAATGTCCCTCACACTAGTACCTAAGTCATATATCAATTCTCATGAGCACATAATGTACTCTAACTCTTAGTTCTTAAGTTCTAAATCATTGTTACTAATTAACATACTTAATTCCTCATCTTACTAAATCATATGATGATAAATAAATTCAGTGTATATTAAAATAAAGTTTTTTTTAAAATGCACTACATTTTATTATTATGACGGTTGTCCTAATCTGAAAACCGAATCGTGTGAACGATGTTACATTTTTTTTCTTGCCACCAGGCAGGTGTGCATACGGCCCACCTGATGGTAAGCGGTTACCGTCGCTCATGGAAGTCAGCAATGCCAGGGGCAGAGCCAAGCCGCTGCCTGTCAGAAAGGAAAAGGAAGGAAAGGAAGGTCACGGAAAAGATTGACCTTATTTGATAATTGGCTGTTGGTATTTTCACCTAAATACTTTTATGGACTTTTATTAATTTTCTATTAAATTTCGAATTCTTACTGACGATCATACTCATGGATACCATTTTTATGAACAAATAATTTAGAAGAATGCCATGTTAAGTCGTCAGGCCAGCCGCCGCCATTAGGTGGTAGGACCTCTTGTGAGTCCGCACGGGTAGGTACCAGCACCCCGCCTACTTCTGCCGTGAAGCAGTAATGCGTTTCGATTTGAAGGGTGGGGTAGCCATTGTAACTATACTTGAGACCTTAGAACTTATACTTCAAAATGGGTGGCGCATTTACGCTGTAGATGTCTATGGGCTCAGTAACCACTTAACACCAGGTGGGCTGTGAGCTCTTCCACCTATCTAAGCAATGAAAAATTTAAAAAATCTTAGTGTCTACCATAGAACTCACCACAAACGATCCTAAAGCAATGCAGCACTCTTAGCTATTGAATTATTCCGTCGAGCGAAGCGCCAGGCGTGCATGCTTCCAGATAAACGACACCAGCCCTAAGTAAACACACAAACCATCTGCCCCAGTGTACACCCCTGCGCAATGTACTCGGAGACAATCATGCCCCTATGCGAGAGAGTTTTTGGTTTACAGTTTGATTTAGGGTATGAGGAAACGCATTTGGTAGGATACGAAAAAAAAAAAGATTTTAAGCGTCCCAATCTTGAGCGGATGTTGGTTGGGATTAAAACTCAGATTGCGACTGTCTTTCGTCTTCGAGAATTATTTTTAAGCAGCAGTAGAAAAATTAAAAAGAAAAAAAAACTTGAAAAATTGGATACTACTGTTACGGTTTAATCTAAAACTGTAATAAAGTATTGTAAGCGTCGAAAATAATGCAAACACCTTGTTGGTTGTACTATAAAGCTGAGACTTGGAATTAATGTCTCAAAGGAAGCACCAGAAATAAACAAACCATCAAAATCGATTAATCTACAAAAAAGTTTTATAATAAGTAGGTAGTAGTTAATCATAAAAAAATACACTCGAAATGAGAACCTTTTGAATTCGGCTAAAAATAGTTATTGTCTAGCTGTAATTCTTGACCGTAATCTTGAATATTTTACTGCTTTGTTTAGTTTTAATAAAAACACACCAAATTAAAAGGTCCTAATTTTAATGTCTAGTTGATATCAACTGAAAGTTAGGACGTTCGTTCAGGATTTAATTTCCGAAAAACTATAATATACTTACATTATAACTAAATAACTATACGAAGAGTCTCATAATTACCGTCCAATCGAGTAAAAGCTGCCCCACGGAATCTGACACCACTCCGCCCCACGTAAGCGTACGATTCAGCCAATACAAAGATTATCTTCGCTTCAAACGTCGACCCCGGCAAGGCGGGAAACGAAACAAGATGGCCGCTCCAGCTCCAACCTTTTAAATTATTGCTTTCACCTCACCTTAATGGGCCTTAATTATCTACGTTGCCTTTTATGTACGGGACATAAATCGTATTATTCACTTTGAGTAACAATAAATCTTTGAAATCTTCGTGTGTACATATAAAGGTATGCCAAGTATACATATACATATAGTTGTTTTTTTTTATGTATTTGATGTGAACAGAACTGTAATGAAGACAGTCTAGAATAGTAAAACAATATCTCTTCTCGGGGATGTTACAAAAGAATAAGGAAATCAACAAAGAATGGGTAACAGTGTTTGTTCCCTGTATATTATTATATCAGCGTACTGTGATCGTCAATCAGCATTTACTGGCGGTAGACCGCATTGTAAGCAAATGCGAGTAGGTATCACCTTCCTACCTATTCCTGCAGCGAAGCAGCATTAGGACTTCGACGTCATTCCTCGAGGTGAGTGGCGAGGTTGTGATGTATGTAAGCTCCGAAAAGTACTTCAGCCTTTTACGCAAGAAACCTACCAGGAAAGACGAACCATTGAATTCTAATCCAGTTATTCCGATAAATTTGTACGTTATAACAAGCATAGCGGTCGAAACAAATTTCACTTTTACTTAATAAAGTACTAACCGACCCGGCAGACTTCATAGTGTCTCAATCGATAAATAAAAGACCTAAACTTTTGTATAAAATAAACTTAAAACAAACAAAAGGAATCCGTCCGACGGGGGACACATCAAAGGAAAAACAAAATTGTTTGTTTTTATATAATTCCGAGCATTTTCATATTTATCTACCTTTTAAACCTTCTCTGGACTTCCATAAATAATTCAAGACCAAAATTAGCCAAATCGGTCTAGCCGTTCTCGAGTTTTAGCGAGACTAACGAACAGCAATTCATTTATATATATATATATATATAGATTATCAAGACGAAATCTTGTCTGGATGTGTGGCGGTAGACGTTATGAAACACAATTTGGCAGACGCCTGATTTTCGCTAACGTCATTTTCAGGACAAGCTTTCATATATCCAAACTCCGATTAAAACTAAATTCAGACCATCGGTCTACCGAGCAATTGCATCCGCTCGGTGGAAGATTTTCCCTTTAACGTTATTTCCAAAAAACGTTTGGGATGGTATGGACATGTGATGAGACGAAATGAAAATGAGATTGTTAAGGGAGTGTAAACTATGAATGTGAAAGGATTTAGAGGAAGAGGTAGACCTAAGAAGAAATGGATGGATTGTGTGAAAGACGATATGGGTAGGAGGGGAGTGAGCGAAGAAATGGTATATGATAGAAGAGTATGGAAGGAGAAAACATGTTGCGCCGACCCCAGGTGACTGGGAGAAAGGCAGGATAATGAAATGATGTTATTTCCACGATACGATCACTCAAAAAAGCCCGAACAAATGTCGATGAAATTTCGCAAAATAAAATACGTTAGAAAACTGAATTATAGAATTTTTTATCGGCTGCAATAAATGTGACACTAAATAATTTAGGCACCATCTTATCTACAAATCGATAGGCTATGGACCACAAAGTAACAAGCAACTCATTATCTTGGCAGAATACAACGAGCTTCCATGCTTTTTGTATTCGAAAATTAATTAACATGTACGGTTCGATAGTTTGATTAATAATCCTCCTAAGCTCTCTCTAAAAACTCTCCTAATAAATTAACATTTGTATGTGCGAATCCAATAGATTTCCTTAAATTTGAGACATTCGAATAAAATTCGGTAAAAAACTAAATTCGGTAAAATATCACAAAAATCTTTGTAAATACATACTTAAACTAATAATCATTCTAGTAGGGTGTGCTGTGTTTGTTTTAATCAATCTCAAGAAGATTGAAAATTAGGTAATATTAAACTCCTATTTGTAATTTTCAACAACCAAAAATGATAAAAATACGCGGTCACATATATAACCGCTTTAACTAACAAAAAGCCGATGGAGAACCTTATTAGGGAAGACTGCACAGCTAAATATTATACTGGTAAATAGTATGAGTAGCGCCATCTATCGCTGAGTAGTGTAATGCAAACAAGGACAGCGACGAACATAAATACAATTGTTTAATCCAACAAACACGTGTATTTGTGATAACTTATTGGCAGAGCAAACATCAGTGTGTAGGGCTATTTTCAAATTTACGTTTTACAGAACCTACAATGTCGGCTGTGTCATTAAAACGACAACGCTGATGTCCATATAACGAGCTGAAAAAAAGTTAGGCACACATTCACGCGTCCTCTTGTCCACAATCCTATTTGCGGAAGCAATTTCGCGAAATGCCACAATTTATTTAAAAATTACGCCCTTGTTTGTGTGAGTAAATATTGACGTGTTTGGTTTATGATAATGGCAATACTGAGGTAGACTCCGCTAGCGGGCCAGCGTTGAATTATTTACCAGTACACATAATATTGTTTAATATTTACAGTCGCAGTGTAAAGTTTACAATATAATATTTGTCGAGTATGCTCCTCTTTTGAAAGTTAATGTTTACTCCTTACATGTGGTTTTTAATCATGGGTAAATTTGAAGACTAAACACTCGTAAACAGAACTGATTGAGCAGTTGGCGTTGTTCTAATAACGTACATGATTTGATTAACTGTTACACGTCAAACTGTGTGCATTATCCTATTTAAATCGCTTATAAGACAAACGAAACGAAGACAAACAGTAGCCACTAACAGAGCTGTAAGATTACGGAGATAAATGTAATATCTTTTAGGTTTACACAGTAATAATTATCAGGTATTTTGAATATTTTCCCTTTTCGAAACAAAAGCTACCAATACATTCGACACTTTATTTACAATCAACAAAACGTTCATAAGAATATACTTTGCAATATAATAAATTATAATGAAATATTTTTGTACACATAAATTGTAATGTACTTAATCTAGGTACGTGACAAGTTATGAAATATGTATCGTGGTTATAAATAAATTATATTATGTAAGAGTATATTTTCCATTCTACATAAGTCACCCTAGGTGTTATTATATTTACTTATTGTTATTTCTATGTATGGTTTATTTTTAATTATTCATGATAATTAATACTAAATGCCAGGGAGGTCAGCCCACTGAGTTTCTCAGTGGATGGCGTTTCCGATCCGGTGGTAGATTCTGCGAAGCACGGCTCTTGCTAGGGTTTGTGTTAGCAACATCGTCAGGTTTGAGCCCCGCGAGCTCACCTAGCCCGGTGACGCTGATACGGTCTCCAGACCAACAGCTTAGGTAGGATAAAAATAAATAAATGCNAATTAATACTAAATGCCAGGGAGGTCAGCCCACTGAGTTTCTCAGTGGATGGCGTTTCCGATCCGGTGGTAGATTCTGCGAAGCACGGCTCTTGCTAGGGTTTGTGTTAGCAACATCGTCAGGTTTGAGCCCCGCGAGCTCACCTAGCCCGGTGACGCTGATACGGTCTCCAGACCAACAGCTTAGGTAGGATAAAAATAAATAAATGCTACCAGCATTGGATAACGCTAAAATATCGTATTTAAAGAATTAACAGTAGGTATTCTAAGACAAGATAGAAGATAAGATTACTTATGGGCAAGAAGCACAAAGATCATTATAATCAATTTACGAGTGTTGACTTATAAAAGCGGCGAGCTGCCGAACAAACTCCTCGATCGAACGCAAAGTCTAAATGCAAACAGTATCAATGGAGTATTTGTACTGAAACAACAAATTTGTAGCCAGCTTTAAATGCAAGCCTAACACGCGGGCACACACTCACTGTGTGTGCAGAGACAATATGTAGGAAACTCCACTACGATCTTAAGCAACGCGACAAAATGAATCTCCGTTCGCGACTGATACGGCCCAATTCAAACACAGTCAGCGCCATTTTGTTTTGACAAGCGGCTATCTCACCAAACAACTTTCACCCGAAACTGAACTTAAGCCGCATGACTTAAAACATGATTTTAAACGGTACTCCCGCAGCGTAGAAACATCGGAAATTAAGGGAGGACCAGACACGATTCTGTTTGCCGTCTAACGTGGTCCCAGGATGAAGCTACAAATATTTGACGTGTCAATTTTGTGAATGTTGACCGAGAATTGCGGTTAATATTCCTGTCCCGGCGTAGACTGCGTTCGCGCTCACCGTTTAATTAAGCAACTAAAATAGTCCGGTTGATAATAATTGTTATTTACTCATTGAACTTCAGAACAATCTGAAACGTAGTCTAATAAATATCGTATTGATTTGAATGTAAACTAACTTAAGCGAACTAAACGTGATTTCGGGTGTCGTTTGAAAGAAAAGTTATGTTACATGAGCGTTTATGTAAACGTAAAAATAAAATCTAGGTACTTCACTAGACACGGTAATTAAGCAGCTGAGAATCGTTAGAGCGAAAATCGTTTGTTATTGTAAAGCGATGAAACAACAGCAAACAATAACGAATCGATTGTGAAGACAAAACATTGTTAGAGCTTGTTAGCCGCGCATTGCTCGCTACAGCGCGGCTATTTATTTTCGAGTGGTAACACCGAAGAGTCTATAAACAAAAAAACACTCCGACGACTGTTTTCAATGACAACAATGCTCCGTACTCGAGTCCGGAGTGTTAAGTGTCGGTTGGAGTAGGCACTCACTTTTCGCGACATAGGTATCCGAATGAAGCCCTCGGTATTTTCATTGTATGCTTTTAATTTTGAGTGCGCGAACTAGCTCGCTCTCCGGGGACGTATGTTTGCAAGGGTAATATTTGCTTCCGCTGTATAATTCAGCTGGCCGCCATATTTGCCAAAGAGCAATCATTTTAATATGGTCAGTCATCACATTAGGGCCGAGTGGGATACTTCTCTGTTCAAATGAATTAATTGTATTATTATTATGTATATTTTTTTGGGATATTGTGCGTTGTACGATATGATTGTATGTTATACGGTCTTATAGATACCATGGTTTTTTGGAGTTCACCTCATAATATTGTAGTATTGAGTATTGCGTTAAACTTCTGTTTTATAGTGTAATATAGTGTTTAGTGTAATTAAATTATCCATTTTTTCTTTTATAAGATTGAAGGATTATTGCTGGCCCGAAGGCCTTTCCAGTTTCACCAGGACAGGTGGGCGTGCAAAGCCTCAGCCAGGAGGGGTGCGATTTGCTAACAGCTGCCCGAGCGCATCCGAAGAAACTCAGCGGGCTGATGCATAGGTTAGGTTGCACGTCGAACTCTTTACGACCGAACGAGTTACGAGTACTGTTACCGGGACCCTATTAGTCCCTAAGCTTGCTCCTAGCTTAGTGCTAGAGCTGAAGGCGTCTCATACAAGAGTTATTGGATCTGATGGATCCGTAAGGACGTGTAAAATTAAATTGCCACAGGTCATAAGATATGGTAACGTATCCAAAATAATCTATCTTAATATCCTGTTAATAGGTTTTGATTTGTCATGTTAGAATTTTGTTGATATCGACCTTTATTATAATTCTAAAGAAACACACAACAAATACCTAAAATTAACGACGCACGAATCCTTGTTAAAGCCATTCGAATTACGATCCGCGTGTTTCTTAAAACGTGTGTTAAAACAATAGCGTTAAAGCTTTTCGACTTGGTAACTAAAAAAAAAACACTTCCGAAGTTTTACTTTAAGTATGTTTTTAGTTTTTGCACTGCACGCAATGGAAATACAACTAAAACACAATCGATGCACGCGGTCAACAGCTTCGTTCGCGTTACATTGCTTCAAGAAATAATTAAATAATAAACGGGTGTCTTGTGGGCCCGCACGGGTAGGTACAACCACCTTGTCTATTTCTGCCGTGAAGCGGTAATGCGTTTCGGTTTCAAGGGCAAGGTAGTCTTGGATACTGTAAAACTGAGATATAGAACTCATATCTTAAGGTAGGTGGCTGCATTTATGTTGTTGGTGTCTATGGGCTCCGATAACCTCTAACACCAGGTCTGTGAGCTCGTCCACCAACCTAATAAAATAATATATTTATACTTAGTTGGGTAAATACACAATGCTCTCCACTTAGTTTGGTAGCTTATTCCCGTTTCGACACAGAGCAAAGTTTCTTTACAACTTATATGGGCCGAACTTCGCTGACGCAAGACGTGGTTAAATATTAACGTGCCACAATCAACTGGTACATAGGTGCACATAATCATTTCTGTCATGAAGAATTGGTCTGGCATTCTTGGTACTAAGCCCGGTCACCGTTCTCGTCGAACCCGTCGCTTGCGACGAAGGGCTCGACGAGTAAATTAACCCTCAGACACAGCCCACTGAGTTTCTCGCCGGATCTTCTCAGTAGGTCGCGTTTCCGATCCGGTGGTAGATTCTGCGAAGCACGGCTCTTGCTAGGGTTCGTGTTAGCAACGTCGTCAGGTTTGAGCACTGTGAGCTCACCTACTAGTTAACGTTACGCTGGTTAGCCTCTCAAGGCTACCAGCTCAGGAAGGAGAAAGAAAAAAAGGTACTAAGCCGCATATTGATTTTGCCATTTAGGTACCTACTTCCTAAAACCCTGTCTGCCTACTTGACAGCTTTTTTACGGTGCTCTAAAGATTGATTAAGATTCTTTACACGTCTCACAATGTTCGACTAAACTAAATAATTGTTGGACTAAATCGCAATGTCAACTGAAATAGCTGTGGATAATTTGTGATGACATTATACTAACAGACTAACGCTATGGTAGTACATAAGTGTTAAGTTGAAAAACCTGTTAGAAACTCATTTCACTCAATACCATAAAGTACATTAAGATGGTGTGCTTTGCCAACACCGGTTTTTATACGATTTAATACTTGCACAATAGTGGCGGCATTTTTTTTAAATCACTTTCTTTATAAAAATATGAAATTGCTAGTTCAACTGCCTACATACTATGTTATAGGAAAAGTTACATCTAACGCTAGGTTTACACAATACCATTGTTCGGTTCGTTAGCTCAGCTGTTTTTGACTTTGACTTCTGTCTCAAAAGGTTTGATTCTCGGTTGAACATTATAATGGTGCATTTTTTTATTGTCTGAGGTCTGGATATCCTTCTTCTTGTATTTTACGATTGATTTCACTCATAAAACAGAAGAATAACCTAAAATAGGCAAATTTATGTGGAAAATTTCAATTGTAATTTTAGATAGTAACGTTTTTTTAAACTCCTGATGACCTATGCAAGTGTAGTGTTCGCTCACGCGGCCCGTACTAATTTGAAGCTCCTTCAAGTAATTCAATCCCGTTTTTGCAGGATAGCCGTCGCAGCACCGTGGTTCTTAAGGAATGTGAACCTCCAAGATGACCTGGAGTTTGACTCAATCAGTAAGTAAATACAGTTGGCAACAATCCGCCACTTTGAGAAGGCGGCATGACACGAAAACTCTCCTGTCGTGGCCGCCGGATATTACATACCTGATCCTGTGGACCGAATGGTAAACAGTCGACGTCGCCCTAAACGTCATTACGGATCCTCTCAATCCATTAACGGTGCTTTTAGGTACTTCAAGCAACGGTCACCGTCCTCGCCGAACCCGTCGCTTGCGACGCAGGGCTCGACGAGTAAATTAACCCATAGACACAGCCCACTGAGTTTCTCGTTGAATCTTCTCAGTAGGTCGCGTTTCCGATCCGGTGATAGATTCTGCGAAGCACTGCTCTTGCTAGGCCCAGTCAACCTCCGGTTTGAGCCCCGAGATCTGACCTACACGCTAGGGTAACGCTGATATAACCTCTCAAGGCTATCAGCATAGGTAGGAAAAAAATAATTTAAAACGTAAAGGCCTTACCTTAAACCTTAAAACATCGCGAAGATTTTTAGTCCCCCCATATTTTAAAACTAAGGGACACGGGTATCATTATATTGCTGCGCCCTGGGGTTCGGGATAAAAAAAAAACCGTAACTTCATCCTCAGTTACTGCCGCCGCTGACCTCTGGTGTTTGTTTATCCCGTAACAATTTGGTGTCAGAAGTGGCATAAATAATGCAAGTTTTGCCGAAAGACACGACAGAAGATATTGGCACCAGAGGTCAGCGGCACGATATATAGCGTTGCTCTTACCGGCATAACAATATCTTTCGGTACATTTATTCTTTCTGCCACTTAACAATATCTAGTTGTATAAATTCGTATATTAAGCTTTGTCGACGACTTGTGAATGCGAGACGTTTTTTGGAACGATTTATAACGCAGATTAAGAAACCTGGCCATACGGACGGTCGCCAGTGAGATTAACTGACCGGATCAAGCCTGCTCTGTGAGGTTCAATTAATTAATGAAGCAGGTTGACGGCAAATAGAAGATGGCAGTTGTAGAGAGTGTGACATCTGCGCCTTAAAATACTTTGTGATCCGGTCTTCCGCTATGAAAAGAGCAAAACAACTGAAAACACTTATCTGTTCAAATTTTAGTGTTTCATTCATATTCACTTAAATCAACACAATATTTTAATTGGACCACGGTTTTTGAAAATTGGGCCTTCATATCTAGTCACTAGTGCCCTCTAGTAGCCAATAGCCGCACTACAGCTATGACATATCAACAAAAATTACTACGTCATTTCATTTAGATGTTGTTTCCAGTGAAAGAAGTTAAGTATTAGATACTGTTGGCTTCAAAATCAATAACTTAATAGTAAAATGAACGTCCATAATGATACTAAAATTATTTGTATTGACAATCAAAGTTAAACTACAAGGAGTTTTAGTTAAATTAATACCAATAAGAATGGATCTTTAAATTAATACGTGAAGCAAAAACTTTGTATCCCATTTTACGAAAATTGCGCGGACGGAGGAGTATGAAATTTTCCATACTTATAGAGAATATAGAGAAGAAGTGCACAATGCTAATCTTTTTTTTAAATAATGCATAAAAGATACATTAAATCAATAAAGAAAACATTACACACACTACATACCATGTATTTGACGCACGCACACACGCATGCATACTATTTATTGTCAATCTTTGTCAATTGAGAATAGATTAAATATTGTTTGTCTTTGTTAATATTTTTTATAGTGTAGTCTTGGCGAAATTTGTGATTATAGAAATATAAAATACAATCATAATAGTGTACAAGCTTACAATTCCAATTAATTATAGTCGAATTTCGACTACTGCGGGACCTCTAGTTTAACTAAATTGGCTAATAGTATCTAATAGGTTCGGAAGTAACTGCTCTTGCTAGGGCTAGTGTTAGCAACGTCAGCAGGTTGGAGCCCCGTGAGCTCACCTACGCGCTCGGTTACGCTGGTATAACTCTTTTCTTATGATTGAGGGATTACTGGTGGATCGGAGGCCTTTCCAGTTTTACCAGGACTGATGGGCGAGCAAGGGCTCCGCCAGGAGGGGGTTATTTGTCACGTCACACGTGGGATTTGCTAACAGCTACCCGAGCGCCTCCAAACGAGACACAACAACTCAAGAGTAACTGCTTCGCGAATGAATGTACTGCCGCATCTGATTCGCGACCCGCTGAGAAGATCCGGCGAGAAACTCAGCGGGCTGATGTTAAGGTTAGGTTGCACGTTGAACTCTTTGTCGAGTTCGACGAGTACGGTTACCGGGGTCCCTAAGCCTGCTCCTAGTGTTAGTGTTAAGGGCGTCTAATGCAACGGTTAACGGATCCATCCCTCAAGGTTACCAGCCTAGCTAGGAAAAATAAACTTTGGGAATGCTTAAACGACAAAAGGAATATCTTCCACCGAGCGGGTGATATTGCTCGGTAGACCGAAGTTGGAACTTGTATATATTATGCAAGCTTATCTTGAAAATGTCGTAAGCGAGATTCAGGCATCTGTCAAATATCTTGCGTTACATGATGGCTACCGCCACAAAACTGTTAAATACAAGTCGCCATATCCCAGTATCAAAATGCTCTGCATACTAATACGTTAATCTTCAATATACGATTCATGTCATTTTGAACTCAAACGAACTCACAGCTTTCTTGATGTTAAGTTTACGTATCTCAAACGATGCCACTGTTCACTTTGAGACATAAGATTCTAAATAAGATACAGTCTCCTACGACTCCTACCCTTCAAAGTGGAATGCTAGATTGCTCTGTGGCAAAAATAAGCAGGGCGGTGACACTTTAACATTTACATACATATGTAAAATAAATAAATAAAACATTTAATAAAATGATTTATAATTCGTTAAAATTACATACATACTATAAAATTAAATTACAACCAGTTGTGTCTTAACATAATTTGTTTTTATTTACATTCATGATGTTTTATTTAGAAAATATGTGAAATCAATATGTAAAATTTAAAAGATCAACAGCCACAAATGACAATTAGCATCTGCACCATCTTCCGTAAAGCGTGTTAGATATTTTTTTTCTATAATCACTACATAGTATAAAACAAAGGCGGTTTCTCTGTCCCTATAACTGTCTGTCCCTATGTATGCTTAAATCTTTAAAACTACGCAACGGATTTTGATGCGGTTTTTTTTAATAGATAGAGTGATTGAAGAGGAACGTTTATATGTATAATAACATCCATTAAATAGTGGAGAAATCAATAATAAATTACAGTTTCCGAAGCGAAGCGAGAGCGGGTCGCTAGTGTTTATTATAAAATAAAAACAATACAAAATTCACACACAAGTAATTCGAGAATAAAATTGAAAAAATATATTAATACACAATTGCGATAGTATAATTATATCGCTGGGTCAAAGGCTATTTGGTTTAAGCGACATTTTTGCAACTTTACAGGAGAACCATTCAAAGTTTAAGCTTTGGAAAAAATATCAAAACAAGAACACTTCTTCAGCTATTTGAATGGAGTAAATTAAATTGAATTGTTGATACTAAACTAAAAATACATATAAATAACATTGGAGTGTCTGTTTGTAATATTGAAATAATCGCTTTTTACTAATGAATATATATATATATATATATATATATATTATTATGCCTTGATATGTGGACGAGCTCACAGCCCACCTGGTGTTAAGTGGTTACTGGAATCCATAGACATCTACAAACATCAATGCGCCACACACATTGAGATTTAAGTTCTAAGGTCTCAGTATAGTTACAACGGCTGCCCTACCCTTCAAACCGAAACGCATTACTGCTTCACGGCAGAAATAGGCAGGGCGATGGTACCTACCCGTGCGGACTCACAAGAGGTCCTACCTCCAGTAATTACGCAAATAATTATACGGTACATACACCAAAATAGCATTTTTTACAATTTTTGTCTGTCTGTCTGTCTGTTTATTCCGGCTAATCTCTGGAACGGCTGGACCTATTTTGACGGGACTTTCACCGACAGGTAGCTGCTGATATAAGGAGTAACTTAGGCTAGGCTTTTTTTAAGGCTAGCTAGCCCCGCCGCGTCACCCGCTGTACGACAATAACCGCTATTAATAATAAAATTTAATGTTTCCGAAGCGAAGCGAGAGCGGGTCGCTAGTAACAAATAAAACAGACCTTTAATTACAAAGAAAAATGTCGCTTGAACCAAATAACTTTTCACCTCACCTAAATTTGTGTTAAAACTATACGATTAGAAACATTGAGATTTTCAATAATCTTTAGCTTAACTATCAAATATGTTATTTCACAGGTACTTTTTACAATAAAATATAATAATTACGAAATAAAAAAATAAAAAAATTGAGTGACTTCACTGTGCTTTCTTAATGTCCATGGCCGATGGGGACTACCTACCTTCAGTAGAGTATGAGTTTTTTACTTATTTGCCTCCAGTGAAAAAATATATTTTAAATAATATTAACTTAATTATAAATTATTTTGAAATTGACATGGAAAAAGGTTGTGACAATGTTTATTCTTATTCGGAGAGCATACAATGAGTATTGAGTAGATACGTCAAAAGAGATCTAACATTACTGTAACAATTTTTTTTATTTATGTGAGCATTGTCAGTGTTGTAGAGAGCATTTTGTTCATAAACAGTGAACAATTTCATCATAAACAAAAATTGGAGCATCAGATTAGAATAAGAAAACTGTCATCCACAGTTTTTTTATTTGATCGGCTAGGCCTGTTTTTAAGCTAGTAAACATACACAAAAAAAAACAATTATAGCTATATTCTGTTAAAATAGTAAAATTATGACCACATCAAATTAAGTCTAGTTAGTAATTAATTAAAATTTTAAAATCCCAGATTTAAAATTATAGCATTACTTTAGATGAAACAAAATTGTTTCTTAAATATATCTTAATTTCTATTTATTAGTACATAATTTTAAATATTTTATATCTATATGTCATGGTTTATAAACATCATATAAGTATTTATTCGACGACCAATGGGAATTGATCAACGTCTTCACACATAGAATTAAAGGCGGCTGCCCATTCATCCGCTTCCTTTTCCTGAAAGAAACAACAAGTTTAAACATTATTTTAATCAAAACTTTATTTATAGTTAAGTGAAAGAAAAGCAATGTATTATCTGAGGTAACCACCTGTTTATTCACCTATATAGTAAAACAAGATGTACACGACCGCTTTGCTGGGCATTTAATTTTAACATTATTATTTCTCACCCCCGCAAAGATTCTCATCATTAACGCCCCCGCAACTGGTGTAGGGAGTCCAACACTCATATAAATATTAGCCTATCCATTAAGTACATGTATTTTCTACATGGATACCAAGTTTCAAGTCAATTGGATGCATGATTCAGTAGTTATAACATCATTAAAAACCACTGTAGATTTATATATTACTATAGATAAAAAGTAAAATTCATTCTGAATGCAAACATAAATTGTCTTTAAATAAAACATTGAAGGTGATCAACTGTATTTCACATGAAGTATCACCACAGAACCTGAGATCTTAGGACACATTCGACCTCTGGGTCTATATGGTCATTATGGTCATATTTAGGAGTTTTATTACTGGCTTTTGCCCGCGACTTCGTCTGCGTGGAATAGTTCACAAATAATGCTTTATTTTAGAACAAAATTTGTTAGCATATAAAACGATAAAGTGAGCCAACCTTAACGTATAGACATAATATGCTGTCACAGAACAATTCTGTCATACATTATTTTAGCGCAACTTTAACCCTTTCTGCAGCACACGCAGCGGAAGCTCTCAAAAGGGAAAAAATCCTGATTTTGAAACATTATTTATAAGTGCTCTGCTTGTATTGGTCTTAGTGTGATGTTATATAGCCTTCCTCAATAAATGGGTTATCTAACATTGAAAGAATTTTTCAAATCGGACCAGTAGTACCTGAGATTAGCGTGTTCAAACAAACTCTTCAACTTTATAATATTAGTATAGATTTAAAACTACCAATAAAATTTGGATAAGTCTATGACATATTGCAGCTCCTTGGTATCAAGTGATTACTAGAAAAAATATCTCCAATTAAATAACTCCCCCCAAATAAGTGCACAAAGTTGTTGTCAATTTAGATAAATCTTTTCTTCCCATCATAAATGAGCCAGCTTACGTAAGTTTCTTGCTAGTTCAGTATATATGCCNGTATAGATTTAAAACTACCAATAAAATTTGGATAAGTCTATGACATATTGCAGCTCCTTGGTATCAAGTGATTACTAGAAAAAATATCTCCAATTAAATAACTCCCCCCAAATAAGTGCACAAAGTTGTTGTCAATT
Source organism: Bombyx mandarina (assembly GCF_003987935.1). The sequence continues at coordinate 1,756,083 of NW_021011544.1, read as the reverse complement.
TAGATAAATCTTTTCTTCCCATCATAAATGAGCCAGCTTACGTAAGTTTCTTGCTAGTTCAGTATATATGCCCACAATACCTAACACCTAATGATTTTTTCTCAAAATAATAATACAATCTGAATGGTACCTCTTTCCTGGATCTAAGTTTTTTAATTTTCTTCTTTTTAGATTTCTTTTCTTCAATAATTGCCATAGAGAAGTTCAAATCAGCCAGATCATCTTCATAATTTTCGGCATATTCTTCATCACTATGTTCATTGTCAACTCCAGACACAGAAGTCCGAGAAAACATTACTTTCTTGGGTTTCCCATAGCTTTTTCGTTGTGGCTGGAAAATACATAAATTTTTTTTAGGTGTAATTCAGCATTATATTGAAAGTTGGACCAAATGAAAAATATAAAAGTGTTAAAGGATCAGTCGGTGATTATTGAATATAAATAGTAGATAGTACCATCATTTACAAGTAACTTAGCCACAATGGTCAATGGAAGTTCTTTAAAGATTTAAAAATACATACAATAATAATCCAGAACATTATTGGAATAGCTTCATTACTGACAACACAAATACCTTGTTGAAAGAATTATGTAAATAAGATATTGTTAGCAACCAATTGGTATGCTCTACATTTATTCCTACAGATTTGGCAAAGACAGAGATAAGTACCATTTTATCTTCTGCTTGTCGACTGTTGCACTTAACTTATGATAAAATTTAGGTTTATTAAATTCTTTTTTTTTGATAGACTTTTTGAGCACCATATGTTTAATTTTATTCTCTTTCTGCTCTCCTTAAATATGTGAAGTTTAAAAATTCTAAATGATACATTACTACTGTCTGCTTAAAAGGTACACAGTCCTTATTACAACATCGATTGAAAACCTTTAATTTGTATAATTACATTGAATAAGTAAAAAGAGCAATTTTAAAATATAGTCTGCTTGTAAAAACACACATTTTTTTAAATATTATTTTGTCAGAGTTTACTCCATTCCATACTATACATTCCATACTATAACATGTTACGCTGTTTTAAAAAAATAGGTTATTAAAATAGTTTAAATCAGATTGCCTTCATATTTCTTCCTTCTATATTAAAAAGAGCTTATTACCTTCAGATGATGAACAACATCAAAATCTTCAAATAAGTGTACTGATTCATTATCATCATTGCCACCATCAGTTGCTTCCACAACAGTCTGAGGATTCTCTACAATGCCCTTTTCTGAAAACACAGGAGCTTCTTCTGCTGATTTCAACTCTTCTGCATTTCTTCTCTTCACTGCATCAGAGCTAGCTATGGTGTTGGATTTAGCATGCAATGCAGCTCTCAGTGTACCTCTTATACAATTGATGTCTTGAAGAACGGCCCTAGATCTTGGACGTAAAGCTGTCACTCTATTATTTTGAATTACTTTAATGGGAGACACATTTTCTTGGTCCTGTTCATCTGTGTCATCAAACCCAAAATATGTTCTATCTTTATCTTTATTTTGCTTTCTTGATGATTTTCCTTTCAGTTTATTTTCCTTCTCCTTATTCCTATTACTGTTTTCTTTATTACTCAAATTTGTTATGGTTTTTAATGGTGATGCGACAACCTCTATACTTTGTGGTGTACTTTGTACATTTATCTCGGTATTTTTGGTTGGCGTTACAGCATTAAGGTTGACGCTAGTGCACATATTTGTATGTGAATTTATGGTTTCTTCAAACAGACTGTTTGCTTTTGTTGGAGACACAGATCTTCCACGTTTCTTTTTGGCACTCTTTTCTGCCATCTCTTTTATAAAGGATATAATGCTAGGCTGCTTCATAGCACTTGTATTTTTATCAAAGATCTGAGGTAAGCTCTCATTTGATTGAGGTACTATATTGGTGTAAACATGTTGTTTTGTATTTTCAGCTATAAATGAGCTTTCCACAGCTGGAGTCATGTTTGGTTTTATATATGTATTAATTTGCCATTTTATTGGTAAGCATCCAAATTCTACTCTCCATGGACTTGCTAGTGGATCCCTTGGGCTTGGAGCAGGATTTCTAATGGACTTTATCATGCTGCTGTTAGCTACTGGCTGATCATCAAAAAAACTCAATTCCTCTTGAAGATTTAAGGGATCCCTACTGTTTACTGTAGGTAAGCAATTATTGTCACTATTTCCTGATTCTCTTTGATTGGGACTTTTTTGATGCTCAGGAGAATAGACTGGAGAGTAATTTAAGTCATTGTGACCATCGCTCATCTCAAAATCAGCTGCTATATCCTCAATTCTCATTGAATTATAGTTTGTAAGTGCTGGTGTATTAATTTGATTACTAACAGACTTATTTGTGATTGTATTACCCAAAGTAGTAACTTCAGGTTGATTTTTATTCATATTTTTTTGACAATTGTTGTTCAGAAGATTAGTTATTTGCTGTTTTGTTTGTGGTGAAGGATGAACAGTATTTGTATTTTCTATACTTTTCCTGCATGCTTCATTATTTGCTGTTTGTTCATTGTCTGTAATGTGTCTTTGTTCATTATTTTGCTTTGATTTTGATGCAATCACACGTTTTAAGGTACACAAAGCTTTAGACACATTTTTGTCATAGTTGTTATTGTAAAAATATGCTTTTGGTGGTTTGGGCTTAATAGGTTTCTTTCGGACAGTTTTTTTCTTTTTTAATGGTGGTGGCTCTTCTTTAGGATCGTAAGTAAATTCATAAATATCATCAGCTTTTTCAGTGGCATCTTTTTCTGCATTTAAATTACCAATTTTGTTTGAATATATAGCTGAATTTTCCAGAGTTTTTGTTGATTTGTTTGCATTACGAGTTTTAGGTGCCTGCTCTAACCAAGATTTAATCCCCTTTGCTTGTTTTTTTTGTTGGGTAGCATTTACAGNCTCTTCTTTAGGATCGTAAGTAAATTCATAAATATCATCAGCTTTTTCAGTGGCATCTTTTTCTGCATTTAAATTACCAATTTTGTTTGAATATATAGCTGAATTTTCCAGAGTTTTTGTTGATTTGTTTGCATTACGAGTTTTAGGTGCCTGCTCTAACCAAGATTTAATCCCCTTTGCTTGTTTTTTTTGTTGGGTAGCATTTACAGTTAGTAAGCCTATTCTTGACGTTGATTCATCTTTTTTTACTTTCGTAATTTTCCGTTTAATAGTTTGCTTAACATTTCTTGATTTTTTGTTTGGAGACGCTTGTTTCAAAACCACTGTTGAAAGTCGTGGCAATTTATTCTGATTTTCATTTTGTTTATTTTTCCTCACTGTCCCACTTTTTTGTTTATCAGTAGATTTAATGGTCTCCTTGGTTTTCCACTCTTCACCAATTACCTTCTTAGCTTTGATTTGTCTTAATTTTCTCATTTCTTTCGTCAGTGTTATATTGTTAGTTGGATTTGTTTTCGGACTTTTATGAACATTTTGTGTGTTTGATCGTTCCTCTATAACGGACTGTTTTCGTTTCCTTGTCTTACGTTCTGAAGACATATTCAATATTATCCAATTGGTCTGCACAAACTATGTAACACAAGAATAATTAATATTGTTTACTTTTAAAAGAAAAAAAGAGTCATTTCTTGTCATTTGTTTGACGACGTTTAGTGGCGGGAAAGCTGTTTGACACCGCCACTAGATAGGCAAAGGAAGCCTAACCCATAGAGAAAAGTTAAAGATAGTTATATGGGTAACTGATCTAAGCTTCTTACTTGAAAATATTAGTCATAAGTTGATATCATTGTCAATCTGTTTTATTAGTGTTTTTGTCAATGTATCTAATGCAACGAAAACAATTTTTACTGTTAATTTTAGCTTATTAAAACCTTATTTATTAAAGGTTTTCTGTTATTACAGTAACCTATGTCGGGATTTAATGAAGTGAACTGAGATAGCCAAGTAGGTGTTTAATGAACTAAATCAAACAACCTCTCAGTAAAATGGTGGGTAGTACCTTGAATTCAGTGAACGTTTCAGAAGAGCTCGAGAAGTCGCGTCTTACGATTAAATTCCATTTCCCCAAGCTTATGCACTTTTAGAAATATTAAATGAATAATAACCCACCATTTTACACAATGTGTGTATGTGTGTATACACTAAAAGAAATGCCAAATTTACAAAATAAAATTATTTACTTATCTTGACACGGGGTGTTTCCGCCAAAGTCGGGGATAAGAGTGTTTCCTATATTCCACTCTTTAATCTTATATGAATCGAGTAATAAATACAGCTAGTGGAGTTTATTACTTTTTAAATAAAATTTATATTTTTTAAATTTATTATATTTATAATCTTTGTTTTGACATTTTAAAGAAATGCTATCAAAAAAATCTTTTAGAATTCCCCAAAATGTGGTATTTTTATCAATGTATGTAAGTATCTAGATAAGCTGTTCCGAAATAAGTTTTTATTTATGTAAATTCATACAATCTCACGCTCCTCAATTTGAGGGATCGCGGAATACTCTCACAGCATCTCATTTTTTTATTGCCCATGTTACCCATGGAGACTAATGAGTGGCAAGAAAGCTAAAATTAAGAAAATAGTACATCAAGTCGGCATCAACCACCTGCAATCAGAACTTCATAAGGTTTGACCTAATCGTATATCTCCAAACTGGAACTCGTCGAAAAGTTCGACGTGAACCTATTCCATAGCATTAGTCCACTGGGTCAAACTCATCTTCTTAGCAAATCGTGATTCTATTCAGTTATTTGCATTAGCGAAACATCTGCACTTGAGTCAGATCTCCTACGGAGGCACCCTGGGTGGCTATTAATAAATCCCACCCTTCTGGCAAGCTCGTACTCGGAAAACTATTCTGGAAAGCTGAAAAGGCCTCCAAGCCAAAAAATCTTTTTACAATATTTACTCATTATACCTATACCAATATTAATAATTTTTTTAATATTCTGAAACACATTAATAGTCAGAATGCAGTTTCAATAAATTTGCGTTATTGACATGTAAATTCAACCACATTTATTTTTAACTTAAAGATGCGATTTTGCTTTTGGGCTTTACTTGAACTCCCTACTTATACCAAAAGGGCTTACTCTAAGAGTTTACGGGGTTTACCTTTTTGGTTTACGGTATTTTTATGTTAAACGTTTGATGTACAGGCTTTGACTTCATGGCATGTAAAGAAAAAATAGAAACAAAGTTTTGATTGAAGAAAAATGGAAATTATTGAATAAATTCATTCAACAGGCAACATTGAAAATTTTAAATGTGTCGTTGACCGCAACCGTTCAAATTTGAAAGAATCTGAGATATATTTTCGTGTTTTTATTTCGAATTGGGAATAATTTATAAAAGAAGACAACACAATTATTTTTAAACGATCAGGTAAAGTGTGTGATGAAGATTGTAATATAAATTTTTATATCATTTCATATTGATAGCAACAGATTTTGAATATCGAATTTTCAAATAAAAAAATCAGTCGTGAATTTTTAACGTTGATTTTGACAAAACCCTAATTTGTTTCAGAAACAGAATGACATGACTGGTTCTCCTAAACAATAATATATGCACTCATACCCAACCACCAAGTTTCGTAACGGGCCATGTTAGCCCTACGTTTTTAATATCGTATTAATGTGAATACAAATCAATGAAAATGGTTGAAGATAAAACAATAGACACTGTTCAGGTAGCGCTGCGCATCAGACCTTTGATGCAACAGGAGACCGAAAGAGGCTGCGATGAGTGCATTGACGTGATACCTGGGGAGCAACAAGTGCAAATAAAAGACTTAGCTTTTACATACAATTACGTATTCGCGCAGCATATCACTCAAAGAGAATTTTATGACACTGCTGTGAAAGGACTAATAGGAAAGTTATTTCAAGGTATTTTTTGAAGACCCTCTATGGTCGTATACTATGCTTAGAATTTTGTAAATAATATATTCAGGGTAAAATATACTTTTAAAGTTTATCTGAATGTCTACTACTGTTTATGTAACTCCTGGTTGATGTCTCAAGATTGAGGCACGTGATGTCAACAGCATTTAGGGTTAAAATAAACCACATTTTGAAATTACAATACTACATTGCGGTAACCTTTGAGAATTTGGGACATGAAATGCTTAATGACAAAGTACACATAGACAAATATGTAATACAGAAGATACAATTGGGCAATTTGTCTGGACCAAGAAAAATATTAAATTAATTTAATGGAGAATTTAAATTATGTGTAACTTATACAATACTGTATGTTATTTGAATAATTAACAGCTTTCTCTTTCTAACTTACATAGGGTACAATGTAACAATACTGGCATATGGCCAAACAGGGTCAGGCAAAACTTATACCATGGGTACTAATTACTCTGGGTCAGATGGAGACTTCACTAAACTTGGTAAGTTGTTTTTTTTAAAGTTTAGACAGAAACTGATGCAGACGCAGCTAAACTTATGTTAAGTGCTTGCTCCTATCTATAGGTGTTCTATTGTCTTTGTAAAGTAATGATAATAAAGTAAGAGGAATTCCCATAATACTAGTGTTACTAAGTATTTTTTGGGGCATGATCTGCATGGCTTAATTTTAAAGGCAAGGGTGAAATGATGTAATTATTTCAGTTTCTGTGCATATTTAAATCGCAATATCTTTGTTTAATATATTTTCTTGATCTTTGATACTGTATTAGCTTTTCTAATATCTATAAGGCACAGTGACAAATTACAAGCAGGAATTTCGTGCTTGCATTACAAAGAAAATGAAGTAAAAAAATAACAACAAATATAATCAAACAAAGAATTTGTATTGTAGGAGTTATCCCGCAAGCAGTGGCAGACATCTTTGACTTTATTGAAACTCATGAAGACAAGTTCATATTCAAAGTGAATGTCTCTTTCATGGAGCTATACCAGGAGCAGTGCTACGACCTGTTGTCAGGGAAGGAGCGTGGACACAGTATTATCGAGATCAGAGAGGATATCAATAAAGGTGTAGTTTTGCCAGGTATGTTAGTAAACCACTGATTATTTAGATTGTTTCATTTAAAATTGCTAAATTTGCTGCTTTATTGAATGAGCGTGAGTGAGTAGGAATGTTTGTGGCAATAAGTGTATGGATTGAACATTCGAACCTAGCTTGGGTTGAACATTAGTTTCTTGCCAGAACTTCTCCTCAGTGGGTCACAATTCTGTTCCCCTGCAAAGCACTGCTCTTGCTAGGGCTAGTGTTAGCAACTACTGGGACAAGACTATTTGTCTTAGAGGAAGAAGAAGACTACGTTAGAAAGACATGTCCTTCTTCAAATGAGGCTTGTGGAGAGTATTAAGCGGTAGGCAGCGGCTTGGCTCTGCCCTTGGCATTGCTGAAGTCCATGGGCGACGGTAACCACTCACCATCAGGTGGGCCGTATGCTCGTCTGCTTACAAAGGCAATAAAATAAAATAAAAGACAACAAAACTATTGATAATATTGATCAGGAAGAAAAAAAACATGAATGCAAAATAGGTGCCTTGTTGATAATTTTCCATGATTTTCCTGGCTCCCTTTCAAGATTAAATACAAATGAAGAAAAAATAACTAAATAAAACTGTAGCCATAGGTGTAACATGATTCAATTACAGGTATAACCGAATTACCTGTGGCATCCACAATGGAGACAATGCTAGTATTAGAACGAGGGTCTGCTGGTCGTGTAACAGGATCGACAGCAATGAACCAAGCATCCAGTCGAAGTCATGCCGTTTTTACAATTATAATTTCTAAAGAGAGTCGGAGTGACAAGTGAGTTTAGATCTATTCTATCTTGATTATGTTAATAAACAGTACTATACATTTAAATTGTTAAACAAACAAATTTTCCTACATTTGCTTGCCTTAAATTTTTAACATTTATGATTACTAGGCTTATAAGCCTTATTGAACAATTATGAATAACCCATTTTGATAGCAAACATATAAACGAATGAATAAAACCCATCGCAGAGCAAAAAAGTGACTATGACATCTTTTAATCTTTCTGTCATCGAAATTCTCAGAAATATAGCAACAACATCTAAGTTTCATCTCGTCGATTTGGCTGGTTCAGAGCGCATAAAAAAGACAAAAGCTAGTGGAGAGCGGTTGAAAGAAGGTGTGAAGATCAATCAAGGTCTCCTTGCACTTGGCAACGTAATTTCCGCTCTCGGAGATGGAACCAATCGAAGTTACATCAGTTATAGAGATAGCAAGCTCACTAGGCTTCTTCAGGGTAAGCTTAAAAATATTTTTTCTTTTTTATCCACAACATAAATTTGTGAATACATGAAATCTACAATTAAACTATAGATTTTTCCTACCAAATATCCATGTTCTGTTAAGAATTTCAGTAGCTCTTTTGGTATAACATAAATAATCTCTCATCACTGCATTTCTTAGACACTTTAGAGCAATGTAGAGATATTTCAATTTTTATTCATATCGTCTAAGTTTGCTGCTTCATCCATGTACAGACAGTCTGGGAGGCAACTCGCTGACGCTGATGGTGGCGTGTGTGAGTCCGGCCGACTACAACCTAGACGAGACCGTGTCCACGCTGCGCTACGCCGACCGCGCTCGACGGATCCGGAACAAACCGGTCATCAACCAGGACGCTAAGGCCGCCGAGATCGTACGGTCTGTACTCTTGCATTGGCTTTTATTGTTATTGATCATTTTATAAACCCATATGTCCTTTTTAAGGAGTTTTTGCACCAAATTCTAACTTTAAACATGCATGAAGTACAAGTAACAAGTACATTTTAGAAAATTAATAGCAAATTCCTATGTTAACAGGTTAAACAATTTAGTCAACGAACTCCGACTGCAGCTTTTAGGCAAATTGCCAACTGTTAATGAACAAAATAATGAAAAACTGCAAGAGGAGTTAGAAAGGGAACGATCTAGATATGCAGAGCTGTTGAAGAAACATAAACAAGTCACTGAACATCTTGGCAACATGTTGATTGAGAACACAAATTTATGCGAAAAAGCACTTTTAGCTGAAGCAGCCAAGGACAAAATAGAACGCAAACTGAACGAGCTCACGGAACAGTGCAATCAGACTATTGAAAATCTTAACATGACTGATAAATCTGATGATGAACATCAGAAGACATCGGTAGTCGATTATTTGAAAGAAATTAAGACTAGGCTTGAAGACTTGCAGTCTGTCAACTTGAAGAACAATGAAGAATTAATTGATCATGAAATCAAGCTATCGTTTGTCAAAGATGACAATGATAATGAGAAAGTTGATGAAGATGTCGTATTAAATGAGGATCAGGCAGTTTTGGAAGAAGAGAAAAGGGCAATGGGACAGGTAAACTGTTCATCATATTAATTTGAAGTATATTTCTTGAAATTAAGTACACTGGTCTTGCTTATTTCTGACGTAAAGCATTCATGTGTTTGATGAGTAAGGTATCTGTTATTTCCAAACCAATCTTATTTAGTTACTGATTGTAAGCTGTTAGTTAATCTTATTTAGCTACTGACTGTAAGCTGTTAGTTAATCTTATTTAGCTACTGACTGTAAGCTGTTAGTTAATCTTATTTAGCTACTGACTGTAAGCTGTTAGTTACTCATTTATAATTCAAAAAATGTCAACAGGTGGCACTAAATCAAGAATTACAAGAATTAAACCGTGCCATGGCCATTAAGGCGTCAGTAGTACAAGCAATATTAGCCAACAATAAAGAAATGCTGGACTCCCATCATAATTTACGTGAAAACGAGGAAAAGATCTCGCACCTAGAGAAAGAACGAGATGAGTTACTTCAGCAATTGAAACAGACTAAGGTAAAAATTTATTTTATAATTTAGATATTGTTTTGGTTGTATTAAGTAAAAGTTCTTATCCATCTTCTAGCCATAAGCAATCTTATTTTATTCGACGATTATGTAAAAGAGAGAGAGATGAGATGTAGGCTATAAAGCCTGTACCGATATGTACTGCCACCCTGGCTTTTTAAATTTTTTTCTATAAAACTAAGACTTAGAATTCATGTCTCAGGGTGGGGCGCGGCATTTACGTCTTGATGCCTATGGGCTCCGATACCCATTATACACCAGGCGGGCTGCAAGCTCGTCCATTGATCCATCCAATAAAAAAGACATGATAATTTGTTCTAGTATTGCTTTCGTGGGTAGATACAGAGCACAGCTCACCTGGAACCGGTATCTCTCACTCATGTTCAACAGACAAGCATTGCTTATACAAGTATCACGGCCCTGTGCTGTGTGTAAAACATTGGTTCGAGAAACGTATTAATAAGTTAGAAGGGAACTTTAAGACCCTACTATTTAATTGTTGACTTTCCATATAATTTTTAAAAATCATAATCATATACATACATAATCTTTATTTTGTATAGAGTTGCTTTGTTTAGTTTTATTATTTTAAATTTAATACAATTTTTAAACGTGAAACAAATAAAAGTGTGTGTGTCCGCTCCGACGCACGACTGGAGTTTACTGGATATAAAAAATTAAACGAAACAATACGAGAAATAGTTCTATATTACGACAACACGATACACTACAGATTATTAACAAATTAACGAGACACAAAACAAACGACTAACAAATATATGAAAATACAATAATGAGAGAAACGCGCGATCAGTACGAGGCTTTGTGGCGGACTGCCGGCGCAGCAGCCCGGCGTCACCTGCGATAACGCGGCCGCGCGTTGGCTCCTGATTGGCGCGCGCACGCATCACGCAATCAGGAGCCAATCAGGCGCATAACGCATTTCGTGTGACATGCTAGTACGATTTTGGTCCCCATAATTTTCATACCCCGGGCCTATATATGTAAATCGATTCTAAAGGAGTAAACTCCAAAAATTTTAAGAGCAAAGATCCATCGCACGAAGAGAGACGCACGAAAGTATCGACCCTCGAATCCGAGATATCTGAACTGAAGAAGAGATGCCAGCAGCAAGCCAACATCATCAAGATGAAAGAGAAAAACGAAGCTAAGATAGCCTCACTCAATGCTGAACTGCAAGCTATGAAAGTTACTAAGGTAGGGTATTTCATAAAATGACTATACCAACAATAAAAAAATCAAGAATGAATTTATATAAGGGATTAAACAATTAAAATGACAATTTTATCACCTTCTGTGAAATGTTAATGATTTATGTTCTAAATCTTATTATTTGACCAGTTGTTCATGTTAAAGTAAACTCAAAAGACAAACATTTTTTGTTTATTGCTTAGTTGGGTGGACGAGCCCATAGCCTACCTGGTGTTAAATGGTTACTGGAGTCAATATACATCTGCGACGTAAATGCGCCACCCACCTTGACATATAAGTTCTAGGGTCTTAAGTATGGTTACAAGTATGTGATATAATAGTCAGGTGTTAATCTATGTTTAAGTCGCCGTTAATTTTGGCCCCAAATTACGTCATTTTAATCTGTACTTCGTATAATTTGCGCGACAATTTCAAAAAATAAGAGCCGTTTTTCGGTTTTCCGTTATGTTTTTTGTACTCTTAGTAATGTTTTTTGATGGTAATGTTTCAGGTTAAAATAATAAAACAAATGCGCGAAGAAAGCGAAAAGTTCCGTAAGTGGAAGGCGGACAACGAGCGCGCGCTGCTGCGGCTCAGGAACGAGGATCGGAAGCGCGCCACCGCCATGGCCAAGATGGAGACTCTGCACGCTAAACAACAGAACGTACTCAAACGGAAGATGGAAGAGGCTGTCGCAGTTAATAGGAGACTTAAGGTAAGACTTAAGGTTTTTACTGGCGGTAGGACCTATTGCGAGTCCGTACGGGTGGGTATAACCACCCTGCCTATTTCTGCTGAGAAGCTGCAATGCGTTTCGGCTTGAAGGGTGAGGCAGCCGTTGTAACTATACTGAGACCTTAGAACTTATATCTCAAGGTGGGTGGCGCATTTACGTTGTAGATGTCTATGGGCTCCAGTAACCACTTAACACCAGGTGGGCCGTGAGCTCGTCTACCCAATTAAGCAATAAATAAATAACAATGTTGTTTATTGACAGGAAGCACTGGATCGTCAGAAGACGACCGCAATGAAGCGCAGCGCTAAAGGCAACGTGAAGGCGGGCGCCGTGCAGCAGTACATCGAACAAGAACTCGAAGTTCATCTCAGTATTGTTGAAGCCGAGAAGTCCTTGGAAGAACTCATGGAGTACAGGTAACCTTGTTAGAACCGAACTATAACATACGATCATAGTTCACATCCATATATATATATATATATTAATAAGTGAAGGAAAAATGTTGTATCTCTTTTTATGAAAATTGTTGAGAATATAGAGAAGGTTGTATGCTAATTTTTGTTTTAAATTATGCCTTAAAAATACATTAAATCAATAAAACAACCGTCATAATTATAAAATGTAGTGCATTTTTAAAAAAACTTTATTTTAATATACACTGAATTTATTTATCATCATCAACATATGATGTAGTAACATGAGGAATTAAGTATGTTAATTAGTAACAATGATTTAGAGCTTAAGGACTAAGAGTTAGAGTACATTATGTGCTCATGAGAATCGATATATGACTTGGGTACTAGTGTGAGGGACATAACATAACAAGTGGTTATTTACGGTTATTTAAATAGGAAAGAGGTTTTTCATTTGTCAAGAAAAGGCTGTAGTTTGATTTAAATATCAACTATCAATTAAGACAAAAACAACAGTCACTATTGCATATAGCATTTCTGACAAAGAACGATGTAATCTATATATTAATACGTGAAGCAAAAATTTTGTATCCCTTTTTACGAAAATTACGCGGACGGAGGAGTATGAAATTTTCCACACTTATAGAGAATATAGAGAAGAAGTGCACAATGCGAATATTTTTTTAAAATAATGCATAAAAGATACATTAAATCAATAAAAAAACATTACACACACTACCATGTATTTGACGCACACACGCATGCATACTATTTATTTATTGTCAAACTTTTGTTCTTGACGTTGTGGTCAAATTGAAAATAGATTAAATATTGTTTATCTTTATTAATATTTTTTCTATAGTTGTAGTCTTGGCGAAATTTGTGATTATAGAATATGACAATTGAATCCTAATAGTGTACAAACTTATAATTTTAATTAAATAAAGTCGAATTTCGACTACCGGGGGACCACTAGTACTAATAAATCATCTTTTCTCTTTAAAAGTGTACAATTTCCAAAAATATTCGAAATTGAGTTAATATGCGGAATCATTTCCACCAGTATTTTTCTCATAAATACTGTCAAAACAGCGTAGATTAGTTAGGTTTTTTTTTTTTAGTTTACATATGTTTTGGCACTATTAACAAAATTGATACATAATTTTATCTTACTTTAAAATACAGATAATATAACTGGTAAAAAATAAAAAGGAAATGTTGCAAAGATGATTAATATTAAAAATATCACATGTTAATAAACCTTTAAAACACTCTCCTGTAAAATTAGTAAGTTTTGAGGTTTTACAGTTTTAATGTGAGAAAACGAAATGTTATTGAGTATACAAGCTTAATGTGCAACCAGGGCATGGATCACGGAACAAATCGAGAGTCTTCGCAACAGTACAGACTCGGAGGTCAACAAAAAGAAAATTGCTGAACTTGAGGATGACCTTGCTCTGCGTAAGGCTCAGATATCAGATTTGCAGCAGAAGATATTGACAGCAGATCAAGGTAAGGCATTATCAATAGTCATTATTTGTGGGCAGCGGCTTGGCTGTGCGGTGGGTATTGCTGATGTTGATGGTTGATGGTGACCACTCATCATCTGATGGTCAGTCTGACAATTGAAACTTCGGCCTCATGCCTGCTCAGGTAACATCTAAAGCTAATCTGTCCACATATAGATAAGCAAATGAAAATATCTAATATATTATAATAGAACATAATATAATAGGATAAGACGTCCGGTGCTTACGTGTTGGGCGATGCACCGGTCTTCGAATCTCAGGTAGGTACCTATTTTTGTAATGAAATACGTACTTAACATATGTTCACGACTGATTTCCACGGTGAAGGAATAACACGAGTATTAAAAATCGAACGCACAAAATTAAAATTTGCGTAAAATTACTGGTGGTAGGACTTCTTGTGAGTCCGCAGGTACCACCACCCTGCCTATTGCTGCCGTGAAGCAGTAATGCGTTTCAAATATAAAAAAAAAAATTTTTTTTTTCAGAAAATAAATCACGCACCCAATGGGACAACATACAGTCCATGCTCGAAGCGAAGGTCGCTCTCAAATGTCTATTCGAGTTGCTGGTCGACGCCAAGAGAGAGCTGCAGAACCAGAGCGAGAAGGGCTACCAGGCGCGTTACGAGGAGGTCAAGGAGGCTCACGACCGGCTGGCCGTCGAGTTCGACAACAGCAAGGCGGAATTCGAAAGGCAGCTGATGAATGTCAAGAAACAGAGCGAACAAAAGGTAATTCGGTAGTTGGTAGTTCGGTAGGCAGCGGCTTGGCTCTGCCCCTGGCATTGCTGAAGTCCATGGGCGACGGTAACCACTCACCATCAGGTGGGCCGTATGCTCGTCTGCCTACAAGGGCAATAAAAAAAAAGCCTCTTGGTCCGAAATAAAAAAAAAAAAACAAAGGACTGTCTGATTTCAACAATTGAAATTTGTTGAATTTACAAAAAAATTCGTGTTGTAAAGTCTGTACTTCATAATGACAGTCAAGCACATTGTCAAGAGATTGCCAGAGCAATATCACATTCGCTTTGTGAATAGGCAGGTGCCTATCTGCCCGGACCTTTATTGTGTTATATCGAATAATAACTACCCCAACCTTCAACAAGGAACCGCTACCACTACTCTTTTAATCTTGATTGCAATGTTTGTACGGAACCCGAGCAGCTGACGGCGCTACTGGCGCTGCAGCGCGGCGTGGTGCGCGGCGACAAGGGCGAGGCCTGCAAGCATCTGCACAACGTCATACAGGCGCAGCAGGACAAGCTCGAGCAAGTTGAAGATGAAAACGTGAGTTTTATCAAGGCAATTTCGACCTTATGACGCAAAGCGTTGTCTCTATAGGCTTCGGCTACTACTTAATGTCACGTAGTGCTGAAACTATTCATTCTAATCTTTAGATAGCGTCTCTTAATAAAAGTCACATTATAGGGTGAACTTAACCCTTTATATGCGACATAGCACACAGCACATAAGCTATTGAAGCCAACAGTTTGGGACAGCAGACATCAAACCCTTTTACAATTATATTATGTTGTAAAAGGGGTAGTTATATATTTAAAAAAAATGCTTTTAGGAAACGCTTGAAGAGCTGCTAGAAATGGCAACCCTTAAGCATTGACCAAATAATAAAGTTTTAAAATATGAAGATGATTTCGCTATCTAATTCTAGTCTAAAAAAATAGCATTGCAGCAGCACTATTTTTTATACCCCTATTAAGTAAATGAGTAAAATGTGAGGTAACCTAATCCTATAATTTGCAGAAAAAACTGATGGAAGAATTAGAAGAGCTACGTGCGGCCGGCAAACGCGCCAAGAAACGATCGTCGAAGAAGGAGTCCTCGGGCGAGGTCAAGAAACAGGAGTACACCGAGCTCACTGATGAGGACGACGACGAGTTTGAGGACAGAGACAAGGACCCAGACTGGAGGGCCACGCCTCTGTTCAAACGGATACAGGTACGGGCCGTACTCTTGAGCGCCCCCACCCACAGACATTGTCTATGGATCGTCTCGACAGACTTTGGACAATTTGTGGTTACTGCGGAATATCAACTATAACTTTTTATATTATGTAATGTTTTAAAAATACATAACTAGGAGGTTGGAGTAATTTTTGGTATTGTTACGCGCTGGGATTCGGGATAAATAAAAATGCCACCGATGTATAAATTAACACTGAATTAGCACTTAGAACACTTAAAAAACTTCACAAACACTTTAAAATTCTCAATTCGCTTGTTCCGCTTCCCTTCAGGTGATCCCTTCGCTATTTCGCTTCAAGTAGTTCTGATTACTGACTGACTGCGTGCCATCCCTGCAACGCTTTAATAGCCGATATCACATCCCTAGAATTACCGAGAATATTACACACATTTCCAGTATTCTGTTTCCGCTGTCTGACAATAGATGGTGTTGTACTTCTCGAGCGTTCTAGATGCTACTAGATCTTTCGATATTATTTCGAGAGTACTTACCGGCGTAACAGTATGAAAACTGTAATTTCTAAAATATCATATAGGAAGTTTATGTTTATGTTACGTAGTTTAAGGATAAAAAACTATGGAGAGTAGACAGAAGTGAGGAGCATCATTTCAGTGTATTAAAAAGTTTTCGCTGAAAGCGTAGCCATTTAAGGTGGCGTCATGATAGCAAGTGGAAAGATTTTATAAAACAGCGACATAAACTACCACATCATCATCACTTGGATCACCTACAAACATTAGGGCGAAGCTGAAATATCCTTTCAAGGCTATCAGCATAGGTAGGAAAAAAAAAAAAAAAAAAAAGAGGAGCGCGCAGTGCGTGCGCCGGAAGGAGTACAGCGGCGCGGGGTCGCGGTTTTACACCTTTGACACTTCGTGCAGCAACGCCACCCGCGGCATTTGCTTGTCACTTCTTTTATACATTAACCAAATATTACACCTATCGTATTATTACAGTCCACTCTTTTATTTTGTAACACCGGTCTACCCCAGAGCAGTCGAAAACATAGACTTAATACCATTTTTCAAAAACGTTAACACCCCCATGTTGACCTGCAGGCGCAACGTTCCCGGCTCACGATGAACTTCAGCATGGCGGCGGAGGGCGCGACGGGGGGCGCGGCGGAGGGTGCGGCGGAGGGCGCGGGGCGGGCCGTGAAGCGCGGCAGCGACGGCAGCCCGCACTGCACGTGCCGCGGCAGCTGCGCCACCAAGATGTGCGGCTGCGTCAAGAGCGAGCGCGCCTGCCGCCCCGCCTGCCGCTGCCAGCACGCGCTCTGCCGCAACCGCCGCGCCGCGCCCGCCTCCGACTCCGACGACAAGGAGAACAACGTGAGCAACCACCTCACTCAATTGTCTTAATGAACCTCCACCGAACAATGGTCACATAAATCGGCGGCCCCTACGTACAAAGCGTCATATCACAAATGATGGTTTACAGGAGATCGTTTTAAATCTCCTATGTGACATTTTGGGCCAAAATGATGTTTTCATATATTATGAAAGTTATTTTGAATACCTATACTCAGCAAAAACTCCCATGTGCATATCTCAATATTCCACTTTATTAAGCGTCAATCTTAAAAAATCCTAAGTGTCAGTGTGCACTTTATTGTAGATCAAAGTGTGCTAAAAAAATATTTGAATTATTTTTTTCAGGAGGTAGTTTTGTTAGACTTTCTCGAAAACTACATTTATACACATAGAAGATTTCAAATTTGCAAGGACGATAAAGTGATTGACTAATTGATATGAATGCGAATTAAAAAAGTTATTTTGTTTCAGCCGTCGAGCACGGAAATATCACTGGACACGACACCGCCCTCGTATTTTGATAAACGGTAAGATTTCAATCTCCTCTTCCTCCTCCGTGCCAGACTTACAAGTCTTCCGAAGCTCAAACGTAACTGCGGCGTGGAAATAAACAAACCACTATATGCTTTACTGTGCAATATATGTAAACTAATGCCACACAGAGCTCACTTTAGTTTGGAGGGTAGTCTTAACTTTGGTATCACAAAAGAGAACTATGAATACGTCATCCAATCGAGTTCTTAGATTCGAAACGTCGCAAGAGCTAAACGCGACTGAGGAACTGGAAGAGCAGAAGAAGTCTATTCGTCCGAAATCGGAACGTGCTAAGAAATCGAAGGGGACCACGCAGAAGTGGATGATGGGGTTACTGTTGTACAACACGTGCCTCGCCCCGCTGTCCGGGTACTGCGCCGACACGCTCCTGCAGTGCGGGCTCGACGTCGCCGCGTACGGCTGGGGGGCGCACGTCCTCAGACACGTGATCAGACAGGTTCCCAACCAGTACAGCTTGCAGACTATGCTCTTATTGTTCCCAACGAGTACAGCTTGCAGACTATGCTCTTATTGTTCCCAACGAGTACAGCTTGCAGACTATGCTCTTATTGTTCCCAACGAGTACAGCTTGCAGAATATTATCTTGTTGTTCCCAACAAGTACAGCTTGCAGACTATGCTCTTAATTTTCCCAATGAGTACAGCTTGCAGACTATGCTCTTATTGTTCCCAATGAGTACAGCTTGCAGACTATGCTCTTATTGTTCCCAATGAGTACAGCTTGCAGACTATGCTCTTATTGTTCCCAACGAGTACAGCTTGCAGACTATGCTCTTATTGTTCCCAACGAGTACAGCTTGCAGACTATGCTCTTATTGTTCCCAACGAGTACAGCTTGCAGACTATGCTCTTATCGTTCCCAACGAGTACAGCTTCTAGACTATGCTCTTTTTGTTCTCAACGAGTACAGCTTGCAGACTAAGCTCTTATCAAAAAAAAGGGGGAGGGGCAACCCACCCAAGACGTTCTATATAGCAAAATAATGAATATATTTCTCGTTTCCAAAGGACATATAAGAGGTATTCGTTTTACAAAAATCTCTCCGGAATTTGGCACATTTTTAAGAAGAACAACCCCGCTTAGCGCTCCACCCTCACAGTTTTTCATATCAGTAAGTGCATAGTTCTGCAAAGCTCTATACTGTAGATTGAATAATTAATGGAAAACAACGTACTGTATATAACGAGCGATTAGTTAATATGTTGCAATAATATTGTTGTACTATAGAAAAATATGATTGTTGAATATTGCAATAATAGATTTTTGGAATATTGCAATAATAATATTGTAATTGTATTATATTGGAATAATATGATTGTTGCATATTGCATTAATATGCTGTATATTGCAATAATATGTTTGTTGCTTACTTACAATAAATCTAATTCAATTAGACCACATAATGTTAGATTTTTAGCATAAACTAATTTTTGATTATTATCAGTTTGCTATGCAGAACTATGCCCGTTGTATAAGATGTATTGTAGTGCTTATTGTGATATGTTGAGTACAGGGTGTAGTCGAATCGTCATATTTGTAGTCGAAATGGGAATTGACTAGTAGTCGAGAGTAAACGGGAAATTGTTGTTTACTTAATAAATTAAGTATAGTGTTGGTTTATATATAAATGAGAAGGCAACAAGCACGTTTCCAATCTCAATTGTCGCTTATATATTATACCTTATATGGGTTTAGGGATTAATTGATGTGAACATTATAGCGTGATACCCCTTGAGGCATGAGGTCGCAGTCTCAATTGTATTGTATAACGGTCACAATAATCAAACTGGAAAGCAAAACTGTATTGCGGCAGAAATGAGTGGAGTGAACCACCATCGCCGTATTGACTGACGCGCGCTGGTGGATAGATTAATTTTAGCACGGACTCGGCCAGGAGGGTTGGGATTTGCTAACAGTAGTCCGAGCCTACCTAGCAACTCAAGAGTAACTGCTTCGCGAGGGCATCTACTGCCAGAACCAAATCGCGACCCGCTCTGAAGATCAGCGAGAATCTTTTTTTATTTTATTGCCCTTGCAAGCAGACGAGCATACGGCCCAATCTGATGGTGAGTGGTTACCGTCGCCCATGGACTTCAGCAATGCTAGGGTCAGAGCCAAGACGCTGCCTACACAATCTCAGCCTATAATCTCAGCGGTCTGATGTACCTATGGGTTTGGTTTCACGTTGAACTCTGTCGAGTCCGACGAGCAGTGTTACCGGGGTCTCTGAGCCTGTTCCTAGTGTTAGAGCTGAAGGCGTCTAATGATTGCTAGCGGATTGTATGGATCCGTAAGGACGGGTCATTTAGTACTATCATGTTTGATATCACCAACACTTGGTTCCTCGGTAAAGGTCACATCCTGTATGTGAGACAAGGAGTCTCATCTTCCGACCTTGGTACCTGAAGATATCGTAATATAACGAGGGATTTGGTTAAAGATATTTAAAAAAAATCATTGTTCGTTTTGTTGTTGCAGAAATCATCTTGACGCGACATTTGTTAAAAAAAAGAAGAGCTATTTCTTCCCACACGACCAGGCGAACGAGGACCACAGACCCGTTAAGGTGAGATTTTAGAAATAGGCCCATTAAAATTTATTTTAAAAATCATTATTATTTCATATTTATTATTGTGTCATTTTTTCCGTAGGTACACCCTGTATTTTATAAAATTTAATATTAAGTATGTGATTGTCAGTGCCGATAGACATCTATTGTGTAAATGTGTGTGCGAACATTCTCGAGACACGACTGCTAAGTTTCAGTTTTACAGTACAACGGCTGTCGCAGCCTTCAATCGAAAACCATTACTGCTTCGCGGCAGAAATGCGTAGAGTGGTGGTACCTACCTGTGCGGGCTCGCAGGACGCCCTATCACCAATAAAATGTGGATATTACACAAATGTTATTACTGACGCTACGCCCATTTAAGTAATAAAATAATAATAATATAATAATACAGGTGACTCTCCTATAACACGGTATTTTACAACACGATAACGAAATTTTTGTTTAAAATTATTTAGAAAATGACTTTATATTGGAAAAACCGAAATTTTACTGCTTATTTTTATGTATAATAATAAAAAATATAGGCATAGTTGAGATGTTTTATTCGGAAAAAAAATCTCCTAGTCTTATATAACACGGTTTCGCACAACACGGGTCTATGTAGGAACGTATCTACCGTGTTATACGGAGAGTAATCGGTAATGCACTTTTATACATTGTCTATTTCCTCTGTTTTCAGACTGAATGAGCGATGCTCGCAATAGTAAAGACGAGAGTAGATCGGTGGGAAGGGGAACGCTCAAGAATTCCTGTATTTTAATTTTGTAATCTAAATTAAATGTACTATGTATTACTAATTTTTTTTTATTTGATTATTTATATTTTAGCTCGGAATGCCTCTCGTCTATAGTACCGAAGACTAACCTGCGTTTCGCTTTCGATTTGTCAAATGTAAATTTGAACCGAATCCTCTCTCATTTATTTATTTCTCTCTTAAAGGTATAGTACAAACACCAATGGAAATTAACCTTATAATTTATTTTGTAAGCCTTGAAAGAGCTGAAGTCTGTACTAGGTTCAAAGACCTGTATTATCATTATCTATTTACTTTTTTTTTGTCAACTACTTAATTTGGCAATGGATTTAAATTTGAACTGAATTCTGTCTCTTTATTTACTTTTTCAACTATTTATTGTTCTAAAATCCCATGGAAATGTATTTCACGGTTTCTAATTGGTTCAGTGTGAACGAGATGTTTCTACTACTATGAGTATTTTTTGATTTGCCCACGAATTTAATATAGACGTGTAAGCCTTATGATCGTATTAAAGTAAGCGGCTAATGATATTATATTTCAATGATAAATCAGTAGCTATTTTTTTTTAATCAGTAATATTTGACTGCTTGTGTTCTGGCAACACTGTTCTGTCATTTATTTGACAGAAGATGATTTATGGTTGTACTTGCCCATAGATAATACGACTTGCCGCGTGAACAGTTCGTAAAGTGTAGGGAAGTGAAATAAATCCAGTGAGTTGTGATCTGGTTTCGTTTGCGGTCAGTTTGGGTCGCATTAGTTAGACGACGGTTAGTTTTTTGTACTGTAACTCGTTTACAATGGCGAATCCGGTCTAAGTAACATTGACATTTTATGCTTTATAAATTTGAGGAGTAGATCTCGGAATAAAGTTATATTTATAAATAATTGTTTTGTTGTTTTACTATTATAATTAAAATTTAATGTTTGGTAAATTTATTATAATCTTTAGGGTTCCATGATCGAATGTGAAAATAAATGGCAAATATTCATAGTCTACTAGTGGTAGGACCTCTTGAGTCCGCACGGGTAGGTATCACCACCCTGCCTATTTCTGCCGTGAAGCAGCAATGCGTTTCGGTTTGAAGGGTGGGGCAGCCGTTGTAACTATACTGAGACCTTAGAACTTATATCTCAAGGTGGGTGGCGCATTTACGTTGTAGATATCTATGGGCTCCAGTAACCACTGAACACCAGGTGGGCTGTGAGCTCGTCCATTCATGTAAGCAATAAAAAAAGTCTTGTTAATTTTTTCCCCCCTACCTATTCACTGGTATCTATCTTAAGGAGCTTCTTATACGATCGCAACGGGGCAACGGAAAGCCGCCGTCGCCCAAAGCATGTCTTGCCGGATCCTCCGGATTCACTCTCTAAGCTTTTGGGACCCTCGAGCACCGATCACCGTCCTCGTCGAATTCGTCGATAACGACCAAGAGTTCGACGAGCGAACTAACCCATAGACACAGCCCACTGAGTTCCTCGCCGAATCATAGCGGAAAGCCTCTAAGGTTACCAGCGAGTAGGTAGTAAAAAAAATAAAAATTAACGAGCTATTCCAGTTATCGCAAATGGGTAGAAGGTGAGCTCACAGACTTAACCTGAAAAAGTGAAGTCGTCGTGGCCTAAAGGATAAGACGTCCGGTGCATTCGCGTTGAAGCGATGCAACGGTGTTCGAATCGCGCAGGCAGGTACCAATTTTTCTAATGAAATACGTATTCAACAAATGTTCACGATTGACTTCCACGGTGAAGGAATAACATCGTGTAATAAAAATGAAACCCGCAAAATTATAATTTGCGTAATTACTGGTGGTAGGGCCACTTGTGAGTCCGCGCGGATAGGTACCACCGCCCTGCCTATTTCTGCCGTGAAGCAGTAATGCGTTTCGGTTTGAAGGGTGGGGCAGCCGTTGTAACTATACTGAGACTTTACAACTTGTATCTCAAGGTGGGTGGCGCGTCTACGTTGCAGATGTCTATGGGCTCAAGTAACCACTTAACATCAGGTGAGCTCGTCCACCCATCTAAGAAAAAAAAAGAAAAAAAAAAAAAAACCAAAGCAAGAGCAGTACTTCGCAGAATCTGCCGCCGAATCGGAATCGCGACCCACAGAGAAGATCCGGCGAGAAACTCAGTGGGCTGTATTTATAGAGTTGTCAATAAGATGATGTTTCTGCGTCGCTATTTCTTTTTTCAACACGTTTGTTGCAATTCAACATGTTATTTCGTCTTGTCTAGTCTTACGTATATTGAGATATGTTTATACACATTTCGATTGTAGCCAAATACGACAATATTGAAGCCAGCAAGGCAGAAGTATTTGTAAGCAATCTTTGATTTGATCTCAAATTGTTTGCTTTCAATTCGCGCATTTTTCCTTTCATTGTCCTCTGTTAAAGAATGTATATAATAGCGGATTCCGAAATGTGATAAAAAAATAGATCTGCACCTTATATATGTTTGCGATTTATTTGTTTTATGGAAAAATATTAGCGCTTAGGACGTGGTCGGGATAATCTCTGGGTCGGCGGGTAATCGCCATTGTGGTAATGTGAAACTCGATCATCAAGTATATCTTGTGAAGTAGAATGAAAGTGGGTAGCGTGCCGGCTACAATCTTACATCCGCGTACTTAGTGCGAGTTTTTTAACGTTCTCGATAGCGTAAGAGTTAACTCAAATTTGTATGGAGTTGGAACAGCCCTCCAAGCGACAAACGTAAGCAAACGTTCCGACTCCAACCAAATTTGAGTTAACTTTTACGCTATCGAGTAGTTAAAAAATACGTATTAAACACACTGATTTTTCAAGGGAGGTATTCACGATCTCTATAAGCTCTTGTAGCCCCCTATTACCAAAGTCTGTTCTTAGCACCTCCGCTGAAATTAAGAAGATATACACATAGGCCTAATCGTATTGTTTGAGTAGATTAAACTAGTTTTTTCGACCAATCTCACTTAGTTGCATACTAGAAACTCTCTTCATACATACTTTCAATATTAGTAACATCAATAAACTCGATCATCAAGTATATCTTGTGAAGTAGAATGAAAGTGGGTAGCGTGCCGGCTACAATCTTACATCCGCGTACTTAGTGCGAGTTTTTTAACGTTCTCGATAGCGTAAGAGTTAACTCAAATTTGTATGGTGTAACGTTTGCTTAAGCCCCACAGACACAGGTCACTGAGTTTCTCGCCGGATCTTCTCAATGGGTCGCGTTTCCAATCCGGTAGTAGATTCTGCGAAGCACGGCTCTTGCTAGGGTTCGTGTTAGCAACAACATCAGGTTTGAGCCCCGTGAGCTCACCTAGCCCGGTGATGCTGATATGGTCTCTCGAGACCATCAGCTTAGGTAAGGAAAAAAATTAAGTTTGCCACTATGAGCGCTGTTCCGACTGCATACAAATTTTGAGTTAACTTTTACGCTATCGAGAACGTTAAAAAACTCGCACTAAGCACACCGCCTGTGCTACCCATCTGGTGCAGGATTCAATAAAATTTCACCATCTCAATCCACGGCAAGGTCACGATAACGCAGTCAAACTAATAAAAGTGCCTTAGTAATCACAGCCCGAAAGGAATCTCACTAAACTACTACAACTAGAAACAAAAACCCGTGTGTGTTTTCTTAATAAACGTATTTTGTTTTTTTGTCGTAATTAACATTTATTTTAACACCGCAACAATATATCGTTCTAACGCATATATTACGTGTGAAGGTCAATTTTTTTTTTTACGCGAGTAGGTTGCACCTGCCTACTAATTTTATGATTCTGACGCGCCAAACCAAAAAAAAATACGTATACATCCTTATCATCTTGTACTCAAACGTTATAATACGTGTTATAGGTGTGTTAAACATTACACAGTTTTGTTATTAATAAACATATAAAGAAAAATACAAAAAACGAAAGAAAATCGACTTCAACAAAATGAGAATATTGATAATTTTGTCCAAGTCAACTAAATATTCATTATTATCCTTAATACTACTAATACTCCAAGACTAACTAACTGTTCATTGTCACTGTCAGATGTTCGTAAAATTTAAACAGCATTACATAAAAAATAACCGGTTTTGAAATAAAAAAGAATCATCCATAAACCCTATAAAAAAGGTCTGAGATAACACAAGAAATCGAATAGAGGTCTTCCTGTTTTGTTAAATTCTGTTAAAACAGTTTTTCCATTCAGATTTAGACAATAAATGTATTTTAAGAGATATGTATAGCTAATCTATCTGTTCATACTGCAAAACAGTACCTATTCGAATTAAATGTAGTTTTGAAAAATATAAAATATATCCGAAATACATCCGAAGTATATCCGACTAATTCCAATGGTTTTCTTTTATTGCTTTGATGTGTGGACGAGCTCACAGCCCACCTGGTGTTAAGTGGTTACTGGAGCCCATAGACATCTACAACGTAAATGCGCCACACACCTTGAGATATAGTTCTAAGGTCTCAGTATAGTCACAACGGCTGCCCCACCCTTCAAACCGAAACGCATTACTGCTTCACGGCAGAAATAGGCGGGGCGGTGGTACCTACCCGNATAGACATCTACAACGTAAATGCGCCACACACCTTGAGATATAGTTCTAAGGTCTCAGTATAGTCACAACGGCTGCCCCACCCTTCAAACCGAAACGCATTACTGCTTCACGGCAGAAATAGGCGGGGCGGTGGTACCTACCCGTGCGGACTCACAAGAGGTCCTACCACCAGTAAAAATGGTATATTATAGTTACATTTACTGATAGAATCTGCAATGTCTCGTAATTTAACTTCACACAACTCCATAGTGTGAAATTCTCGGCAAATTATGTCTGCTGACTTCGTTGCATGTTTCAGATGCCACTCTTATTCTCGACGCTCCTAAAAAAATTAACTTTAGTAAAAAGATCGCCCCAAACTTAAATTTAAAATTTGAACTTAACGACTTTAAGATAAGTCGCACATTCGTTCAAAAACCGAAACCTGAACAACAAATTGCCGAATCAATTAACGAAATTGCAGCTGACCACCATTTTATTTTCACTCGCTGTTAGAAAGCTTTTAAACTGCGTTCAGGTTTCCTATACACGGTTGTTATACAGTAAAATTTTATTACTATACAATATTTATTTTGAATATGTTATTGATATTTATATGGACAGTGCTTAAAGAGGTTTTTTTACTAAACAAAAACAAATTTATTGATCTGTATTGATTATATCTCAAACAGTATTTTTGAGTTATCGTATAGTTATGTATCTTTATTCCTCGTAGAAGAAATTTAGCTTAAGGTTCTATGAATGTGGAACATTGAACTTTAATTATAGCATCTCGCATATCTCTGCGTAGCATTCATACTTAAACCGTAGGATGGCCGTTATACCAATGACGTAACCGGTCAAAACATCAGGTGTACGCTAAATAAGCTCGTCTATAGTCATCTACGATTGACGAATAACGAAAAAAGCTACAAAACACATCCGAAGATCCCTAAGGTTCGGTTTTTTAAAAATGGAATACGACTAGAACGAATGATTCGAGGAAATAGTTTAAATCATTTTTTAAATAAATATTTAAACTAGATAAGCTTACAACAGCAATTTCTTCGGTTGCCAAGAGTCGTGTCGCAATTAAAGCTGCTTTTACAGCTTTATCTCGTGAAATCTCTAATGCATTCGAAACTTCTGAACCAATACAATGTCCAATAAAAAAACGCAAGATTAAACTATAAATTTAGTTTTAATTGAATCTATAATGTATGTTTAGGTTACCACACATTGATGCAGGTGGGGTCGGCACAGCTAATTTTTCTCTTCCTTTCTCTTCTATCAGCCGTCAGCTCAACACTCACTCCTCTCTCTCTCTTATATCGTCGTTCACACACTGCATTCATGTCTTCTTCGATCGACCTCTTCCCCCTCTGCACTACCATTTCCATACATCTCCCAGTAACATGCATCTTCTCTCTACGCATCACATGTCCATACCACGCTAACCGTCGGCTCTTTAAATTTGACGCAGTAATATCCAAAGCTATTAAATTCCTTGGGGCTCTCAATGTTACCTCAAGCACCGGTCATCTTTCTTGTCGAACCCGTCGCTTGCGACGAAGGGCTTGGCAAGTAAATTAACCCACAGACACAGCCCACTGAGTTTCTCGCCGGATCTTCTCAGTGGGTCGCGTTTCCGATCCGGTGGTGGATTCCGCAAAGCACGGCTCTTGCTAGGGTTCGTGTTAGCAACAACGTCAAGTTTGAGGCCCGCGAGCTCACCTACCAGTTCGGTGAATCTAGAATAACCCCTCGAGGTAACTAGAATAGGTAGGAAAGAAAAGGGCAGATAACTCACGTTAAATTACCCTAAAATACTAAAGCTACTTTATTCTTATAGGCTATAACTTAAAAAAAATTCATAACAGAACTGGAATGCCAAATATCATAACAGTACATTTTAAAAAAATTTTTTTTAAAGCATTAATGTCACGCTTCGTAAAGTTTCCTTCTAATGCCTATCTTTTACCCTGGAAAGCTCTACGTCTTACTATAAACAGCATTGTCTATTTGTTGTTAATAACCTAAGATTATTATTATTAGATATATATTATTAATATAAATTATATATATTAATTACTATCTCTTCTATCTCTAAAAACTCTAAAACCCTTCTGAAAATTCCCATATTCAATACAAAATGCAGACGATGTTTTATTTATTTGAGATGCTACTTTTAAATGAAAGAAAATCTGTAGATTCGGATTCGTTTTAGACCTCCACGGCAAAGGTGAAATTTCTTAAGTGATAATTTTTTTAATTACAATAAGGCTGAGACAAATTATAGCTTAATACTGATGTTACATGATGTTCTTAATAGATTATATTTTAATTGCTTAAATTAAAGTACATAAACTTAAACTAAATACCTGATACACGTTAAACCATAACATATTATGTACATGTACCTACCATATTTGTTGTCATCTATTCATTTACAAAATATAAAAATGCCATTTGGAAATTTGATTTTAGGTAATTTAGATCCGATTTTGGGTATTCGTGTTTTTCATTGTCTTATTTTATTACATTTTTGTAAAATTAAAGTCATTAATTTCAGTTTTTTTTTCAGTATGTACTCAATAGTGTCGTGTTAATTATGGAAACTTATTTGGTTTTTGTTTACCTATCTCCAATAATATAATATATGGATGTGCTATTAGTTTCCCAAATACATAAATAAATAAATAGATACCTATATTCCCGTCTTAAGAACCTCTAATTGGCTTGCTGTTGTTAGCTTAAGATATACGCTTCGTATTGTTTTCTATAAGTCTTCCCAACAAATAAAGCGTGTTGTGAGTGCGTACGGCTTGATACCTTATCTTTTTCTGGTACGTATCAATAACGAGGTACAGCTTTTAATTCAATTGTAACCTCGACCGTAACACTATGAGCATACGGTTGGGAATGCTACCGTTAATAATTCCAAATAATCCGCCGATCAACTTAGTATTTGCGTTAGTATTTGCCGTTAACTCATGCCCATATGATTATATGTTCATATGAAACCATCTGAGTCTCATGGTTTCATGATCAGACTGGTTGGACCATTAGAAGGCACCCACGTATGTTCTCTAAATTGTAATGCATGTTTATTAACTTGCAATAATTGCATTTTTCTATGGAATTTTCTATCTGTACTGTAATACATATCCGGAATCACACTTTTTTAATACGAAGCAGGGTCTTATAAGAAGTGTGCCAAGGTATCTATTGAGTATTGAGTCATGTAGCGCCTTGACCGATTCCGCGAGCAGATCCTGACTCCGAGGCGTCATCGCACGTTTTATTGCTCGGATGAAAGCATACGAATTTTACCCCTACTATTTGTTCGAATGCAGAATTCGTATATGCCCTATATATTTCTGCCGTGAAGCAGTAATGCGTTTCGGTTTGAAGCGTGGGGCAGCCGTTGTTACTATACTTGAGACCTTAGATCTTATATCTCAAGGTGAGTGGCGTGTTTNTCGAATGCAGAATTCGTATATGCCCTATATATTTCTGCCGTGAAGCAGTAATGCGTTTCGGTTTGAAGCGTGGGGCAGCCGTTGTTACTATACTTGAGACCTTAGATCTTATATCTCAAGGTGAGTGGCGTGTTTACGCTATAGATGTCTATGGGCTCCAGTAACCACTTAGCACCAGGTGGGCTGTGAGCTCGTCTACTCATCTAAGCAATAAAAAAACATCTTGTTTTTACCAATATACTTGGCCAGAGGAAATCGCGGCCTGTCTTGAGCTAATCGGTTTATGACAGTACATAGAAATAGCAACAAGACGCCACCACACATCTTGAGACCTTAGGTTAAAGTTCTTGGTATTGTAATGACGACAATCTCACCTTCAAACCGAAGCACGCGAAATATTCAGCGTCACGTGCTTAGTGTGAGTTTGTAACGTTCTCGATATCGTAAAAGTTAATTCAAATTTGTATGGAGTTGGAACGTTTGCCTACGTTTGCCGCTAGGGGCGTTGTTCCAACTGCATACAAATTTGAGTCAACTTTTACGCTATCGAGAACGTTAAAAAGCTCGCACTAAGCACACAGGAGTAAAACAGCCCGAACGCCCGCCTGGAACTCTTACTGAAATTAGAGGAGTAAGGTTGGGCAGAATAATAAGTTGACGATGCTACTTATTGATAATCGCAGAGGCAAACAAGACAACTCCGCCTATTATGACCGTTGTACTATAAAAAGTCAGACTTATTACTCAAGCCTCAAGGCAGGTGGCGGTATTTACGATCATGTACAGAGGTTCCGATAGCCACTGAGCACCAGGTAAGCCCTAGGATTGTCTAACCATCTAAGCAAAAAATTAACTGCTAGTGATGGATTATAATGTGATCATCATCATCATAGTCTGTTGCTTTTGGCAGAGCAGTTGTGGTCATGTGGAATTCTTGCTTATTAAAGCCTTGACAGATGTTTTCCATAGTTTGCGAACTGAGGCTTGGCGCACGCACTCGTTATGTGGGGTTTCAGTAAGGTCTTTCACCTGATGTGATAGCTTGCTACAATTTCTAGCTGTAAATTGGCAGAGGAGTTCAGTTTCAGCAGTTTATGGCTTACTGACTAAAATTGACTGAAATACTTTTGCATAGTGATTTGAGATATTTATTGTGATCGTAGAAGCTTTTTAGTATTCTTCGTTTTCTCATCTAATCATAATGTCCCCGTATTATGAATTTGTGCTCAGGAATTTGTATCTCATTAACCATCAAATGGATGTCATTTTCCGGTTTGAGTATCAGAAACGATGAGTCGTTCGAGCGTCTAAAATAACGGCCAGTCTGCTTTTGTGGAACAAGGTCACGGAATTAGCATCGAGAACTTGTAGTAGCGGGTCTATCGCGTTTCGCCACGACTCGAAGAAAGGCTGGAAGGCTCGCTTTCGTTGTTTACGGGGAGAAATCTCAGACCGGTCGCGCTCCCCGTAAGCGGTCAGCGCGCGCCAGTACCGCGTAACGTTCCGACTTATTCGCACGTGTTGCTCGTCACATATCAAAAAACTTCGTGTATAAAACAAACATCATAATACTTGAACCTTCCCGCTTCGTTGGATCGGCGCGTGTGCTGTGAAATATTTGTATTTTTTTGTTACAAAAGTGCCTTTACCTGTGTTTTTCTGCAGTCCACCGGTATGTTCACAGCTTAAACGTATTATAGCGGTATTATTTAGGGACGCCTCGGGCCGGTAGACGCCTCTCTCTCCGAAGAACCGGCACATCACAAACTTTCCACTGCTGGAGCCTCCAGCGATTTATATTCTAATGTTATGGTGTTGCGGTTTCGGTTGTGAATCGAAAGCGTGTGTCTGGCGTTAGAAATGTTTACAAATTTAACTACGTGCATTTAGTCCACAACGCTTACAGACGACGGGAATTGTTTGCTGGTTATCTTTGTTTAAATTTAGAAGCCTTTCGAAGTTAGATTAAGCAGCTCTACATCTACAATTTTTTTTTTTAATTTAACCAGGAAGTTTAAAATACTTTAAGTAAACTTATTTCAATGAAGAAATACGTCTACCATGTAGGTATTTTGATTTTCGAACAATTTAGTAAGAATTTAATTGATTTCCTATTGGATTTTAATTTCCAATAATTTAAAAATAAAAGCTTAGATTCGCTTATCTGTATAAGTTAGCGAACTTTTATTTATTTATTTATGCATATGACATTTTAATATCTCAAAAGAGTTTTGTGATGTACCTTAAAGCAAATTTAGAACAATTTCGTTTTAAAGCTCCATGGTTCAAAACGACTTGGCATATGTGTCTATATACACAAGCTTTATTAAACTAATCCTTGACAAATATGACAGTAGGGTTCAAAATAGCCGAATTTAAATTCAACATTTTGACAAACATAATTTATGTTCAAAAGCCGAAAGTCATCAAATGAATGAACTAAATGTTGTTTAGAAATTGAAAAAAAATATTTAATGGAGCGTTATACTGTCAATATTATCTGGATAAGCCACTAACCTATTGTAACTATACTGAGACCTTAGAACTTATATCTCAAGGTGGGTGGCGCATTTAGATTGTAGATGTCTATGGGCTCCGGTAACCACTTAACACCAGGTGGGCTGTGAGCTCGTCCACCTATCTAACCAATAAATAAAAAAACCGTCTCCATCCTTGAATGCACTTTACTGACTCCACTTTAGAAAAAAAAACTGTGGTAGGTGCGCAGTCTTAAGCATGCCATAGCTCGAATGAGCAATACGCATAACATTGAGGTACACGTCTAATACTAACTTATATTGGATAGCGGCTAACCTACTCTTCAAACCGGCAAGCATAACTGCGAAATAAAAAATATACATACCATACGATCCTAAAATACATCTACCACGGATAACCACGCATCTTTTACTGGTTTCTTACTTTGATCACATCAATTAAGGCTACAAAAGCTCCCGTTGATAAAAACAGCCATAGGGACCAATCTTTGTAACAACGCGTAGTGGTTGAAGCTTACGGTCTTTGTATTGATAGTCTTAAATCGATTTGGATAGTTGTTGCTTTTTTATTCCTTAGATGGATGGACGAACTCACAGCCCACCTGGTGTTATGTGGTTACTGGAGCCTATAGACGTCTACAACGTAAATGCGCCACCCACCTTGAGATATAAGTTCTAAGGTCTCAAGTATAGTTACAACGGCTGCCCCACACTTCAAACCGAAACGCATTACTGCTTCACGGCAGAAATAAGCAGGGTGGTGGTACCTACCCACGCGGACTCACAAGAGGTCCTACCACCAGTAAACACCACATATTACGTGAATCAAACTATTAGTATATCCCGGTGATTGGCGCTCTGATTGAAGAATACAAAATTACAATAATCTACAATTTATTAACACTAAATCTTGTACTGTGGTAAAGTGAATGCCTGTTAAAGATTTCTTAAAATTTCGATATATTTTTTTAGTTTTTTATTGTATACGAAAACAAATCGAATCGAATTAAAAAGTATTATATATAATATTAGAATTTTTTAGAAGAAAAATCGTGAATACGAAAATGTATTTTTAATTTTAAAACTAATAAATAAATGATGAGATTTTGTTTGCGAAACTAATGACATAATTAATAGTAGTTACAAAATACTATACGTTAGGTAGTGTTTTATTTATACAAATATAGTAATTACAAAATAATAGTAATTAATAAAATTAACAGTAATTGATCTATTAAATACCGATATATTAAGCATATAAATTTAGTTAATTTAATGAAGATATAATAGTTTAGTGGTTTTTTTAGAGAATGTGTCAATGAAAACCTTCTAAAATGCATACGTGTTCCTTCACACAATGCTTAAGAACGGTTCTAGTGATGCATTTTATTATAAACTCTTCGGGACTGCCTTAAGGATGTTCAAAAACAATAAAAATGTTTAGTTAACTTAATGCTGATCAATCCGTCTTACGATAATTGACGCTATCCGATGGAATGCAAAAGATATGAATTCTTTTGAATTTGCATTCCGAAACCAAACCCGGATTCTCAAAGCTATAAATACATCAATGGATCGACGCGAACATTTGATATATTCCTGTCACACACGTACATTGTAATGCGTAATGATCCGGGTAACTGTACCGAGCGAAGAAATAAGTCTGCAAAGAATTTTATATGTTTTATTTAATAATAATAATAGTAGCTGGGAGCACTGGTTACTGATGGTAGGACCTCTTGTAAGTCCGCACGGGTGGGCACCACCGCCCTACCTATTTCTGCCGTGAAGTAGTAATGCGTTTCGGTTTGAAGGGTGGGGCAGCCGTTGTAACTTACTTGAGACCTTAGAACTCATATTTCAAGGTGGGTGACGGCATTTACGTTGCAGATGTCTATGGGCTCCGGTAGCCATTTAACACCAGGTGGGCTGTGAGCTCGTCCATCCAACTAAGCAATAAAACGCACGGTAACCCGTCCCCAATTTAGGATGCCCTGTATTATGGGTGCCATAGACTGATAATACTTAGATGTGTTTAAATATATACATAACTAGCCGCACTCGCCCGCTTCGCTGCGCATTTAAAATTAACATTATTATTTATTATCATTCTTATTAGGGAGTCCAACACTCATATAAAATATTAGGCTATCCATTAAGTACATGTATTTTCTACATGGATACCAAGTTTCAAGCTAACCCAGGAAAACCACTGCAGATTTATATATTGGTATAGATAAAAACCTAGGCAAAAAGCAAATGAACTTGTTCATCGCATAATGTTTGCCCGACGTGGGAATCGAACCCACAACCCTGGGCGCAAGAGTCAGGACCGCTAACGACTGCGCCACTGGGTAAGTAAAGAACGATTCATCTATGATATGATTTCAGAGATTAACGAATGGAATAAGATCTCTTATAGTATTATATTCTACAAGAGTCGTAGACACAACAAAAACTGTTTTTACGGCTTATTAAAGGGTTTTTCAATGTCATTATATTATTTCCGACGTATCGAATACTTTAATAATATACGAATACTTTTCGTGGTCACGGATGATGAAGGTTTTACATTTGAATATTATGCTAATCTATACATATAAATAACATTTTTTACCATTTTTGTCTGTCTATCTGTCTGTCTGTTTGTTCCGGCTAATCTCTGGAACGGCTGGACCGATTTTGACGGGACTTTCACTGACAGGTAGTTGATTATAAGGAGTAACTTAGGCTAACTTTTTTTAAACTCACTTATAACCTAACTAAAAGAGGAAAGATTTGTTTGCCATGTTTGTTTGTATTGAATAGGCTCCGAAACTACTGAACCGATTTGAAAAATTCTTTCACTGTTTGGAAGCTACACTATTCCTGAGTGACATAGGGTATAATTTTTTTTTGAAAAAAAAATAGGGATCCTTACTAAAATCCTAATAATGTTACCCGAGGAGTAAAAAAGTTACCTAAAATATTCTTTACATCGCGTGCCCTGCGAAAACTATTGATGATAGAATAAAATAATGTACTACGACTTTGTAGAACACATCATTATTTATAAAAAGTGTCGCGACAGCATATGTCTAACTATTATAGTTATGCCGCAATAATGTGTTCTTTTATTTAAAAAAATAAAACAACGTCAAATATCGTTGAAATTTTTGTTAAAGACCCGAGCGGAGACGGAGCGGGCCGCTAGCTAATTAAAAAAACGCTTATGTTTATTTTGAATTTTTGTCCCTGTTCTAAATCTTATTAAGACGATTTTTAAGCATCAAAATTTATTAAGGTTTCCCGTCTTTTAAAAGAGAATTTACTAAAGAATTACATAAGTAATTGTGTTAGGTAAAATTGAATTTTTATTTTGATATGAATTAAAACGTAGCAAATTGTGTATGTGTATATATGCTAGTTTATTTAAGCACAGAACTGAACCCGCATCCAGATAACTTTAGTCATTCTGAGATTGGCAAAGCGATAAAACGTCTGTATGTATAAATTAGTATTTTTGTAAGCATTTATTATTTTTATCATGGTAAATGGCATGCTTCGCTGAATGCTGAATACATTTTCCATAATAAATATGAAAATGTGTTCGCTTAATAGTTATCATATAACTATGATTTTAAACGGACAGTTTTTGAACCAGAGAATCAAACAAAAACTCATTATTTTAAACGGACAGTTTTTGAACTAGAGAATGAAACAAACAGCTCTTTATCCCATTCCCGCGTAGATGTGTTGCGCCTTATATTATTTCCGGAAAATCAAGCACCTCTATTAATAAGATATGTATGGTATGTTTTATTCTAATACTTCTCTCCATTAAATTACGTGTTGATAATCAATATGCAGCCTGGACATGGTATTATGTGATGTGACTCAAAGCCTCCGCGTGCGAAATTTAAATTAGCATCATAGTATTCGCAAATACGTTATCCAACAATCATTATCTATCATCTATATATATAAAAATGAATTGCTGTTCGTTAAAACTCGAGAACGGCTGGACCGATTTGGCTAATTTTGTTCTTGAATTATTTGTGGAAGTCCAGAGAAGGCTTAAAAGGTAGATAAATATGAAAATGCTCGAAATTAAATAAAAATAACAATTTTGTTTTTCTTTTGATGTGTCCCCCATCGGACGGATTCTTTTTGTTTGTTTTAAGTTTATTTTATACTAGTGACCCGCCCTCGCTTCGCTTCGGAAACATTAAAACACACATGAAACAAAAAAAAAACCATTTTTTTTTTAAAAAGTAGCCTATGTTCATCAGGGACAGTGTCGGCTTCTAATGGAAAAATAATTTTTCAAATCGGTCCAGTAGTTTCGGAGCCTATTTGAAACAAACAAACAAATAAATCTTTCCTCTTTATAATATTAGTATAGACAAAAGTTTAGGTCTTTTATTTATCGATTGAGGCACTACGGAGTCTGCCGAGTCAGCTATTTATGAATATATACAAAAATACTTAAAACACAAATTGTATACATTTAACACACTAACAATTTCAACAATTCAGTACGTAATTAAACAGCTTTTAGCATCATTCGTCTATAACTATGCAAACTGTAAAATATTCGAAATGCCGGTATCTATACTTAATATTACAAAAGGAAAGATTTGTTTGTTTGTATTGAATAGGCTCCGAAGCTACTGAACCGATTTGAAAAATTCTTTCACTGTTTGGAAGCTACACTATTCACAAGGGAAATAGACTATAATCTTTTTTTTAAAAAAAACTAGGGATTCTTACTAAAACTCTAATAATGTAACCCAAGATGTAAAAAAATCACCTAAAATATTCTTTATATAGAATAAAATAAGGTACTACGACTTTGTAGAACACAGTATTATTTACAAAAAGTGTCGCGACAGCATATGTCTAACTATTATAGTTCTGCCGTAATAAGTGTTCTTTTATTTAAAAGAATAAAACAACGTCAAATATCGTTGAAATTTTTGTTAAAGACACGAGCGGAGCCGCTGCGGGCCGCTAGTATATGATATAATGACAATAAAAAACGCTAGATTAAACTATAAAATTTCGTCTCGTGAAAACCGAAGAAACTATAGATACTACATACTTCATTTTTTTTAAATTGCTAGTATTAGTATAAAAAATAAACATTACTCTACAGTAAAGGTTTTCTTAAATTAGAAACTGCGCTGCACTACTTTGCCAGGAAAACAGAAAAGCGTTACCACTTTTCTAGGCAGTTTGAATATATCATTACCTCTGTAATTTCATAGTATAGACGCTTGTCCGTATCTTCTGACTAAATAATTACATCTCTGTTCTTTATTGAAATTACACGTGATGTTACTAATATTGAAAGTATGTATGAAGAGAGTTTCTAGTCTGTAACTAATTGAGATTGGCCGAAAAATCTAGTTTAATTTAAGTTAATGATACGATTAGGTATCTCTTCTTAATTTCAGCGGAGGTGCTAAAGACAGATTTGGTAATAGGGGGTTACGAGAGCTAACAGACATCGTGAATACCTCCCTTGAAAAATCAGTGTGTTTAATACGTATTTTTTAACTACTCGATCGCGTAAATGTTAACTCAAATTTTTATGGAGTCGGAACATTTGCTTACGTTTGCCGCTTGGAGCGCTGTTCCAACTCCATACAAATTTGAGTTAACTTTTACGCGATCGAGTGGTTAAAAAACTCGCACTAAGCACACTGATCAAACCTTCGATCTATTGTACTGGACATTCACAGTGAAAAACTGTCACACTCTTCAAACGGAAACGCATAGTTTTTTTGCTGTAGAAATAGACAATATGGCGATACCCATCCGTGTGGACTCATGACACATCTCACAACCCTTAAATGCGATTGTCGATTGTAACATGCTGGTTGAATACTCAGAGAATACTGCTGCCCATTGTCTGATAAATCTCTTAGTCGTCTTTTAAGACATCCACTAGAAGAAAAGCCGTTTTGCCATGCCAGATCTGACGAAGGCTATAAATTACAATGTATTCTTTCTTATACTTCTTTGAAATTCTTCTTCTCTTTTTCATTACGGGGTTAATGACAATCTCGTTATTTTTTGTGGTCAGACCATTGTAGTGCCAAAGTCAAGTATAAAGTTGTAATAAAGTAATAATGTTCGAGTCTTTCTCTCAATAAAATGGCGGGAATTTGTTGAGACTTCAATGGGCTTTCCCCCTCACTGTACGCTTTCACAAATATTAAAAGTTAATGAGTTCCCATTATTATGTGTTTACGTCAAACTTGTGACAAATAAAACAATAGGCAATCGGGCTACAGCATAAAAGTAGTTATTAAGGATGTCAATTTAAGCATGGTTTTAAATATATTTTTCATATTCTAATGAAAAGTCTAGTAAAAATACGATTGCAACTTTATAATAAGCATGTGTCGCCAATATACAGAATTGGCGCATCTAATATTTTAATTAGTAAATTCTTTGAGTTTACGACGTACATAAGTAGATATCGATTTACAAACCACGACCAAATTAGCATCTAATTCATTAATAGTTTTAGTAATTAGTAATGAATACTTTCCATTAGGCCATTTCAATTATTTTTAAATTATAGTATTTATACGACAGTTGAAGATTTTTATAAATTCGATACTGGCAACAATATCATCGCAAGAAGTCAATTGATATATCAGTATACTGTATACTGATACTCAGTATACTGAGATAATTAAGACGTAATGTAGCGTGGAATTTTAGATGCAAAAAATTGTAACTGATATTTTGTCATACCCGATCCTGTGGACCGAATGGAAAACAGTCGACGTCGCCCTAAACACGTCATTACGGATCCGCACGATCCATTAACAGTGCTTTTAGGTACCACAAGCACCGGTCACCGTCCTCGTCGAACCCGTCGCTTGCGACGAAGGGCTCGACAAGTAAATTAACCTATAGACACAGCCCACTGAGTTTCTCGCAGGATCTTCTCAGTGGGTCGCGTTTCCGATCCGGTTGTAGATTCTGCGAAGCACTGCTCTTGCTAGGGGCAGTGTAGCAACACCCCCGGTTTAAGCCCCGTTAGCTCACCTACTAGCTCGGTGAATCTAGAATAACCCCTCGAGGTTACTAGAATAGGTAGAATAAAATATATTTTGACAAATACGTTTGTCAATATAATAAGAGCTCTTCACAATGGTATTACAAGTTACTGCTGTTGTTGACACTTGTAATCAATCTATAGAACATCTGAATATATCGCACTCGAAGTCATCGGGGTTTGACCAGATGAAAAGTGAATGATGTTTTGTGGCTTTGTACACACGAACAGCTAACAAAATTCGTCGTGCATCTCATTTGAATTTACTAGAATACTGTTTTATTTCTATATTAAGATTGCTTTTGTGAAAGTAAAATATGTAGAAAATTTTGTTGCATAGAATAAAATTTTGTTTAAGCGTTTACGAAATGTTAACTTAAACGAGACAGTTGTTGTTTCGCTACGATTGAGACCTCAAATTATAATATACTAGTGACCCGCTCTCGCTTCGCTTCGGAAACTGTAATTTATTATTGATTTTTCCACTATTTAATGGATGTTATTATACATATAAACATTCCTCTTCAATCACTCTATCTATTAAAAAAAACCGCATCAAAATCCGTTGCGTAGTTTTAAAGATTTAAGCATACATAGGGACAGATATAGGGACAGAGAAAGCGACTTTGTTTTATACTATGTAGTGATTTGGTTGGTGCACGTTTACTTCTTGGTAGAAATAGGCAGGACGATGCTACCCGTTGGGCACAACACGTTCTAAAATGTCAGGGGCAAAGCAAATCGCTGCTGACGAACCGAAAGTATAACTATGTTTAGATTCTTCAAGCCGTTTTTTTAACAAAGTGTTCGTGGATAAGTTTATTTTGTTTTCAACTAGACCGAGACCTGATAGCACGAATAAGTTCTATTTCAATTGTTTTTCAAAATTTAATCCACAAACATTTGAGAAACGCTGGCCATTAAATTCTTACCATGCTTTCATTAATGTTCCATTTTGAGCATCTGTCAGTTAATGAAATTTTATGTAGATTTTATTCCGAACTTCATTATATATTCATTCACCTGTGTTCATCTTCAACTGCATTGTTAGTTGGCTTTCACTTTTCCTATCAAATCCAGGTTAATAGCATAGAAATATATGAATATAGTTTCCTCTTTACATCTAGATGAGGTGGGGTATAAAATAAAATTTGTCTCTTAAACTATTTTGCTTTTTATTAAATGTACGTTTATATTTAGCATCTTAAAAAAAATCCTATTTATTTATTTATTTTGTATTTAATTTTTGTTGTTTGTTTTCATAAATAACGGCTCTTCTACCCTTCTAATCGTAATACTTGTCTGCTTGGCGGTACCATACGGATTCAAAATACATCCTTCCGTCGGTACAAATGATGTTTAATCTAACATTTTTACTCCATTAAAAAAAACAAAAAAAATGCGTATAAAAGATTATTATAAAACTAGCCGTACTAGCCCGCTTCGCTGCGCATTTAAAATTAATATAGGGAGTCCAACACTCATATAAATATTAGCCTATCCAATAAGTACCTACATATATTTTTTACATGGATACCAAATTTCAAGTCAATCGGATGCATAGTTCAGTAGTTATAACGGAACATCCGTAAAAACCACTGTAGATTTATATATTAGTATAGATAATAAAAAAATTAGAATCTTTGAACATGAGATCATTCCTATGACTTACAAAATAAAGAATACAGCCGAAACGACTGACTAAGCCGTGACTAAAACGGTACATAATGCCCAAAACTCGAAACTCTTTTTATTTGGTCTTCGAATGCAATAAAACGCCTCCCAATTCTGGCTCGGACACGGTGAATATGCAAATCACGGTCAATACGACCCCACGGTTGACCCTCTTATTCATTTCAAGGACGTTGTTGTTAGTGTGGTAAACATATTATTATATGAATTATATTATTTATTATTATATGAATGGTATTTTTTTTATTAGAATAATATGAAACGTTTGGGTACTATATTTCATCGGGTCTCTCCGGCTTACTCCAGCAAAAGCATCAATTGCTAATAAGTTCAAGTATTAGAACTGCTCGTGATTCGTGAAACTTCGCCACATTTCATAATTTGTGTTATTATCGGGCCTGTTGGAAGCCCTCAACTTAGTATCAAAATATTTCTGTCGAATTATATTATAGCCACTATGTTTATACCCTTCCTCGCCCACTGTAATGCACCGATGTTCCTATTTTTTTTTCTCTTACCTAAGCTGATAGCCTTGAGATGCTATTTCAGCTTTTCCTTGACGTGTAGGTGAGCTCATGGGGCTCTAACCGGGAGTGTTGCTAAAACTTGCTAACACTAGCAAGAGCCGTGCTTCGTAGCATCTACCACCGGATCGGAATCGCGACCCACTTAGAAGATCCGGCGAGAAACTCAGTGGGCTGTGTCTGTGGGTTAATTTACTCGCCGAACTCTTCGTCGCAAGTGACGGATTCCACGAGAACGACGACCGGTGCTTGGGGTTGTTACCTAGTGATTTTTAAACTACATAATTGTAAAATTTATTTCTACTTTTTTTCCTAAAACTGTTCATGTTTATTATACATATATGCTGCAACTATGAAAACGTAATGCTATCCAACTCAGTTTTGTCAATGAACAATGTAACGAACATCAAGGGAGCCTTGGAATCCATTCTTCTCAGTCGTATGCACTCTTGGCAGAGTGGTCGTGGTCATCACTTCTGGTGGTGGTGCGCTTCACCAGACGTCGCCATTCCTCGCCTACCGCGGCCCTTCTTGTGCACTCGTTAACGGGACCGTTAAGAGCTGCCTTTATTTGGTCGGTCCATCGTAACGGTGATCTGCCGCGCGGTCTTGTACCCTCTATCATGCCCTGCACCACAAGGCGCTCAACTGAGTCCTGGAATCCATTACAAAAGTTTAAATCAAGGTGCAATCTTTGCGTTTTACTACAAAGAAACCCATTCACCATTTACTCCCACACGCTACTCGACTCGTTCTAACGAAATTAACGTATTAAAACAATAATTAATTGAAGTCGCGCTGATCAAAACGCTCAGTGTGAATGGCTACCCACAAAAGTTCTCATCGTCTTGTGCAACTAACCTTGACACTTCAAAAGCCTTTTGAATTATCTAAAAGACACATACAATGCACGTATCCATTCTTTTTCTGTAGTAATAACTAATTATAAATAGACATGCTTCAACAAAAACCGACTTCAAATAGAAAAAAAAAGATATTCCAAAATCGGTTGGCGTGATATTGACTTATTCATCTATTTGTCGCACACGTACTTAATGCAAATTTAAGACTTATATAGTTTTCTAATGGGTACCATTATAAAAAGTGGACTAAATTGAAATGGGACCACATGGAAAGCGTCAGCTTTCTAAGAAAAAAAGAATCATGAAAAATCGATTCACCCAGTCTAAACTTATGAGGTAACAAACATAAAAAATAACATACAGCCGAATTGGGAACTTCCTCCTTTTTTGAAGTCGGTTAAAAAGTAAATATTTCTTTGTTTTTATTCCCTAAAGATTATATTGAATTAGACACAATTGAGCTCAGGGTCCAGTTGGAGTTTAGTGATTACCAGAACCCGTAGACGTTAGAAGTGAATGTCGAGACTCGCATCGAGATTTGAGGAAGAAGTCTATCATAATGCGATACGGCTGTCTTAACCTATTATCGTAAGATATTTTTTTATTGCCCTTGTAGGCAGACGAGCATACGGTCCACCTGATGGTGAGTGGTTACCGTCGCCTATGGACTTGCCAGGGGCAGAACCAAGCCGCTGCCTAATAGGTCATGGTAATGGCTCATGGTAATACTAGGACGGTTGTACCTATACGTGTGTTCTTAAATTACTCCCTACCTTCCTGCTCTTCTTGTCTTTATCCACGTTAGGTGCGCTTAACATTTCCTCTTATCATTCTGCATAGAAATTTGACATGAGTTTTAGAAACGGCCGTCTGTCTGACTTTACCCTCTCTTAGGTTGTATCTCGATTAGCTTAACCATTGCAACGGACTTTTCCTAGCCCTAGCAAAGGACTTTTCTGTTTCGTCTTTGGTATTCATTTTACTTCGTCCCTTTTTGATACTTTAAGCTGTATTTTATTATTTAATAACGTTTATGGTAGTAAAATTTAGATTTCACA
This sequence comes from Bombyx mandarina, assembly GCF_003987935.1. The sequence goes on along the minus strand of NW_021011544.1, from coordinate 1,713,510 downwards.
GTATCAAAAAGATAAAAAAAAACTATTAGATACATTTTGATAAGCTTTTCTGTATTTTCAGAATCCTACATTCGTATATTTTTTTGCTTAGATGGGTGGACGAGCTCACATCCCGGCTGCTGTTAAGTGGTTACTGGAGTTCATGGACATCTACAGCGTAAATGCGCCACCCACCTTGAGATATAAGTTCTAAGGTCTCAAGTATAGTTACAACGGCTGCCCCACCCTTCAAACCGAAACGCATTACTGCTTCAGGACAGAAATAGGCAGGGTGGTGGTACCTACCCGCGCGGACTCACAAGAGGTCCTACCACCAGTATTTAATCGGTTATTCTAATGACTGTAGTTTTTAGTTACCTAACATTCGATTAGTAGATATCCATATGAGTGATTAATACACGAACGTTGAAAACGAATTTCAAATTATAAGTTCTATAATATCCTCTTGTATAAGCACGTCAGTATTCCGTTTGCTTACAGCTGCCCGACACTTGGAATTGCGTGTTCGTGCATATAAATTGCTAGGAGCACGTTTACTACCGTTATGTTGGTACCTCGTTGCTACAGGGACATCCAAAAATGTAAAATTGGAGGTTATAATTCATTACTTTTTTTTTAATCGTCATCGATAGGTCAAGATATTTCAATTTTAGGGAGAATTCCAAAATTCTTACTCAATGCTCATTACATATTATTTCATTTTAGTTACTTAGTATTATTGCGGTCAATTCTAATAAAAATTCTATTAAAAAAAAAACTTAGAAACCCGTCATAGAATCGGCATACATTGTTCTCTTACATTTCACCTTACGTTTCATTCGGTACAAAACTATGCAAGTAACAAAACAATGTATTCTTAGTACTTAAAACACAATACATTACGAAACATCTCGGTCACCGATTAGACGTGAAAAACTCAATGCCTCAGTATTGTTTGCATGTGGGAATGTTGTATACTGGCAACACTGTGTGGCAACTGAAAATACTGGTAACATTTTAATGTACGCTCGTTTACTAATCATCCGAATATTACCTGGTATTGAGTATTACCTAATACATATTTTGGTCTCTAGTGTTGCTGGTATGATATACTTAGTAGTGAGAATACACGAATATTTGTAATTATTTAGACCGATGAAATCACTAAGAAATAGTTTATAGAAAGAAATATATACAAATATAAAGTATAGATATTCGGAGAATTCAAACGGCTTAACGGGTAAAAGATTTGGCAGCTTGGCTTCTGTGCTATCAATAAGCCTTCAAGTTGTAAAACATTATTATTGTGTCTTCACTACACACGAGTAAGATACTTCAGACAATTCCAAACAATATTTAAATGAACGAACATTAAAAAGAAACGTAATACTTACCATCTGAACTATTCAATTAAACTAATTGCATTTTTTTAAACTTGAATTAGAAATTTAAGCGGATAAAAGAGATTATATTTCAGATATACTATATTTCTATAAGATTAATGCCTGCATTCGTAACTTCAATAATCACAACCATCTCATTACGTTTTTTTTTTTTTTTTTATTGCTTAGATGAGTGGACGAGCTCACAGCCCACCTGGTGTTAAGTGGTTACTGGAGCCCATAGACATCTACAACGTAAATGCGCCACCCATCTTGAGATATAAGTTCTAAGGTCTCAATTATAGTTACAACGGCTGCCCCACCCTTCAAACCGAAACGCATTACTGCTTCACGGCAGAAATAGGCGGGGTNTTTTTTTTTTTTTATTGCTTAGATGAGTGGACGAGCTCACAGCCCACCTGGTGTTAAGTGGTTACTGGAGCCCATAGACATCTACAACGTAAATGCGCCACCCATCTTGAGATATAAGTTCTAAGGTCTCAATTATAGTTACAACGGCTGCCCCACCCTTCAAACCGAAACGCATTACTGCTTCACGGCAGAAATAGGCGGGGTGGTGGTACCTACCCGTGCGGACTCGCAAGAGGTCCTACCACCAGTAAAATTATTACAGAATACTGAGTTCACAATTTAGAAAAGACTCTTAGCCGACTAATTGAGAGTTATCTTACACCATCTTTTTTTTATTTTTTATTGCTTAGATGGGTGGACGAGCTCACAGGCCACCTGGTGTGTAATGGCTACCGGAACCCGTAGACATCTACAACGTAAATGCGCCACCCATCTTGAGATATAAGTTCTAAGGTCTCAGCATAGTTACAACGGCTGCCCCGCCCTTCAAACCGAAACGCATTGCTGCTTCACGGCAGAAATAGGCAGGACGGTGGTACCCACCCGCGCGGACTTACAAGAAGTCTTACCACCAGTAATTACGGAAATTATAATTTTGCGGTTTTTTTCTTCATTTTGTAATCATTAAATTAATTTTATACCTCTTAATAGTGTGCATTTTTCATAATTTCAGTAGGTTCACGACACGAATATTGTATATTAAATGCGGTTAGAGATCGTCATGATATCTATCGACGTTAATAATACACTAGTATTTACAAATCTCACAATAAATAAATCTAGTCTATTTTTCCCAACAATTATACAGGGAGAATTTAAAAGTGACAGTGTTTTTTATTAAGGATCGTAAATCAATGATAACATCACTACTGATGGGTTCAATGCACTATACAACGCGCTTGTATTACGTTAAGGCTAAATGATCAATAACTTGTCTGTATTTGTTTGTTTTTAACCTACAAATTGTTGATTAATCGTGTTAGGAGTTTTTAACTGGCAACACGAGTATGTCCACTCCACATTTGTGCCTTAAATTATACTAATAAGCTGGCACGATCTAAAAAACAAAGAAACAATGCTAATAATAAAGAAAGATCTCTAGAGTTGTATTTACCTCGTTCCGTGTAAAGTATTAAGGTATTTAATTTAGTGTTTTTTTTCTATCTTCTTTAATGGTAATTTTTTTGTTGTGGATTAAAAGTCACTTTTTTTCCCCTACCTTTTTTTTTTTTTTTTTTTTTTTTTTTTTTTTTTTTTTTTTTTTTTTTTTTTTTTTTTTTTTTTTATTTTTTTTNTTAAGTGGTTACTGGAGCCCATAGACATCCACAACGTAAATGCGCCACCCACCTTGAGATACAAGTTCTAAGGTCTCAAGTATAGTTACAACGGCTGCCCCACCCTTCAAACCGAAACGCATTACTGCTTCACGGCAGAAATAGGCAGGGTGGTGGTACCCACCCGCGCGGACTCACAAGAGGTCCTACCACCAGTGATAAGAGGTCCTACCACCAGTGACAAGAGGTCCTACCACCAGTACCTATTCGCTGGTGGCCTAAGGGGCTATTCTAGCTACGCCCAGACGGGTAGGTGAGCTCTCGGGCTCACCCTGAGAGAATTTGCTAACATTAGCCCTAGCATAAGCAGTTTTCGCAGAGTCTATCACCGAATCGGAATCGCGACCCACTGAGAAGATCTGGCGAGAAACTCAGCGGGCTGTATCTATGGGTTAGTTCGTTAAAGGAAAAGTCCATTCTAATAAATCGCGCTAATTTCGTTATTCCGAAAGAATTAAGCACATCGCATTTTCCCGGTATAAAAACTACTCATCTCACTATCTAATTCCATAAACTACCAGTCGATTTGTAAATTAGTTGATACGTAAAATCAGAGAATCCAACCAAATCAACGAATGTACTGTCATATTTAATTTGGCCAATATACCCGGCATAGCACGGACCACGTGATTATCCGAATATTACGCTATATAATATTATATCTATAGACATATTATTATGAGCAACAGGAACTTACGTGATTGCGTTTGCGTCACTAATACTATAATATTGTCAAGAAGCATCCGTAGTAATCTTTACTTGATTTATTTACCCCAAGTTCCATCCTTTCACATCATGCTAGACATGATCTTATCTTGTTATTTTGTTATTGTCCTTGTTATTGTTATTATCTCAAAACAATTCTGTGTTTGGAGGTTACATATAAAGTCTCGATATATATGAAATCAAACAGCCACACGAGTTTTGAAATTCTTCCCATAACTTCTATATCAAAAACGGTTTCTTCCTGAATTCTTTTTCTTTGTGTTTATTTATTATTTATTGCTTTGACGCGTGAACGACTTGTTAAGGTAACGTCATTCAACTTGACACGTGAGTTCTAAGTTCTATAGTACAACGGTTGCCTAAGCCTTCAAACTGCGACGCATTACTGCCTTGCCACATAAATATGTTGGTAGTCGGGGTGCCTACCCATACAGGCCCACAAGACGCACTACCTTTGGATTAGTAAGCCTATTTTGTCTGCGATTATATCGAGAGGTGAAAGGGTATTTGGTTTAAGCGACATTTTTACAACTTTACAGGAAAGCCATTTAAAGTTTAAAACTTGGGAAAAAAATGTGATAACAAAAAAACTTCTCCAGGTATTTGAATGGAGTAAACTTAATAGAAGTTCAATTAAGAACATCGAATTGTTGATGCTGATACCAAATAAAACGAACTTTTAGTTACTAAGATGTAGAAGAAATGTACAAAGATAACGGTAGACAGCGGCTTGGCTCTGCTTTTGGCATTGCTGACGTCCATGAGCGACGGTAACCACTCACCTCAGGCGGGCCGTATGCTCGTCTGCCTATACGGGTAAAAAAAGTCGCGTATTAAGCGAATTGTCACTTAAACCAAATAACTTTTCACCCGTCGATTTGATGCTCCTTATTTTAACGCACCAACCAGCGTTCTTGTGTCAATATTGTACTTCATTTCATTCACTATTACATTTTTAGAGGCACTGTGAGCTTTCCAAAGTCTTAGCTCAGAAGATTAGTATGTATAAATATGTTAAGAATGCAGCGCTCACACGAATAAACTTGAGCGAACTCTAACGACTAATTAGCCGCAACAACATACCCAAAACCATGAAGATAAAGTTCATATTCCCACAAAGGCACTGTTCATTAATCAATCGCGCACAATGACACAGTTAGGAGCGTCGCGTCGTCGAGATGTGAAGAAATCGGCTTCGGAGTCGATTTCACGCCGGCAAGCTGTGAACTGGGTTTGTGGAGTCAGCTGAGTAAATGGTAGCGCTTTTACTGAGCTAGAACGTCGGCTATGTTGAGAATGCGGCACATCCGAACCGCGCTCAAAAGAATGTTCGAGATAATTTGGAACGCAATTGTTCTCAATTTGAAATTATTGTCTTTAATTAAAGAACGAAATAATCAATAATAAAAGCTTTAGTTGTATTAGAAGAAAAATTATTTTAGTCGTGCAGAAACTATAATACAAAAAGTCATATCTGCTGAAATCATAAAATACAAAGCAATTCATTCATTGATCATTGTCGTAAGGGACGACTTTCTCATCGAAACTTGATTAATCATAACAAAACTAATTTTTTTTTTTTAGGGAATTTAGACCTTATATCTAAGATTTTTATTAAGTTTAAGTCTTATTTTAATTTTAATGAAAACTTTTTTGTATGAAATGAAATTAAATGAAAACGAATTGAAATGAGATGAGATGATATGATGTGGGATGAAATTTTTTCAGTACACTTTTAGGAGGATCCCGAGAAGTTATGTCCAGCGGCTTTGTTTCATTTTCCCACATTTGTGCATAGATACTAAACAGTTAATAAACCACCGTTATTACACATTTAAACCTGAAGAAACACTAAATAGACAAAATAAAACAAATCGCACAACTTCACTCCTCGCGTTCCCGTCAAAAAGTCCTAACAAAACTCAATCATAAATACATAAAACTGCCTACAATCATAAAATTTACATCGCGAACAGCAAACTACCTTATATATTTTGGTGTAAAACATGTACTCGTAGATAATTTTCACAAAATACATTTGATCACCGGCATTGGATCTCAAAGTTACGAGGCGTACACTACTATTAATTTATCTTTATTATTGCCCTTGTAGGCAGACGAGCATTTACCTCACGGGGCTCAAACCAGAGTGTTGCTAACACTGGCCCTAGCAAGATCAGTGCTTCGCAGAATGTACCAGTGGATTGGAAACGCGACCCACTGAGAAGATCCGGCGAGAAACTCAGTGGGCTGTGTCTGTGGGTTAATTCGCTCGTCGAGCCCTTCGACGAAGACGGTACTTGGGGTACTTAAAAGCACCGTTAATGGATCGGGAGGATCCGTAATGACGTGTTTTGGACGAATTCGACTATTTACCATTCGGTCTACAGGATCGGGTATGTAATTCCCAGCGGCCACAACAAGGCCCGCCCGATGGTGCGTGGATATCGTGGCCCATGGATGTCAGAAATGCGAGGGATAGAGCCAAGCCGCTGCGTACCGTTAAGTACTTTCCACGAGCCTCGTTTGAAGAAGGACATGTCATAGCGCTCGGAAAATACCGTGGACGGGAGCTCATTTTAAGCCAGAACTGAAAGAATGATTGTACAAGTGTTTGGGAGCATTCTCGAACAGTCATTAAAATGTTTATTCACAATCTTTCAAATTTTGACTTCGCTGTAGATTTTTATTCAACTCGATTTGGCTCGGTAATTAGTTTACCATGTTTCATTTAGATGCTAAATATATTTTTAGATTATTTGTAAAACAGAGGCAGTAAATTTTAATATACAAAACAGTTAGATATGAGCTCATAGGACGACTAATCAAAATATACAACAAAGCTGTACAAGCAGCGGATGAGTTTTTCAAAACAAATATGCAGATTATGTTTATTCCTTAAGAATGGACACGCTTGTGTATTCTAACTATCGAAAAGTTAAATAGGTGTAGTTTGTAGGCAAATGAAAGACCATCTGCTACCAACAGTTATCTGTGACGGAAATTACCAATTCAGAAAGAGTTTGAAATAATTTTTTTTTATATAATAATAAATAAATATTTACCAACAATCACGCCACGTTAACTGGTCCCGTGATAAGTTCGTAAAGAGCTTGTGTTACAGGTACTAGATAACGGATATAAATGTAAGATTTTTATTATACACATACATATATTTAATATACATCCATAACCCTGGAAAATACATTTATATTTATCATACAAATATCTTCCCTTGGCGGGATTCGAACCCGCGACCCCCTTGTGTAGTGACCATGTCACTTACCACTACACTAGACGGCCGTTAAAAATATTTAAAAAGTTCTGCATTAATAATTCTGTTAAATCAATACATTTTTGGAACAAATTGTATTAAATTAACTTTCATTGGGTAATTAATCTACGCGTAGCATATTTTATTTATGAATTAATTTTGTGGTCATTCATTGTTTAATCCCAAGCATTGTGTGTTAATGATTGTTGTTAAGTACCTACTCGTATGGGCAAAATGTGTATTCTCTTGCGTACATATTGTTGTATTGTCATGATAATTACTTCGGTTCCGCGGTTCAGTTAATACGTGTTACATTGTTCTGTGTTTCTTACAATGGAAGGCGAAGTGCTGGCCGAAAGTAGGATCTGGCCAACGCTAAATCACGAACTATGGTAGACGAGCCCTGATTTCTTGGAAACAGTTGAAGTATTTCTTAAACTTAATTTGAAAGCAAAAAAAGGAAAGACATTCTAATATAGAAGTCTAATATTCAAGAATAATAGAAAGTAAATTTTGAAGTCGTCGTGGCCTAAAGGATAACACGTCCGGTGCATTCGTATGTAGCCGATGTAACAATGTTCGAATCCCGCTGGTGGGTACCAATTTTTGTAATGAAATACTTACTTAACAATTGCTCACGATTGACATCCACGGTGAACGAATAACATCGTGTAGTAAAAATCAAACCCGCAAAATTATAAATTGGGTAATTATTGGTGGTAGGACGTCTTTTGATTCGGCACGGGTAGGTACCATCACCCTACCAATTTCTGCCGTGAAACAGTAATGCGTTTCGGTTTGAAGGGTGGGGCAGCCGTTGTGACTATACTGAGACCTTAGAACTATATCTCAAGGTGTGTGGCGCATTTACGTTGTAGATGTCTATGGGCTCCAGTAACCACTTAACACCAGGTGGGCTGTGAGCTCGTCCACACATCTAAGCAATAAAAAAAAAGTTGCCAGAGCAGATTACAACAGCCTGTAGATGGATTCACATATATCCTCACTAAGCAGCCTACAAGATAATACAGTTGCCTTTTCAATTGCCAGAGCAGTTTACTACACCCTGTAGATGGACTCACATACATATTATTAAATCCTCACTAAACAGCCTACAAGATAAGACGGTGTCAATAAATTCTTGTGCAACGGTATTGCTCGATGTTGTAACAGCTTAGAAAGAAGTCCGGGAGTCTTTCATGACTCACATACTTTCGATATTAAGGCAACGTAACCAAACCCGCATAATATTTGCAACTGAGCTCATTGTATTAAAATCAGTACTGTCGCTTTCGTATAAGGCTGAATGAACAAAAAATTATAACAATAATAATATTAAATCATTTGTCGCACGAGTCTCATTGGGTCGAGAGCTTATTTTGAATAAGACAAGAATAAAATAGATGTGGCGTTATTTATTTTTTCTATTTTTAAAATTTAAAAATGGATTGGATGTCGAATTAAATATAACGTTTTCATCGATTGCGCGCCATTTTTTTATTTTATTTAATCCATTGATTTAGAGAAAGTTTCTTCAAAAAAATCACCATTAATTTAAGCAAATAATTAATTAATAAAAACTGTAAAATATTAGTATATTTTTTATACATTATGGAAAATAATAACGAAACATAAAATTTTGATCACAATAACGAGAGAATTGAATTTTTGGCTTTGACTGTTTTGAACAATGGAAGTATTCACTGGAAATTTCAATTGTTTTAGAGGTAACCCTATCGACTTCAATGTCGATGTTATTATATTGTGTTATTGAGCTCTAATAAGCTGTTTTTGTTTAGAGTCAATCAATAACATTAACAGTAAGGGGGTTAAGACGATTCAAACTTTATCATATTGATTTTTAACGAAATTGATACCTTATAACTTGCACGCCGCAATGAAACACCCGCAGAAATAAGCAGAACAGTGTTGAGTGTTACCCTGTTAACGTATTAAAACTTCCCGCCTGTATCCAAGACTGGATTTATAATGAATCAAGCTACGTAGATTTTAATGTTTTTTTTTTATTTATTTTTATTGCTTACATGGTTGAACGAGCTCACAGCCCACCTGGTGTTAAGTGGTTACCGAAGCCCATAGACATTTACAACGTAAATGCGCCACCCACCTTCAGATTTAAGTTCTAAGGTCTGAGTATAGTTACAACGGCTGTCCCGCCCTTCAAACCGAAACGCAATACTGCTTCATGGCAAAAATAGGCAGGGTGGTGGTACCTATCGGTGCGGACTCACAAGAGTTCTAGTAAAAATTGTGGATTGAAATCTATTTTGCAGCCCACTAAAGTTATTTTCGTTTATTGCAGATGTGTAGCAGGTAATGTGGGCGAAGGCAATGGGCGGGCGCGGTGCGGCGCTTTGGCGCGTCGCGGCGTTGCTCGCCGTCGCGGCCGCCGTCACAACCGCCTACACGGTCGACTGCAACCACGAATACGCGGACTGCGATACCGAACTCAGTAAGTTATTTTGTATATGCTGTATACTGTAAACTCGGTATGAAGCCGTCGTAGCCTAAAGGATAAGACGTCCGGTGCATTCGTATCTAGCGATGCATCGGTGTTCGAATCCCGCGGGCGGGTACCAATTTTGATACGCTTTTATTAGCTTCAGATGTATGTATGTTAGTATGTCATGGAATCTTTGAACATGATTTTGACCCCCTTCAAAACGTCGGATTGGCTCGAAATTTGGTATACTTATTAAGGATCGATAACAATTCAATATTATAAAAAATTAAAAATTGAAATTCAACTAAAAAATGAAAAATAAATAATAGTTAAAAAAACTAACAAAATATGCTTTTATAGAAAATCCAACTAAATAATAGAAAATAAATTTTAATAAATTTCAATTAAAAATAGTGTAAGAACAAATGATTTTATTGTAAAAAAAACGTGAGGTGCTTCCAACTTTTGATTGATTAATATGTCATAAACGAAATGAAAGAATTATTTGAAAGAATTATTTACAAAAATCACTAAAAATAAATGTGCACAGCTTAAAACTGGTCAAACAATCTCTTTGCGTCATCTAGAGAAGAAATTATTGGAAATTAAAAACAAAATATATAATTAGTACCTATACTTAATTTAAGATATATGTACATACTTTCTGCATGCAGTCGCTGGATGCAAGCAGCGTTTGGTAGTTGTGGCGAGGCTTGGGCGAGCCTTATGTCCAGCAGTGGACGTCTGTGGGCTGAAAGATAGAGATTTTTATTTAAAAGTGTTTAATCCCCCCATCTCAACCCGCTTAATTTCACCCCTGCCCGGTGTGGCATGGAGGTAATGCCAGAGTAGAGGCGTTCGCCCCGAGCCCCTTCCCGTGTACCGTCAGGATGCACGACGATCCCTGTATATAAGTATATATATACACATATATACGGGACGGGACACGGGGCGAACCTTACATCCATTACCTCCATGCCAGACCGGGCAGGGGTGATATATATACACACACACACACACACACACACACACCCACACGCACACGCACACGCACACGCACACGCACACGCACGCACACACACACACACACACACACACACACACACACACACACACACACACACACACACACACACACACACACACACACTGTTTAATCCACAGAAATCATATCAATTGATTTATTTCTGTGGCTTAATTTATGATTTCCTCATCTATTTGATAGTCATCACAATTCATATTTGCACGTGAACGGAGCGCATCTAACAGAATGAAAAAAACGAGTTACGTTGTCGCCGAAAAAAAAATCTTATTTAAATTAACAAAGAAACTTTTTCTACTAAATCATCACACATTATGAATATGAATAGAACTCATAAGTTACTCACGCGGGGAGATCGTGTCCAACGTATTAGGGCGGACACGTTTTGAGCTTTTACGCCGTTTAGTTTTTGTGTACGTCGGCTTCTAAAGTTGATCTTTACAGAGCGGAATAAGTCGAAGCCTAAACTACATAAGCCGATATAGCTGTAACATGATTCGAAGCTTTGATCGGCAAACGAATTTTTCTATTTAATAGTTTTACATGTTTATAAATGTAATGGACGCCGGTAAGTGAAGTTGTCGTGGCCTAAAGGATAAGACGTCCGGTGCATTCGTGTTGAACGATGCACCGGCGTTCGAATCCCAGGCGGGTACCAATTTTTCTAATGAAACACGTACTCAACAAATGTTCACGATTGACTTCCACCGTGAAGGAATAACATCGTGTAGTAAAAATCAAACCCGCAAAATTATAATTTGCGTAATTACTAGTGGTAGGACCTCTTGTGGGTCCGCGTGGGTAGGTACCACCACCCTGCCTATTTCTGGCGTGAAGCAGTAATGCATTTCGGTTTGAAGGGTGGGGCAGCCGTTGTAACTATACTTGAGACCTTAGAACTTATATCTCAAGGTGGGTGGCGCATTTACGTTGTGGATGTCTACGGGCTCCAGTAACCACTTAACACCAGGTGGGTTGTGAGCTCGTCCACCCATCTAAGCAATAAAAAAAATCGCTTTACACCACATGAACCGCAAATTCGGTGCGCTGCGTTATACATTAGCAACAAAAATAATACTCAAATTCACAGATAAATTTCTAATGGTGGTCATTAATCTTGCCAACACAAAATACTTTAGTTGAGAATTCATATTACTCTTATCGGTGGTATAATGTGTGACCGAATAGACAAGAAATCTTAAAACCAACTAGCTATCTACAAGCAACTTGAGAGTAAAAATCTATATATATAAAAATGAATTTCTGTTCGTTATTCTCGCTAAAACTCGAGAACGGTTGGACCGATTTGGCTAATTTTGGTCTTGAATTATTCATGGAAGTCCAGAGAAGGTTTAAAAGGTAGATAAATATGAAAATGCTCGGAATTAAATAAAAATAACAATTTTGTTTTTCATTTGATGTGTTCCCCGTCGGACGGATTTCTTTTGTTTGTTTTAAGTTTATTTTATCCAAAAGTTTAGGTCTTTTATTTATCGATTGAGGCACTACAAAGTCTGCCGGGTCAGCTAGTATTAGATAAATTGAGACAGTTAGTTAAAAAATCTATAATATCTTCAAACGCAGCAATAACCGTACTATATAGGAAATTAGCCGGTCTGCGCCGTTCTGCTCTGTTGGACGTTGAATTTATCGCTTTTTTGTTGTTCTTAATCTATCTTTTATGATAATTGTTATTATCCTACACTTTTTGTTATACAATTTTGATCTTCTTTAATTTTAAGAACCTAGACAAATTCAAGCAATCTCGCATTATAAATTAGCTCGCTAAGGCTTAGATTACAATATTGCACTCCCTTATATTTTTCGTGAATCTAGAAAGGCTCAATAAATTGCGTAAAATAATATTTATTTTCTATTTATTTATTAGGCACACAATACTACACATCACAAGCTAAAAAGATACCTGAAAAACACAAGTAAAAATAAACAAAATCTGGCTTGCAACATAAGCCATGTGCGCACGACTAAGCAAGGCAAAGTGCTGAATTTGTTCACATTGTTCCTTACATCTATACGACAAAACAACACGATAACGAAAACTAATCTAACTTATAATGTAAGGAAATAATTTTATTCACAATATACATTAAACACACTACTTAACCTATTATTAGCATGGAGGACGTCCTTGAATATTTTTGTAAGCGTTACTAACCTACAAGTAAAAATATCCAACTCATTTGACGACTTTGCCAGTTGGTTATAGGTGCGACACATTCGGGTAATCTCTACTAATATATTAATCTACAGTGGTTTTTACGGATGTTCCGTTATAACTACGGAACCATGCATCCGATTGACTTGAAACTTGGTATCCATGTAGAAAATACATGTACTTAATGGATAGGCTAATATTTATATGAGTGTTCGACTCCTTAATAATAATGACCACAAATAATAATGTTAATTTTAAATGACCAGCGAAGCGGACAGGTACAGCTAGTAGGATTATAATATGATACATATATTGTTTTTGTAAATTAACAATGCAAACACGTTGTTTTGGTTGACCCTACGAGCACTTAATATGAATAATTGACAAAAGAAACACTGATTCGTTATGGTTTTTTCATACACAAGTTCATGTTCCATTTGATATTAAGTGGTTACCAGAGCCCAAAGCTATTAACGCGAATGTTGCTTAGCACACTGAGACAAATTCTTAAGATATAATATACATATGTGGCTCTTTTTATTTACACGATGAAAAACTTATACTGATTATATGTAATTTTTCCCAAATGTTCATAACTTTTTTTTTATTGCTTAGTTGGGTGGACGAGCTCACAGTAGTTTTAAGTGGTTACTGGAGCCCATAGACATCTACAACGTAAATGCGCCACCCACCTTGAGATATAATTTCTAAGGTCTCAGTATAGTTATAACGGCTGCCTCACCCTTCAAACCGACACGCATTACTGCTTCACGGCGCAAATAGGCAAGGTGGTGGTACCTACCCGTGCGGACTCACAAGAGGTCCTACCACCAATATAATTAAATCATAGCTTCAAATGGCAATGTAAATAAATGTTTTCTAATATTTTATGAACTATGAAACTATCCACAAAAACATACACATATCTACAATATAACAATAAAACAATTTACTGTCATACTCTTCGTATTGATTGAATAAACAAGTTTGTGAAAAACTTAAACCCACGTTGTCTGTGGATGTTTCCGAAAACGAATCAAATTTTTTTTACCGTTCAATAATTCGGCTCCCACACCTTTACCACAACTTCGAATTAAAGGAAAACCAGTTTTTCCGGATTCTAAACGAAACAATCAAAATTTCGCAAAACGTCTGTGTATTTATATCGATGAGGTATAATGTCAATGTTATTTACATTTCATTACTTAAGACACGTGAGAATCTATGAGATCTTCTGTGTTAAGCTTATAAAATAACTTGAACATTTGTAAGTTTGTTTATGTTTTACATATCATATAAGTGATTGAGTTAAGAGCTTCTGTGTGCTTAGTGCGAGCTTTTAACTTCTCGATCGCGTAAAAGCTAACTCAAATTTGTATGGAGCTGGAACCACTTCCTTTCGTTTGCTGCTAGGGGCGCTGTTCTAAGTCTATAAAAAAATTTGAGTTAACTTTGACGCGATCGAAAAGTTAAAAACCTCACACTAAGCACACTGTAAAAACATATGGAATAGTTTTTGGCATAGTATTATCAACGCAAGACAGATGACGCATGACTTAGTTCCAATAAAACTGCATAAATATATGATATAAAATTGTGTACGTTGTTTATGTGATTATATATATATATACCGTGTATGTGTTTGTATATTGTATAATGTAGTTTGGTTATTTTTACATTAGGTAATGCACCTACCACAGGATTCTTTACACCACCCTTGGTTGACTGGTAGAGAATGCCTCAGGCATTAAGTCCGCCATGGTACTTCTGTGCATTAAGTTAAATAAATAAATATTTGTTAATAGTACTTTCAGAGGGCTACACAGACATTGTATATTTAATTGAATCCAAGGACCGGAGAGCGAATGCGATCTAATGAATTTTTAAAAAAATCAAATATTTTGCTGGACACCCGCTGATATTTCAAATAGGTCAATTATTTAATTTAAAAAAAAAAAAAGTTTGGTCATCAGAGTTTTAGCTTAAAGACCCTATATAAGTACCTAAAGTATTTGTATCGAGTGATGGGACTATCCTAGGATACAAATCCGGAAGGCGGTCACAATTTTTTTTCGATTAATACAAGTTATCGTAAAACAAAAACCAAAATCAGAAATCGTAAATAGGCAAGATAGCAAACTCTAATTATTTTATTGCTTAGATGGGTGATTTCACGGTCCACCTGGTATTAAATAGTTATCAGAGCCCATAGAGACATCACAACGTGAATTCCACCACCTGCCTTGAGACTTAAGGTCTATATCTCAATTGTATAATAATCACTCAAATTATAATTGTTTGTGGGTGTCATTTTTATTTCACTATATAATGCTTACATCGCGGAAGTAATTCGTGAACACAACAAAAAATAGTACCCGACTGCGGGATTTGAACACCGGCACTGTCGCATTGATCGATACGAGTACACCAGCCGTCTTATCATTTAGGCCACGTCGATTTTAAAACAACTTTTCTTTGGTATAATTTAGCCGCCATAGCTTTGGTGGTATGATAAAACATTTTGGAAATGGTTTCCTTAAAAATAAGACAGATAAGTACCATATTCACCTCTATTTCTCAATTCATTTTTTCTTTTTTTGGATTATTAAATAGTTTTTAACGAGATGCGACGATATTATTTGCAAAGTGTCAATAACGAAACAAATAAGATAATGTAAAATTTTGCATAGTAAAACCTTAACACAAGTGTTCGCTAAATTCATCCAAATTTTAAGAATTACTTGTGTAAGCAGTTAATAATATTATAGAAGGTTCCTTATTCTTGTGTCACATGCTAAAACCACATCCTTATTAGGAAACATAATTATGCCATTAAGTATTATTCTATACGACATATTTAGTTTACAAAAGCTTTTACGTGTTTCAGAGTTTGTTTTGTAGAATGTCCTACAAGATAATAAATAGTCTTTCCGGATACTAATCACAGGTATATACATACGACCCCGACCTTTCCTTTTTTATTGTAAGTAGACGCGCATACATCCCACCTGATGCCGAGTGATTACCATCGCTCATGAAGGCCAGCAATGCCTGGGCTAGAGCCAAGCCGCCCGCTACTAATCATCCGTCCATGTCACCTTTTCCGCAAGTCTTAAACGAAATTAAAACATACTAGAGGTCCCATAGTAGTCGAAATTCGACTATAATTAATTGGAATTGTAAGTTTGTACCCTATTATGATTGTGTTTTATACTTCTATAATCACAAATTTCGCCAAGACTACACTATAAAAAAATATTAACAAAGACAAACAATATTTAATTTTAATCTATTCTCAATTTGACAACGGACGTCAAGAACAAAAGTTTGACAATAAATAGTATGCATGCGTGTGTGCGTCAAATACATGGTATGTAGTGTGTGTAATATTTTCTTTATTGATTTAATGTATCTTCTATGCATTATTTTAAAAAAACATTAGCATTGTGCACTTCTTCTCTATATTCTCTATAAGTGTGGAAAATTTCATACTCCTCCGTCCGCGCAATTTTCGTAAAAAGGGATACAAAGTTTTTGTTTCACGTATTAATATATAGATTTTAAGCGCTCTCGGTTTTTTTTTTTCAAATTCTCCTTTTATTATTTCTGTCATTTCGAATTCATTGTTTTCGTGGTAAGGGGTAACTCAGAATGATTCATTTTAAATTAAACGATACATTAATTTCAATGTTACAAAATAGATGCCTCTATTTGGAATGCAGAGTCGTGACTTCACTGATGCCGTTTTCGGTAAACACAAATACGGTCGTAACCTTTTTGTGAATGTTCCAACAAATGATTTCTTGTGTATTGGAATTCTTTAAAGATACGTATTTGTTTATAACCACATGAATACTTCTTATGATCAGAAGCAGAATGAGATAATTTGCTATTTCCAATTAAATTCTCATTCTCTTAATTATAATTCTAATTTCATTTCAAAAATTATATAGAACAGACAAAGCTGTATGGGCTTAGATCCCCTTGCCTTTCCTAATAATGAAAAATTGTACAAAAAAGTCTATGGAACACTGAACTGCAACTTTAAATTCTTATATTCATTCCAGCAAAGATTTTCCCTCGCTGCGTCAATTCGAAAAAAAACAATACTCCAAAGCCAATACAAACAAAGTTAGTGACAGACTGACATAATAATGGCGGGTTATATCACACCGGTTACGACAGCAATCCGAAATGAGTTTCCCATAACGAACTTCAAACCACTAAATCGTGGAGAACCCAGCTTATTGTTTGATATAATTCTAGTGACGCAACACAGCGCCGCCGGCAGGTTTGCTTTTTTGCGATTTGGTTTTGTCTCATCGTGCTTGCTGATTAATCGGGTCGATTGACTAATGACGAGATGTTACTCAAGTCTGCCTAATTAGGAACGGTACAGGCGGACATAGAAGTTGTGACTTACTGAATACCATAGACGTTTTTGGTGATCACTTCAAAAGTCGCTCCGCGGTATGCATATTTTAATAATCAAACACGCACATGACTTGTACATTACGTCGCTTCCTCGATGTTTTCTGATGCACAGGTTTGTAGGCGTTAAAAAGTACATCTTTACGTAAGCAATTTGAGTTATGCGATTGCTTGAGTCGCGGATACCGCAACTTCGATTACCTTCAGACAATTCTTCTGCAATAGATGGTTTTCCGCATTGATCCCCACACGGCACAGAAATTTTATATCCTTTAATTTTAATAATAAAAAGTTCTATATTCTCATCTAGTGTCTAAGGTCGCCAAAAACATTAAGAGATGTCAGTTATTTTATAATGTACACAACATTTATATTTAGTTACAAAAAGTAGTGATTCCGACAATGTCAAATATATGCACCCGCTATTTATTTGAGTGACGATGAGGATCGTTCTCTTGGATATTAAAATACTCTTGAAATTCAGCTATTGACCGATGTTAAAAAAGACGGTCGTTAACCTTTCACATTGAACTTTTCATAAATGCAAAATATTTTTAATCATCAAGCACCAGTTGATTTTACGTAATAAACTGTGCAACTGCTTAGAACCGAGGTCATGTTAGTAAAGATCTGTGTGAAAAACATTCAAATTTCAATCATTGTCTAATCGATTTTGAATTCGAAACAAATTCGTTCTACTTTTGTAATATAATCAAACATAAAACAATCATAATTCCAAAGAAATACGAATTATGTACGTACGAATAATGGGAAAACACCTGAATAGGTAGCTCTGTAGTAAAATACTATGAGCAGTGACCACTAAGCTTCAGGTATGCTCGTCTGGATTCACAGGCAATAGGAAAGTAAGCCGTGAGCAGATTCAAGAACATAAGCAGCTAATTAAACGGATATATTCTATTAGAAGACATATAATACCAATGTTTTTTTTTTTATTGCTTAGATGGGTGGACGAGCTCACAGCCCACCTGATGGTAAGTGGTTACCGGAGCCCGTAGACACCTACAACGTAAATGCGCCACCCACCTTGAAATATAAGTTCTAAGGTCTCAGTATAGTTAGTTACAACGGCTGTCCCACCTTTGAAACCGAAACGCATTACTGCTTCACGACAGAAATAGGCAGGGTGGTGGTACCCACCCGCGCAGACTCACAAGAGGTCCTACCACCAGTAATTACGCAAATTATAATTTTGCGGGTTTGATTTTTATTACACGATGTTATTCCTTTACTCCACGTGGAAGTCAATCGTGAACATTTGTTGAGTACGTAATTCATTAGAAAAGTTGTTAACCGCCAGGGATTCGAACACAGGTGCATCGCTCAACACGAATGCACCGCACGTCTTATCTCTTAGGCCACGACGACTTCAAAGATAGACTATAAAAAAAATATTAAGTTTCTACTCAATAAACACGAAATCAAACTCGATTATAAAACACACAAGTAACCGTGCAATTAAGGCCGCGACACCCTCTGTGTGACATTCCACGGCGCGGACTCACTAGAGGTCCTACCACCAGTAATTACGCAAATTATAATTTTGCGGGTTTCATTTTTATTACACGATGTTATTCCTTCATCGGGAAGTCAATCGTGAACATTTGTTGAGTACGTATTTCATTAGAAAAATCGTCCGGATTCACAGGCAATAGGAAAGTAAGCCGTGACCAGATTCAAAAACATAAGCAGCTAATTAAGCTATTAGAAGACATATAATAGGTACCAATGTCTGTAGTAAATGATAATATGCTCATTGTTAGTGGTGTTTATTGACCTTGTAACGGTTAGAAGTTCAAACTGGGACGCGTCTAGTGAAAGTGGACGACCGTGGGATATTGTATGATCTTCTATTAAGAAATCAAATTAAGGTTAAGTACATAATAATATATCAAGCTAGTACTAAGCTTCGTATTCTACGCTGAGATTTTGAGTAAGAATGTTCGTTGATGATATACCTAGTACTCGTCAGACATTAATTCATTCATATAATTTAATAAAAGGTTTTTTCAAATGTTTAGTTTAGGTCAACGAGCTCGATGTTAAGTAGTTACCGGAGCCCATAGACATCAACAACGGAAATGCCATCACCTATCTAGAGACATGAGTTCTAAGTCTGAGTTCTACGGGGACGGTGGGATGGATGTAATATGCTCTGCGTAAACCCTGTCCCGCGATCTCAATAGCTCCGACTGGGCTCCGGTTCGGTAAGGGTATGGCGCTGGCTGTGAGCGGCAGGAGTTTTTAATGAGGTTCAACTCCCACATACGCCGCCCGCCGTGGGGGATTCGGCAATTTTCTCCGGTGGAAAAAAAAAGTCCTTGAGTTCTACAGGACAACTGCTGCCCGCCCTTAAAACACGGAGGATGTGAGGGCGTTCGAAAGAATTGTTTGTGATGATCTCAACATCCCAAATAATGCGCTCATCCACAAAGCTCCTTTTTTTTATTGCTTAGATGGGTGGACGAGCTCACAGCCCACCTGGTGTTAAGTAGTTACTGGAGCCCATAGACATCCACAACGTAAATGCGCCACCCACCTTGAGATATAAGTTCTAAGGTCTCACGTATAGTTGCTTCTAGAGAACACATCGTTTCTAGGGAAATCTAAAAGCCAGAATGAAACGAAAGCACGGCGATAAGTAGGTGCCAGGACCGATAGACAGCATATGAATACAGCCCGATCCTTTGAGACATAGTGTTGAAGTTTAAATTGTATTGTTTAAATGCTATTCCAGCCATCAGACAAGAACGAAAGAGAAAATCTTATTTAAGTCCAAATATTAGATTTCTCTTTCAATGAACATCCGTTTTCAACTTTGAATTATATGTAATTTTGAAAATCTATATACATATATTGCTGTAGATACATATATCTGTATATAAAAATGAATTGCTGTTCGTTAGTATTGCTAAAACTCGAGAACAGCTGGACCGATTTGGCTTATTTTGGTCTTGAATTATTTGTGGAAGTCCAGAGTACGTTTAAAAGGTAGATAAATATGAAAATGCTGGGAATTAAATAAAAATAACAATTTTATTTTTCCTATGATGTGTCCCCCGTCGGACAAAAAGTTACAAAAGTTTAGGTCTTTTATTTATCGATTGAGGCACTACGAAGTCTGCCGGGTCAGCTAGTTTTAAATATATTCCGAACAGTATAATAAAGTCATTATTATTATCAATATGTATAAGCTGTTTTACATTTAGAGTTGTTAATATATTATTAGCATTCGTGATTATTTTTAAATAATTATCAAAATAAATTGTATTTTTACGAAGACACCAGTTTTATCCATCGGACTTACTGTATCGTGAAGCCGTGAGTTAATAAAGATTTGATTTATTACTTGTGATTCGATGAGTACTCTGAGTATACTTGTGCTTTTATTTATAATTTAACACATTTGAAATAACTGCGGAAATCCATATTTTTTTTACTTGTCATGCCTTTTTCGTATTCAAACTATTCACGAGAACCTTACAAATTACAAAGCATTCTACGTACGCAAACATTATAAACCCGAAGCCGAGTTTGTTTGTTTGTTAGGCTTTCACGTCTTATAAACTCAACTGTTCCTTTGCATACATGTTATTAGGTATACATACGGTAAAGGACATAAGGTACCTATCATCAAGAAAAAATGTACGATCTTGGGGAAGATATAATTTTTACTACATTAACGAGTAAATTCGGCTCTAAAAATTAGTAAAACAACAATTTAGAATCAAATAAAATCAAATATGCAGTTTCAAATCAAAAACTACTGGTATAAAACTTTGACTTCAGTAAGGTCCATTTAACTCACTCCCATGAGCATTTCATTACTTTAAAAAAGACCTAATGGTAAAATCGCGATTTGTTTACATGTTTTATGTGTGCACTAGGTCTATCTTCGATTTTATGAATCGATGTTTGTGTGTGTATAATTGTATTTTGTAATAATTGAGAATTTAACTGGAAGGGAAGCAGTTTAGCATACACACGCATAGATTTGCCATCAATCTAATTCAGAATTTGACACCACGTGTCAAGGTTGGCGACGAAATTTACATTTAGAAGTTTGTGAGAAATTTACATTTAGAAGTTTGTCGTTTTAGTAATCATCTCAACACCAGGCAGAAGCTTTTTTCTGAATCTACCACAAAAAAAATATCTCTTTTTATTTCATTGCATCACAGTTTATTAATAATAGAAAGTTTAAAAAAAATCAAATATTATCGTTAAAAAGAACAACATTGATTTACAATATAGAATTTTCTTCGGTTTTCTCAATTTTCTTAAACGTCCGTAGCCACGGAAACAGTAAAGTATTCAAACCGTCAGAAATAAAATAATTAAAATAGAAAACATGAGATTATATCGTAAAAATAATTTCAATAGTACAATAACTGTAATCCGTTGACCTCATAATGACAATGCATATCTTGTTGATTGTTTTTTTTTTAATCGGAAAATTCTTTGAAATTAAAAGGTAACAGAATCAATAGCACCAAGAAGTTTTTAAAATTAATGTCTTTCATACACACTATACGTGCCACAAAATAAAAACGGAATATTTTTTTTTGTTTTTTGTTTTTGTTCGAATTTTGACATCTACTAGTTTTCACACTCTACGTGCCACAAAATAAAGACGGAAATTTTTTTTTTTTGTTTTTGTTCGAATTTTGACATCTACTAGATTTCACACTCTACGTGCCACAAAATAAAGACGGAATATTATTATTTTTTTGTTTTTGTTCGAATTTTGACATCTATTAGTACACAGAGAAGTGAAATTCAAAAGTTTATTAGCGCGATTAAGACCTATTTATTTAACAACTACGAACTTGCAGCTAATACATAATATACATATGTATTTGTATATGTGAGGTGCAATGGTCGGATAATGTTATGTATCTACGCAGACGGTCACTGTTCGACGCCATTGTTTGTTAATACAAATATTACATATACGTAATCCGAATGAATGACATTACGAATTGTTTGGTCAGATTTTAATTAAGCCGTGAATAGCTTAAGTACACTAAGTTTATCTTACAACAAAACAGCTTAGTACAATTTCCACTTCTGTTTGTCAACTGTTTCTCTATTTTGTTCAGTAGGTATTAACGTATTTTAATATTTTCAATCTTTCTTTTAGTGTCAGTTTCTATCTTCGAATTGTTGGACCGAAAAATGAAAAAAAAAAGCAAAATACGTGACTTCTAACAAAATACGTGTTAGAAGGCTTAGCACTAACGACCTGTGTCTATGATAAAGCATTAAAATTGCGCCTGGTTAAGCGGGAGAATAATTAATTATAGTTTAAATAAACGTTATCTATACTAAATATAATACTGCAGTGGTTTTTATGGATATACCTTTATAACTACTGAACCATGCATCCCATTAACTAGAAACTTGGCATTCATGTAGAAAATACATGTACTTAATGGATAGGCTAATATTTATATGAGTGTTGGACTCCCTAATAATAATGACAATAAATAATAATGTTAATTTTAAATGTCCAGCGAAACGGGCGAGTACGGTTAGTAGAATATAATATCTTTTATCGCGAGTTTTAAAAAAAATTAAATATATGTACTTTACGGTTAAATCTCGTGATTTTCAGTTATTATATTATATCAGGCGTTTCTTATACGTCACGGTTTTCGTAGCCACGGATGACTGACTATTATTGACAGTGAAATTCTTACTGCAATAAACAAATTTGCTTGGCTTTTAAGGTTCCATTAAATGGTATTGTTAACAATGTTTTAGTACGCCAAAAAGTTGTAGAGCAGTCTGCGTTCAATGCTCGTTACACACTTAACAGTAACCCGATAATTCCTGTCGCAAATAATCTGCGTCAGACCACACGCGATTGTCCAGCTACACATGAGAATCGTATGCGGATGTCTGACGCGTTTTACGCAACAAGTTATGAGGACATACCTCCTTCAACGCTACTGAGTCATTGGCTTTTTGACAATTGCTTGTCTCATATGTAAAAGTGACCCGCTTCTTAGTCGGTAACTCGAAAGCCTGCTGGGAATATGGAACTGTATGAAACGGCCACTGAATAGTGGTAGTATTGTCCGGATTTATTGGGCATTGATTGACAAATTTTGGATATACGACCCCTCATAGGGTGGGCAACATTGAAGATTTTTTTCTGAGTCGGTCTCTTTATTACTGAAGGTCGTGTCTAGTTTGAAATATTGACCACTCGATTCACTATACTTCTTTATTCTCTTTATAGCCTCGGTTATAGGCAGGCCGGTGGGCGTCTTTACCAGATCAGACCAGCGGGTAGGTGAGCGTCCGCGTGCAAGGGGAGTCGTTTGGTAGGTATAACTGAAGAGCAGCTGCATCGTGAATGAATCTACTACCGGATCGAAATCGCGACCCGCTGAGATCCGGCGAGAAGCTCAGTGGGCTGTGTCTGTTATTATAATTCAAAGAAATCAATCGTGAACATAATGTAAATTTGCGTTGGACGTTACTTTAATATTATTAAATAAACGGGGGCAGCTTTGTTTTTATTTTGTTTGTGAAGTGTTTTATTGGACCCAATTAAATACTTTATTAAATTAATAATTTAAATATGAATACCGTCTATTAAACGACGAATGAAAAACGAAGTCCAACTCATAATATGTAGTTGTTCAAATAAAAATAAATCAATGCATCTTGGAATAAATACGCAATTTTTTTGTGCATGCTGCAATCCCCTTAGTTTAAGTTCAGAGGATCCTTTCACCTAGTAGTTATAATAAATAAAAAAAGTTTTAAAATGCACAAATAATAACTATATATAAACTTCTTTATTAATGAAAATCATAGTAATGTCTATTTGAAATAGCCGTGAATAAATCTGTTACGAACCGGTAATTATTACTCTAAGCGTAACCTACATCTTGCTGAGGCCGACTTGAGGTCATCCAATGTAGTACTTGGAGTAAGTCGTGTACTACGAGCACAGGAAATCAGTGAGCAATATTGATGTTTGATTAATCAATATCTTTCTTCGAATTCGATTTTTAAATTACATTGTATGTATTGTATTGGCGGTAGCCATCATAGGACGTTTTGTTTCTACCTAATCTGATGGTCTAGAGAGACCATATCAGCGTAACCTTAACTAGTACGTGAGTTTACGGGGCTCAAACCTGACGATGTTGCTAACACGAACCCTAGCAAGAGCCGTGTTTCGCAGAATCTACCACCGGATCGGAAACGCGACCCACTGAGAAGTTCCGGCGAGAAACTCAGCGGGCTGTTTGTGGATTCATTTACTCGGCGAACCCTTCGTCGCAAGCGACGGGTTCGACGAGAACGATGACCGGTTCATAGGGCAGAAGTTATTTGACAAATGCCTGAATCTCGCTTACGACATTTTCAAGATAAGCTAAGCAAGCTAAGCAAGCTAAGCATATATACAAGCTCCGAACAAAAACATTCGGACCGTCGGTCTACCGAGCAATATCGCTTCCCGCTCGGTGGAAGATCTTCCCTATGTCGTATATCTACAACTGGTGACCCCGCCGTGATTTGTGCATGCAATGTGTTACCGAAGATTAATAAAACAGAAACAGTACTGCTTATCGACTTTCATATTCACATTAGTGAGAGATTTAATGAGTTTTCATCGATAAGGATACTACTCGTAAAAGCGGCACACGAGAGACCGGTTTATTTGATAACGCACAGCCGATGTAACTGATGATGACCTTACTGGCTCAAAACGTGTTTATTATTTAGCGCTGTAGCGTAGGCACGCCAAAGGTTTGTTGTTATTTATTGTTCTTCGCTACTTATTCGATAAAAATAAACATAAAACTATTAAGGAAAAAAATATATATTAAATTTTCTCGCGACCAGCCCAGTCTCAAACCGGCGAGTTCTTATACGAGGCACTCTGAATTTCATTTGGTTGTGAGTCTAAAATTAAGCACACATAAATATATATTACTTATTACTGGTGATTATTTATTGATATTGTAAGCCCGAATGTCATATTGATATTGTGAGGCCACCTGACTAACATAATGCCGCAATGTAAGCTACATTCGAGCGTTCTGGTCTTAATATTTAAACAGTTGCTATACAATAATACAATTTTGTCTGTTCCATCTCACATTTCAATTCATGGTGTGAGATCTCTCTGCTAATCACTTAAAATCAGGTGAGCCTTGTGAGCTCAAAAAAACATGCTTACAAATCAATTGTATGTCAATAAGTAACAAAACTTTTAAACTACAATTTGTTTCCGAAGCCGTAAATAAAAATCAAGATCGGACATCGAACAAATCAATTTCAGGGCTCTATTTCCGATTAAATTTGCGATAGAGTTTAAGCCTTATTGTCTCGCGTTAAGGTCTTTAGTAAAATATCGTACTATCTAAGCCAGTGACCAGTATATCTCGATTATTGACCGTGATCCACTTTTTGATCAGTTGACGCATTTTATTTATACATCCGCACTTTATAAATGCTTGCGATATATACGATTACATTAATTGACCCATAAGCTATGAAATGATTTAAGTTTTTGTTGTACATGAGGATATAAAATCAATTTGTTAAACTGGTTGTTTTGATGTTTATAATACTGAGACCTTGAAACTTATTTAAAGCATACTTCAAATTAATTAAAATTACTTATACTATTTACAGGTAAAATAGCTAACGACGAAGAAGAAGTGCCATCAACTACGTCATCACAAACACTAGAGACATTACCTCCAATCTCAACTCCTACACCAAGAATAATAGAAGTGACAGAAAACGTGACCGAAGCAGAATTGACGAAAGAAGCAGAAGTGACAACAGAAGCTCAAGAAGCTATCGAACCAAAACCACAACCTAGACTACTCAATTTAAATGTAGATGAACTTCAAAACTTCGCAAACGCACTACACAATCAGACTATCGAGAAGAGCAGTAAAAAGGGTTTGGATTTGAGTGACGTAAATCTTGATGAAGAAGACGACGAAGTTCCGAGGATACACGATCACAAGAACAAGAATATTCCGGACAAATTTTATTCAAATTTACAAGCGCCTTTCCATCATTTACTGAATAACGAACGGGGCTCAGATGAAATCGGAACCTGCAAAGAAAACGAAATCAGTTATAAGGTTGGTTTTTTTTACGTTGGACCACCACTGAAGTTTTCTATGTAAGCCATTAAGCTTTCAATAAATTTTTGATCTCAGGACTGACTAGAAGTTGAGTACTCATGAAGTGGCGACATCCATTTTAAGATACTAGATGGATGTCTCAAGTGTTTTGTAAAACGCATATATATTATTCATTCACCGTAGGAATGGGCAAGATGGTGCTAGCTTGGTTCAGACTCGCTGTGCGGCAGACTTACCAATAATTATGTACATTTAATTTCTGGGTTCAATTTATAGCACGATTTTATTCATTTATTGCGGAAAACGGTCGTGTAAGGTTGTACATTTCCTAAAAAAATATTTTACCTGCCAAAGTATTTGTAACCCGCCTGAGTGGTATCAATCGATACGAGTGAACTGGCCTGATAAGTCACGAAAGCTTCTAAATTTAGATAAAGAATGGTCCATGTTACATGATACATTCGAATGCGAAGAATGTGTTAAATTATGGCGGCTATCAACCAATTTATGATACGTATTTCAATTTTATCTGTATTTTGTGTCATAAGTTCAACTAGACGATGACCGGTTTTATATTTTTTTGATAAATTGTGTTTTTTAGAAATTATATTTAAATACGAATTACATATCGATAAAATGATGAAATATTCCAAGATCGTTTAGGCATTTTTAAGTGAACACGTGAGTTAAAAAGACACAAATGATATAAATAAACAATTAATTTTCTTGGTCTAACCTTAAACCAAACACTCGTTGGCTTCGAGTGGCTTAACAACGTCATCTGTTATTGTGTCTTTAAAGCAGTTAGTTGCTCTCAATTGTAAAAAATAGTATTATTATTCGCCAATAGATGTCGGGAAGAGTCATAAAGTTGATTATCGATAAAGTTGATTATTGAAAACACGAATAAAACAACATTTTCTGAAAATAAATCGTAGCTAGATCGATTTATCGCCCCCGAAATCCCCTGTATACAAAATTTTATAAAAATCGTTAGTGCCGTTTCCCAGATTCAGATTATATATATACAAGAATTGCTCGTTTAAAGGTATATAAATAAATATATAAGATAAGTTAAGATTATTGGGAGTCCATTGAATCTTTATTGTACCATGTGTTATATGGAGGAGAGCTCTGAGGAATTTTAACTGCTCGCCAATTGAGAAAAGGTTAGATAGTTATTTCTTTACCACGTTTTATCGATTTTTCTCATGAACTTGCACGTTTTTGCAGTCCTTTTTCGAACAAGGTTTGAAGAGCAGTGAAGGCATTTAAAAAAATCTTAGAATATGATTTTCTTTCCAATCAGATCGGTGATCATATGGATCGTGGATGCGAAGAATCATGTGAGTGTACTCCGGGCGGCGTTTTCGAATGTTCACCGCGCTGTAAACATCCTTACATTCGCAGCGGGCGACGATTGAACGATCCCTTATGCTTTGAATCTCCTGTAGACAGCTGCTGCTCTATTATCGCTTGTTCCACTGGTAATGGAGGTATGTTTCACCATTACTATATTTTTTCGTTGCTAACATGATGGATTTGGATGAACAATGGAGCCTGTAGACATTAACTACGTCAATACCGCTGCCCATCTTGAAACATGAGTTCTAAGTCACAGTTTTTACAGTACAACGCTTGCACAAATCGAGAGGCATTACTGCTTCTCGGCATAAATAGACAGAGCGATGGTACCCACCTGTGCGGGCTCACATAACGTTCTAGCAGTGACCACATGACCATTTTCCTTTGCGTATTTATATGTTGGGAGAAATGCATCTCTTCAAGTGCATTATGAACGAAATTGTACATATGTATTTCGACCTTGAAGAATCTCATTTAGCGTCATAATGGGTCGGTGTTAGATTGTTGTAGCATTTAAATTTTGAAACCCTAAATCGAGTTTTCTAGTGTAATCTTAATTATAAAAGCAATAAATAATCTTGGAAATGTTGGGAGAGAGTGAGTTTCTTTAACGCTATGGAGATTTAAATCTTGTGTCTCGAATCGGAAGGTGATCGGTTGGCTTATCACTGGACGAAGGTTGCAATTACCTCGCTGATCGAGTGATTGACAGCTGTTCCATGAGTTTTTGGTTCGATTATCCACCATCTTTATGAAAGGTTTTTCGGTGTCTGGATGCAAAGGCATCTTTGTTTGTCTTTCTTAGTCATTGGGAATAATTCTAGCTTGAGGCCAACGTGGAAGGTTTGCTTTCTTAATTAAGTGAATGTGTATTATGTTTTACTTTAACCAGATAATAAGACTTTAGTGAAGATTAGAAACCAATCAATTTATCACCGAGCAATAGATCGTTTGATCATCTATAATGGCGACAACTATCTGAATTTTGTGCATATCGATACAATATATTTTTTATTGCTTAGATGGGTGGACGAGCTCACAGTCCACCTGGTGTTAACTGGTTAATGGAGCCCATAGACATCTACAACGTAAAAGCGCCACCCACCTTGAGATATAAGTTCTAAGGTGTCAAGTATTGTTATAACGGCTGCCCCAACATTCAAACCGAGACGCATTACTGCTTCAAGGCAGAAATAGGCAGTATGGTGGTACTTACTCCCGCGGACTCACAAGAGGTCCTACCACCAGTAATTACGCAAATTATAATTTTGCGGGTTTGATTTTTATTACATGATGTTATTCCTTCACCGTGGAAGTCAATCATGAACATTTGTTGAATACGTTTTTCATTAGAAAAATTGGTACCTGCCTGGGACTCGAACACCGGTGCATCGCTCAACACGATTGCACCGGACGTCTTATCCTTTAGGCCACGACGACTATGTAAAGACTTCAGTTATTTGTACTTATGATATAACGTTATCTAACTTACAGATACTAAGCCAATGAAACTAGATGTTTGCCGCTACGGGAACGATACATACCCGGTCGGAACCAAATGGAATATCGGATGTGAACAGAGCTGCACGTGCGAACCTAATTCTGTAGCTACGTGCAAACCTCGGTAAGAATCGTTCACTTGAAACAAATGGAAATTTCAGGCATTTGACGTATGCGAATGAGGAATAAACTAAAACTTTGATACTTATCTCTAAAGTAGTTAGTCTGACATATATTTGTTTGTGCTGCTCTTAAAACCACAGATTCGCATATGGAAAAACCGACCAGATTTATTTGTATTTAGATTTAGTAATTTTTTTCCTCTCTAAGTACCGGTCATTTTTGTAAATACTTTGACATTGGCAAAATCAATGCCAAAGGCGTTGGAGCCAAATTCTTTATAAAAAAAAAAGAAAACTTTATATGCACATCACATTAGATTATTAGTTTACTCATTAAAGCTATCTCCCTGATATCCTAGATGCAAACAATACAGTCCGTCCGAGAAATGTATCAACGTCCAAGATCCGAATGACGCGTGCTGCGAGATCCAAGTGTGCGATGTATCACAAGACGTTCACGAAGAACCGCCTGATAACGTCACATCTTCTACGACAAGCGCTAGTGAGGTAACACAGGCGACGTCTGTAAGAAAACTAATATTAACTGTAATAAATAATAGTTTAAAGAAACTTACAAAATACGCTTTTATTGAAAATCCAACTAAAAAATAGAAAATAAATTGTAATAAATTTGAATTAAAAATAGTGTAAGAAAAATAATTTTATTGTAAAAAAAGCATAGGGTGCTTTTCAGGATATTATCAAAATAACCCTTCTACTCATATCTGTTCATAAAATATTTATAACTACTGATACCATGCACCCCACGCATTTTATTTTATACTATTTTAAATTCAAATTTATTACAGTTAATTTTCTATTTTTAGTTGGATTTTCTATAAAAGCGTATTTTGTTACTTTTTTTAAACTATTATTTATTTTTCATTTTTTAGTTGAATTTCAATTTTTGAAGGGAGTCAAAATCATGTGCAAAAAATCCGTTACATACATACGTCTGAAGCTAATAAAAGCGTATTAAAAATGTTTGAATCATGTCAATAATACAGCGGTAGCTATTGACAATAGAAGCAATTCGACAAAAATCCGAATCGTAAACATTTGAAAAAGGACTTAAAAAATACTATAATACGCTTACTCTTATCGATGAGATCATATCGCTAGTCACCACTAGTCACCACAGCGAACCCTTTTCTACTTTATCAAGCGTTCTATTCATTAGTGTTCATTGATAATAATTTGGCATATTTCGTCAGGTTCTATAATCTTTTCATCTGTTTGGTTGATTGAATATTTTCTTGACTAAGTCTATAAAAAGCTATGTTTGTTTCCCGTTTTGGATTTTGAAATTAATTTTGTCTGATTACATCTATAAAACTGTTTTAATATCGAAAGTTTATAAAGCATTGTGTTGGGTTCAAGTTTTTTCTAATTAGTTAATAAAATTTTAACAAGTTTACGTCAATTTGAGTAAATAAGATAAACGGATTTCTCAACAGTTACTATGTGACGAATAAGCACCGATGTAGGGATAATAAATTATAAGGTATAATATAGTAAATTATAAGGTTAATTTATTTCCATTTGAATTTGTATGTACCTTGTACCTTTAAGAGAGAAATAAATAAATTATTATTATTATTATTATTATTATTTAAATATATATAGTAACAGCTTTAAGCCAGTTCCAAAGCAAAATCTTAACTAGGACATAAATCTTCAAAGCAGACACACGAACAGTTTCTATTTGATTTGTCAATTTACCAAGTGAATGACTAGATTTTCATTTAACTGCTTATTTTGCAGACGGCAAGAAGCTTTGATATGTCGGAAGAATTAAAATCGACCAGTAGACCCCTCGTCTTAGCTGAACCCATCGGCTCAGTCAAAGTACTGAACAATAACTCAGTCCAAGTCAATCTCATCCACGTGAACACAACTGAAGATCCAGTCCATTTACTATTAAGCGATGATGGCGGAAAAACATATCAAGACGTAGAACTTAAGTACTCGAATTTGATTCTTAATCTTGACGGCGGTAAAGATTACATTCTGAAAACAAAAGAAACCGGTACTAAATTTAACTTCACTATAACGACAACAGCCTTCGCTGAGAATGAAGTGAAGGTTGGAGCAGAAGATATGAGAAACGATACCAAAGAAGGGTGTTATGAAAATGGAAAGTTTTATGAAATTGGTAAGTTTTTCCAAATTACAATAAAAATATGATAATGCAGAATCGGTCGCCATGACTAGCCTTAGGGAAGGTCTACATTCAGAGTGGAGGTACTGTGGCTGATAATGTTGCTAAATAATAATTAGAACAATCGTTTTGTTGAGAAAGTGCCGCAAATTCTTACCGAACGCGGAACTGAAGGGTGGTCCGCCATTATGATTTAAATGCATCTTGTTAGATTGTCCTATAGATTTTCATTTATCAAATTTAAAAATACATTTCTACAATATGTAGTTTCAGCGATCTTGTATCATTGAAGAACCTATCAATATACTTACGACTTGAGTTTGAACATTTCACTATGCAATTGGCGTTTTTAGACAAATATCCAAATTAAACAAATAAACTAGCACTACTCGGTCACCACCGGTCATCGTTCTCGTCGAACCCATCGCTTGCGACGAAGGACTCGACGAGTAAATTAACCCACAGACACAGCCCACTGAGTTTCTTGCCGGATCTTCTCAGTGGGTTGCGTTTCCGATACGGTGGTAGATTCT
This sequence comes from Bombyx mandarina, assembly GCF_003987935.1. Next base: position 1,681,497 of record NW_021011544.1, on the reverse strand, counting down.
GCGAAACCCGGCTCGTGTTAGCAACTTCGTCAGGCTTGAGCCCCGCGAGCTCACCTACTAGTTAAGGTTACGCTAAAATAGCCTCTCAAGGCTATCAGCTTAGGTAGGAAAAAACAAAAAATCGGTCACCAGGCGAAGAGTTCCATATCGGATGCTCGGAGTTGTGCGAGTGTACCGGCCCGGACAAGCGGGAGTGCGCGGCCCTGGTGTGTCCGTCGCATGTGGGCCTGGAGCTGATGTCCAAGGGCTGCGTGCGGTGGGCGCCCTCACCGCCCGCGGTGCCGCCCAACTGCTGCCCGCGGTCCGCCAGGTGCCTCAGCGATGGAACCTGCCATTACAAGGGAGTCGCGTAAGTATCTACTCTAATCATTGCGAATTAGAATTATTATAACTAGTGGTCAGCTATAATTATAGTCGAAATTTAAAAATATAAGTTTGAACATTATTCAGAGTCTATTATCAAAGACTTAGCATAGATCTCTTTTAACAAATTTAGCCAAGACTTTATATATACATATATACCTACACTGTAGATAAACAATATTAATCTATTCTCAATTCGACCACAGACTTTAACAATAAACAAAAGAGTATATATGCGTGTGTGTGTCAAATACATGGTAGTGTGTGTCATAATGTTTTTTATTGATTTAACGTATTATTATGCATATTTAAAAAAAAAAATTGCATTCTAACTACCCTGTTTCTCTATATAAACTATAAGTGTGGAAAATTGCATACACCTCCGTCCTCGCAATTTTAGTAAAAAGGGGTACAAAGTTTATGTGATTTACGAATAAGATTGGCTGTGTTAGCCACAGACGAGCACACAGTGACAATTAGAAACGACGTAGTCGGCGTGGCCGAAATCGGCTAAGGAGAGTAGTAGTCATTATTACGAAAAAGCTATTTGTTTTTTATTTTAAAAGCAAAGGAGCCCGATGATTAGTGATCACAATTACTCATAATATCGGAGCCACCTAGTTTTTGAAAATATATCGGAGGTAATGTTTTTCTTAATATCTCAATGATATTTAACAGACTGAAATCCTTAAAACTATACTTGTTTCTACATAATGTTTTATAAATTTTTTTATGGTTCAAATAAAATACTAAATCTTCTATTTTTTCAATTACATAGATGGGTGGACGAGCTCACAGCCCACGTGGTTTTAAGTGGTTACTGGAGCCCATAGACATCTACAACGTAAATGCGCCACCCACCTTGAGATATAAGTTCTATGGTTACAATGGCTGCCCCACCCTTCAGACCGAAACGTATTACTGGTTCACGGCAGAAATAGGCAGAGTGGTGGTACCTACCCGTCCCGACTCACAAGAGGTCTCGGCTCACACCAGTAATTATGCAAATTATGCTGTAAAAATCTTGCTGGTCATTAAGTATTTGATAAAAAATATTGTACAAAATTGATTATTCATAAACTTATATTTAACTCAGGTTATTTTTCTAAGGCTTTGGAATGAACTCTCCTCCACGGTGCTTTCCGAGCGCTATGACATGTCCTTCGTCAAACGAGGCTTGCGGAGAGTACTTAATGGTAGGCAGCGGCTTAGCTTTGCCCCTGGCATTGCTGACGTCCATGAGCGACGGTGAACACTTACCATCAGGTGGGCCGTATGCTCGTCTGCCTACAAAGGCAATAAAAAAAAACGTATACTTCAACAATTTTATTATGTCAGTGTGCCTAACTGGAGTGAAGTCCCTCTCGACCTCACGGGCTGCGAGCAACGCTGTTTCTGCGAGAACGGAGAGCTGGACTGCCAGGAGGTCTGCTCTCCATTACCAGCGGTTCCGCCTCAAAATTTCAGATGTCCACCTTTGCACAGGCCAGCACCCGTCAATATATCTGACGAGGATTGTTGTAAGGAATGGGGATGTGTACCCAATGGTAAATATCTCGATTCTTTTGAGGTGGTGGGACATTATATACACGTCTCGTATTGGTTTGATGGTCTATTTATCTGAAATTTTAGCAATGCATAAACCAATTGACAAACATTCAAAGTTTGGCCAATATATAATAATTTATTTGACAAACATGATCTTGATCTTTAGCAATTGAGACAGTTGCGATACCAGAAAAATAGATACTTCAAACTCCACAAACAGAAGTCATTAATCACTTATCATCATTTGCATGTCACTCATGAACGTTGTTGCTTGCAGCCGAAAGCGTCGGAACAACAAAACAAAGTCATAGCATGCCGACATTCATAGGACCAGACCAAAACTATGTGACACGAATCTCTCCATCCTCACCGACTCTCTCTCCAATCTTACCAACTCCGCCGCTCACGACCGACCCCATTGACTTTTACAGACATTTGAGTCCAGTGAAATCTTTTCCTAAAGTTCTGAAAACGTTCAACCCGATTCCCTTGACAAGTAGCGTCCCGAAATACTATGTGACTCCAAGTAACTATGTCCCCAATGATAATATCACAGTTTTTACATTGGACGATATGGAGTCTCCATTGAAAATTATACACGCTGATACTCCATTTGTGACGTCCAACGTTGATTGGAAATTGTCTCCCCCGGAACCAAATAAATTTGAGCTGCTGGATCCAATCACAAAATCGACTTACCATGCAAAGTCTTATCAGAAAAGTCCGCTCTATAAAGATAAACCACATTTTATCGTGTCTGATGATAAATTTCATAATTTACTACAGTCTACAGGTACTGAATCAAAAGATATACATTTCTATCCAGACTCTTTGAACCTTGATTATCATGTACATGAACCTGTCAAAAAAGTTCCCATTTCACAATTACCAAATCTAGACCTGTTTTTACCAAACCATGATCATTCGAAGGGTCCGACGAAGATTCCACTTACAATACATTCGTACAACTCGGAACAAAACAAAATTTTTTCACACCCTAAACAAGCTACTCCTAGTTATTTTGAACCGACGAGAGTTAATATTTCTTCTACCTACTCCGCAAATTCAAACCCTCCATTTTTGTTTAATACAAAAACTGATGCTTCTCTGCACAATACCAGAAAACACGTTACCATGTTGAAAACAAAAGATATTCATACCTTAAAGCCCAACAATAATGTTCTAACTAAGGGTTTGTGGACGCCCGATCAGAATACTCATTTATTGACAAAATCACCGAACCCTTATGAAACAGTCTTACTAAGGGCAGTGCCGAACGTTAAAATGGACGCAAAATCAACATTGACGGGAAACGAAAAGATTTCTCAACCCATCGGGAAAAAGTATACTTCCTTAGACCTTGAACATTTGCTCGGACAGATGGAAGTTGAATCAGAAGTAAATAGGAACCTAGGACGATCTGCTGACAAGAGCCAAGATATCGTGGCAGGTCAGTGACCTAGCCTTGGACTACCCCTTGTATCAGTAGTTAGACACGTGACTGACCTTCTGTGACTTAACTATATATTTTATCACACGACTTCATCATCGCACTCATAACTCTCACAATAAAAACCTCTTAACAACTTTTTTTCAATTACCTATTTGTATTATAGTAACATTTTCCTAGATTATTCCTTATAGCATTAATTTTTGTTTATAGGCGAAGCACCTCCGCCACCACCAGGGTTCCCTCAACAAGATTCTCGTCCCCAACAACCCTCCTTCCTTCCAACTATTCCCCCAGAGATCCACTTTCCGCAAGACGATATTCCAGATTACGACCAGAATAACATTCATCGTCCCAGCAATCCTTTGGAGCCGGGCATACAAGGATTACCTCCAGGATTTTCAATGCCAACGAACTATGGAGAAGTTAATAAGAAATTATCTGTAATTAGTCTTCAAGCGGACTCTCCGAACAGTGTGAAGATGATGTTCGGACTTCCTCCCGTTCTGGTAGGGCTACGTGGAAGTGTGGACTTGAGATATACTGATAAGGTGTAAGTACTTGCTATATAACTTTGATAGTACAATACAGTTAGATATAGATACTTAATAAGTAATGGAATATTTCAACGCAAATTTTCACCAATTTCAAATTTGCGCACGTATCAAGGATCAAGAACAGTATTAATTTCATTACTTTGACCTAATATTCTGATTTGATAATCACAGAAAGAAAACGAAATATCTAATTTTTAAATCGGCTTATTTTAAACGAATTGGGACATGCTTTTCAAAGTTGCGAAACCAACTTCCTTGTGACAGGGAATCGAAATCTCAATGGCATTGGAATAACCACTATTTTAAGTTTCAAATCCGACTTCCTCGCGATAGACACAGCATCAGACAGAACGATATTTATGGCTAGATTTCTGCGAAGTATTGGACTCTAGGTCTGTTTGTACGTTAGGTTGTTTGTCTGTTTTACTCGTAGGTAATGAATTACCTCAATATTTCTTCCCCAGAGACGAAGATGTATCTCAATGGAGTTCCCAAGTGTTCGCTCCGGCCGACGAGGTGCTGACCACGCCGCGCTTGGAGTTCCGACTGACAGGCCTGAAGCCGTCGACAACGTACAAGATCCGGGCGAAGCTTTACCTCCACAACTTACCCGTCGAACCGAAAAGCGAAGTCTATACTGTTCGGACCCAGGACGCGCCGACTGTAAGTCATCAAATATGCGAAACAAAAATATATGTATTATTAGCTTGTCCCTTTCTGCCCATTCTCCCTTGATTCCCTTAAGGTGAATAACTTTTCAACACTACCTAACTGTGACTATTTATAGAAGTCACAAAATCTCACTTTCCGTGACGTCGAGATCTGAATATTATAACAGACTGACTCTGTAATCATGACCGGCGGTCATGATATATGGCGCTGAATCGCGGACATTGACCATAGTTCAAAGTCACTCAGCGTGCTATGGAAAGGTGTATGCTCGGAGTTTCTTTTGTGGATCAAATCAAAAATGAGGAAACCCATCAAAGAACCAAAGTAACCGACATAGCCCTAAAGATTGGTCTGAGATGAATCTGAGAAAGATTGGACGCAGAAAGCGGGGATCGCTCATTGTGGCGGACTATGGGAGAGGCCTACATCCAGCAGTGGAGAGATTCAGGCTGATGATGACTCGGTAGTGCTGTAGTTAGTCTTTGACTACTATTCCGAGCGTCGTGGGTTCGATTCCCAATTCAGAAAAACATTCGTATGGTTAGTAAATATATCGGTACCTTAGTGCGTGGAATGCTAATTTCGGAGCAAACGATCGTGTCTGACTTACTCGCGGTTATCCCATTCTCCAAACTGGAGTTAATGGCTGCTTCGGGGTAAATATAGATGGGATTATGACAGCTAATTAGTTTTCAAGGACCCCGTTTGTGGTTGCTCGTGTGTATTTTGTAACTATACGATTTCGAAATTAATTATCCTCAGATCGAAACACCGGTTGAAGAGAAACGCAAAGAAATTGACAGTAAACTAACAGTTTTGGAAGTCAACGATACAACAGCACAGCTCAACTGGAGACGCTTCTCTGAGGAAGAACTGCAGTACATTGATGGCATACAAGTCAGGTGTGTGCAGTTTAATAGTTTTGATGATGTATACCGGGTACCAGTCTGACCCTCACTGTCGTTACAGTTACTTCTTTATAGCTAAAAGAGTAAACGATGAAGGTCAGGTAACCCAACAGAAAAGCTAGCTTCTCTTGAGTCTCGCAACGAAATTAATCAGATGGCATTAGGAGGCGTAGGAATTTAGATTCTAACTTAGTTAGGTGAAGGTGCTTACGATGTTAAGTGGTTACTGGAGCTCATAGAAACAGGAATGTTGGTCTCTGTTTGAGTAAGTTAGTATTGTGTAACGGCTGTTTCACCCTTCAAACTATGACGCAAGACCGGTTCACAGCAGATATGGGAAGGATAGTAATGCCTACCCGTGTGTTCACACACCTCCAACCACTAGTTGACGATTGCAGTACGCTCAAAGAACACAACCGTCCATTCTGTCATGAATCCCTTAGTTTCCTTTTACGGTAGTCACGGGAAGGAATAAAGTAGCGCTATTCTAGAACTCCACAGAGCCAATGACTTGGTGTCTTAGCTTTCTTGAACAGGAAATATCAGTTTTATCAAAAAAAAACACTCTATATTTTATAACCTAGGATTTTCTTCTGTGTTATGTACCGGGAGCTTTCACACTGAGTCATTACTTTTTTTCTTAACAAATATTCATACGTTTAAGTCAAGGATAATAATATTTTTTTAAAGGTATCGTCCAGTGGGCACGCCTATATACAGCATGACGGAGCTCCTCCACCACAGCAGACCTGCAGTAGAACTGCACGAGCTGCGTCCAGGAACTCCATACGAAGCCTCGCTGGTCCTGATCCCTCCTCCGCGGAGTAACACAGAACTGATAGACCCTGGACGCGTGGAGTTTACCACTGCGCCTTATACCGGTATGTGGGGTTTCAGCCAGACTGGTCACTTGGCCCTTTATATTTTGTAACAATTTGTTTTTTTTTTGCAAAACTCACGATTTTCGACGGGTCTTTCTTGTATTAACAATAGCCGGTCACCGTCCTCGCTGAATCCGTCGCTTGCGACGAAGGGCTCAAGGGGTAAATTAACACAGCCCACTGAGTTTCTCGCCGGATCTTCTTAGCGAGTCGCGGTTCCGATCCGGTGGTAGATTCTGCGAAGCGCTGCTCTTGCTAGGGCCAGTGCTAGTAACACTCCCGGTTTGAGCCCCGTGCGCTTACATACACGTCAAGGAGGAAAAAAAATTTACAATAATAGTCCGTTCGAAAACAACTACGCATTGTTCCGGTATATTGATGACGTCAGCCGTGATTCGCGTGATCAGAAATATTTCATAGAGCGTTGTTCATTCCAGATCCGTACAACTGGTCGGTGACGGTGGAGGCGTTGTCGGTGGGCGCGGGCGCGGTGCAGGTGTCGTGGCGCGGCGTGCCGGCGCCGGCCGAGCGCTGGGTGCGCGTGTACCGAGCCGCGCACTCGTGCGGGCGGCGGGCGGCGGGCGGGGCGCGGGCCGCGGGGAGGGAGCACGACGCCTTCACACTCGCCGCGAGGGACGCGCCGACCACGCTCACTCTCAGCGGCCTGGAACCGGATTCAAGGTTAATTATTTTGCAAGCCGTCTAGTAACGTCTGTTACGGAAGCATGCATATTGAAAATGGCTAATGACTAGTACAGCGATAAACGTTGTCCCATAATAAAAATTTACAGATAACCAGGAGGGAAGTTTTAGTCCATAGGTCACTGAGACATTTTCTCAGTGGAGTCGGGCATACCCTTGGGTATTCGTGAGGATTTCCTGCTGCTCACATGAAAAAAAAAGTCTGTTACGGTAGGCAGCGGCTTGGATCTAATAAAATGGCGGCTGAGGATAGACTAACTGTTTATTGTCAAAGTTATATACAGACAGATGATGACAGATGGCGCTAGTAATCATTTACATTTTGTTACAATATTAACACCTCCGCTTAACAAAATCATAAATACTTCGTAACAGGTAATATACCAAGCTTTTTTGTGAAATATTTATGCTTTACAGACCCTAAACTTTTTGTAAAAATATCTGCTGGCATTTCAGCAGTTTCTAAATAATCAACTTTAACAAACTTGTTTGCAACTGCTTCTCTCAGAAAATGGTATCTTATGTCTATATGTTTAGACCTTCTATGGTATACTGGGTTCAAAATAAGTTTTTGTGCGCTTTGACAATCATTATATAATGTAATTGTTTCTGAATTGCNAACTGCAATTATCTCGCCGGATTGAAATTAAATTTCTCAATAGACTAATTCTTCGTGAAAAGCCACTATCATCGAATAATTGCCTTAGTTTATCCCACAATTCTTTCGACGATTTAACGGTTTTGACATGTACATACAACGACGGGTCGATGGTCATGATCAATTTGGCTTTAGTTTTTTCGTCATCCGCGCTTGCTATTTCTTTACCCGGTTCTGGCTTGATGCAATGCTTCATGCCTTCGAGTACTAAAAAATTTTCTGCAGCGAAACACCACTCTGAATAATTATCGCGTCTTTTTAGTTTCGGCACATTGATAAGGTAGTTGGTAGCCATTTTGACGAACAATTTCTCCACAAATACACTGCGATAATCAATACGATCAGTCCAGTTCACAACTAAATCTCACTGAATACTGTCTTTTAACACTTGCTTTACTGCAAAATCTTGTTAAAACGACTCAATACTGGGATTTTTTTGATTTTTTGCGATTTTCTGGGCCCATAACCTAATAAAATGGCGGCTGAGGATAGACTAACTGTTTATTGTCAAAGTTATATACAGACAGATGATGACAGATGGCGCTAGTAATCATTTACATTTTGTTACAATATTAACAGGATCTACTCCTGACATTGCTGAAGTCCATGGGCGACGGTAACCACTGACCATCAGGTGGGCCGTGTGCTTGTCTGCCTACAAGGGCAATAAAAAAAAATTTGTAACTATTCGTAAGGGCATTGGGAGGGTATCACCATTTTGAACACATTGTGAAGGTAGGTATCACTATCCTGAAAACTTCTACCGAGATGCAGTAATACGTTTGCATGATAGGGCAGCCCTTATACAATTAAGACGTCGACTTCACTTCAACGTCGTCTTCTCACAGAGGGATTTCACATCGCCATGTTTATGGATTCCATTAATCATTTAACACCAGATTCGCTGTGATCTCATTCTGTGTGCTTAGTGCGAGTTTTTTAACGTTCTCGATAGCGTAACCGTTTGCCTACGTTTGCCGCTAGGGGCGCTTGTCCAACTGCATACAAATTTGAGTTAACTTTGACGCTATCGAGAACGTTAAAAAACTCCCACCGAGCAATTAAAAAACGTATATATGCTTAACGAATCTTTCAATGTTATTTTTGTAATTAATATTGTTGACTTGAAAAACTCGTTCCACTCAGATGTCGCGTTTGGCTCGAACTGTTCCTGACGAACGGGAAAGTGAAGACAAGCAACGTGCTGGAGATCAACACGAGGCCGGCGGACGAGCCTGAGGACGTGGACAGTGAGTGTGCTGGATTGTTTACACTCTGTGTACCAGCTAAAAATTACTCCCGATTTTTACTGGTGGTAGGACCTATCATGAGTCCACACGGGTAGGTACCACCACCCTACCTCTTTTTGCCGTGAAGCAGTAATGCGTTTCTGTTTGAAGGGCGGGGCAGCCGTTGTAACTATACTGAGACCTTAGAACTCATATCTCAAGGTGGGTGACGGCATTTACTTTGTAGATGTCTATGGGCTCCGGTAACCACTTAACACCAGGTGAGTTGTGAGCTCGTCCACACATCTGTGCAATCAAAAAAAATACACGTGTGCAATTCACACGTGGTAGAAGTGAAATCTTCAAAAATTAAAATACAATTATCCTAAATGTCTAAGTATATGTAAAATTTTGTCATTATTAAATAATTGTACATCACTTTTTATAGTATGAGGTAGCGCCCCCTGTGAACTGATATTTATTAAAAAATCTCATAGATGGCGCTGCATTAAAAAACTCTTTATGCACTTATTTTTTCGTTTCATCGAGTTTGAAATCACAAAGATTCTAAAGAAGTTCCACTACAAAAAAAAAAATATCACTAGCGCTAAATTTGTAATTCAGGTTTTTATTGCTTCTATAATTATTAACATCGGCTCAGAGATGGGCAGTTCTAGAAATGGGCCTTCCCAAGGTTCTTCTGGTAGGTCAATCTACTCTGCATCTCCCAATGCGCGGTTGCCATTAGAAAACAGTTTGGCCATCTGTTCTACGGGAAATGTAGAACTTCGTGAGCTGTTAGCTTCAATGGAAGTGCCTATGACAAACCCTGTCGTAATATCAGGGCTCACAGCGAGACCATCGCCCATGTTGTCCGAGGATTCGTTAATCTCTTGGCCTCGTCGATGACTAGCTGGTGACGCTCAAGATATCCTAGAAGCTCAGTGTTAATGACTAGTTCCAGCCGCTTAAAGAGCAAGGAGGTATCACAATAAGCCTGTAACTCGAGGGATTCAACCGATCACCCTTCTTGGGGACAGGGACATGAACAGTCTTCCGCAAAGACGGCACCCCATACCCAATCCTGTGGACTGAATGGTAAACAGTCGACGTTACCCTAAGCACTTCATTACGGATCCCAACGATCCATTAATTATGCTTTAGGTACCTCAAACACCGGTCACCGTCCTCGCCGAACCCGTCGCTTGTGACGAAGGGCTCGGTGAAAAAATTAACCCACAGACACAGCCCACTGAGTTTCTCGCCGGATCTTCATAGTGGGTCGTGTTTCCGATTCTGCGATGCACTGCTCTTGCTAGAGCCAGTGTTAGCAACACTCCAGTTTGAGCCGCGAGAGCTCACCTACACGTTAGGGTAACGCTGATATAGCTTCTCAAGGCTATCAGCATAGGTAGGAAAGAAAAAAAAAAGACACCCTATCGGTTCTGAAGGAGACATGACACCAACGCGTTGGCGCAGATATCAGGAGCCACAGAAGCGCATATGTTCAAAACCTTTTACATATTTTATAGATCAGGAAATTCAACGGTATTTTTTCTTCACATTCTATCTTCTTAGAGACAAAGAGTAAACAGGAATAACAAGGCGATTTTTCGTGTATTTTTAGATGAAATCGAAGCATCCTCAGTATCCGGCAGCCGCAGTGCAGAGCGCGGGGACTACTACGGAGGGCTGGTCGTCGCCGGAGTGCTGGCGGCCCTCGGGGCGCTGACCTCCCTACTGTTGCTGCTCGTTGTGGTCAGACGACACCGCCCTAGATCCGTGCCCATCACACGTAAGTTTTAACTATACAAAAAAAACTGTGAACGGTCGGTTCGTTTATTTGTCGTATATTTCGTTTGTCTTTTTAGCCCACTGTGTTTCTCGCCGAATCTTCTCAGTGGGTTGCGTTTCCGATTTAGTGGTAGATTCTGCGAAGCACTGCTCTTGCTAGGGTCAGTATTAGCATCTCTCCGGTTTGAGTCCCGTGAGCTCACCTACTAGTTAAGATTACGCTGAAATAGCCCCTCAAGGCTATCAGCTTAGGTAAGAAAAAAAAAATGTCTTTTATGAAGGCATTAAAAAGAATCATCACTGCGAGTCGCGTCCTGGTTCCATTTCTTTTCTTTTGTGTTATTTCGAATCATCTGTCAAGTCTCTGTCTTAGTCTATGTCTAGTCGTTGTGGCTCGTATGTCCTGTCAAGGAGATTGCACGCCACGACAGTTTGTAAATCTTACTAATTCAATGTGAAAATATACAATGTTTTTTTAAATATAGAATAATCGAATTAAAGCGTATTAATTTTGCGTCCGCACGGGCGTCTTCTACTGTTATTTCTACCACTACGGCAATACAGTTATAATTTCCAATTCGTAGCGGAAGAAGCTGATACTTCAGAGCGGTCAGGAAGCCGACGTTTCTTTTTGTATTAATCGCGCGACATCATTACCAAACTCGGTAGGACGCTACGTCATTACGTGTGACGTCATTTGGGGCTGAAACAAAACCAGCCATAGATTATATATACATCAATATTGGCTATATATAAAATCATTATTATTATTTCACCAAAGCTATAGCTACTTTGTAAATTCTATCGTTAATTATATTACTATTTGAGGTCATTGCTATCTGTGGATCCCAATATCGGCTGAACAGCCGGTAGAGTCGGAGCTAACTAATGCCTTAATATATACATTGCAGCAGTACCAACAGCTCCGAGAGAGTCGTCTCTTCCTCCCTACGACAATCCTGCGTACAAACTAGAATTACAACAGGAGACAATGGGTGACTATCACACTCTTCTAATCTATACTAATATATAAATCTACTGGTGGTAGGACCTTTTGTGAGTCCGCGCGGGTAGGTACCACCACCCTGCCTATTTCTGCCGTGAAGCAGTAATGCGTTTCGGTTTGAAGGGTGGGGCAGCCGTTGTAAATATACTTGAGACCTTAGAACTATATCTCAAGGTGTGACTTGAAGTCGTCGTGGCCTAACGGATAAGACGTCCGGTGCATTCGTGTTGAAGCGATGCACCGGTGTTTGAATCCCGCAGGCGGGTACCAATTTTTCTAATGAAATACGTACTCAACAAATGTTCACGATTGACTTCCACGGTGAAGGAATAACATCGTGTAATAAAAATGAAACCCGCAAAATTATAATTTGCGTAATTACTGGTGGTAGGACCTCTTGTGAGTCCGCACGGGTAGGTACCACCGCCCCGCCTATTTCTGCCGTGANTGTTCGAATCCCGCAGGCGGGTACCAATTTTTCTAATGAAATACGTACTCAACAAATGTTCACGATTGACTTCCACGGTGAAGGAATAACATCGTGTAATAAAAATGAAACCCGCAAAATTATAATTTGCGTAATTACTGGTGGTAGGACCTCTTGTGAGTCCGCACGGGTAGGTACCACCGCCCCGCCTATTTCTGCTGTGAAGCAGTAATGCGTTTCGGTTTGAAGGGTGGGGCAGCCGTTGTGACTATACTGAGACCTTAGAACTATTTCTCAAGGTGTGTGGCGCATTTACGTTGTAGATGTCTATGGGCTCCAGTAACCAATTAACATCAGGTGGGCTGTGAGCTCGTCCACACAGCTAAGCAATAAAAATAAAAAAATATATATATCTCAAGGTGGGTGGCGCATTTACGTTGTTGATGTCTATGGGCTCCAGTAACCACTTAACACCAGGTGGGCTGTGAGCTCGTCCACCCATCGAAGCAATAAAAAAAATAAAAAAATTACAGTGGTTTTTACGGATGTTCCGTTATAACTACTGAACCATGCATCCGATGGACTTGAAACTTGGTATCTATGTAGAAAATACATGTACTTAATGGATAGGCTAATATTTATATGAGTGTTGGACTGCCTAATAATAATGACAATAAATAATAATGTTAATTTTAAACGCCCAGCGAAGCGGGCAAGTACGGCTAGTTTTTTTTATATTATCGTTGCTTTTTATGACTTTGCACTTTTTATATAAAAAACGCGGCAGCCGTTGTACTGTAAAAACTGAGACCTTAGAACTTATATCTCAAGGTGGGCGGCGCATTTGCGTTGTAGATGTCTATGGCCTCCGGTAACCACTTAACATCAGGTGGGCCGTGAGTTGGTCCACCCAACTAAGCAATAAATAAATAAAACAGCGATTCCAACAGTAGCTTTTGTCCGCAGATCTCTGACAATTAAGTTCCCGTGAGCGTGGCGGCCTTAACGGGATTTCTGAACGCGGGATCGACGTACCGGACTCCCACAACGGGAGGACCAACACGGATATGGGAGTCTGAGCATCGAAACCAAACGTACGATTGATCACTTCAAAGAAAGATTTCCAGCTTCAAATCTAAGTGTCGATTTTTTTAAATATAACGGTTCTAAGGAAACTGTTCGCACGCCATCTATTGTTGATGGTACTAAATTAAAAATGGACGTATCAATAACGTTTATCCACTCACTCGAAAGAACAATGGACGAACGCAGATAAGACGAACATACGTTTTGTATCGAACAAAGAAACAATATTGCATTAAACGCTCAAAAACATAGAAAAAACAGAAATGGATTACCAAGTCAAATTCAGAATTTTTTTAAACAGCGACGTCTATCCACTGCGATTGGAACTACTGAATCATGAGTGGTGGTTGATGCTCCCGAATATGCAATCAATTATGGAGAAAATATCACACATATTTAAGAAACTGGGATTTCAAAATTATAATAGCATTAGTGTATTATAATCACAAGAATATTAAGAATGTGAAAGTATTGTCGTTGGGTTAAACTTTTTTCAGTAAAGGATAAAAAAATTGGCACAGGGATCTGGAATCGGCCGCGGAATCACACTTTCCTCGAATGTTTCAATGTTTTGTATTAAGACAACGGAAGTCGCGTGACACAACGCAATACTAAAACTCATATTCGGATCTGTTTTGTGAAGATTAATGACGTGCAATACGGAAATGCTTTTTTAATGTGATCAACCAAAGTGCGCGTTTGACTTGAGTGACTATAAACTGTTACACAGTGAATGTAAATAAATAAGTGAAAATAAAGTTTTGTACCAGATTTATTACTTTGTTTCATATTATTGTGTTTATTGTTGGTAAATGACAACGTGAACTCTTTTAGTTTCGCTATGTCGTTTGTAGAATGCGTAGCTTCATGAGTAGACAAGTACCAAATAATTTACAGATTTTCTGACAAACAAATACATAAATATATCATTATGTAAATTACGAGATTAACTTGGCCATGCTTCGAGTTTATCCAACAACGGTGAACCCAATTTCTTTTTCTACTTATATCTGTAATACACAGAAAATCCATGACAGGTTCCTATATTTTAAAATGCCGCTCAAATTTGACAGTTCAACAGGTGACATCATTCGAAGTCAAAACAAACGGTGGGGTAACATTAGAATACGAAGTCCGCTATAGAAAGCAGAGTATTATATACACTTGACATTGGCGAAATCTAAAAGGAAACGCCATAAACCTAAGAGACAGATAGATAACATTATTATTTTTTTAAGTGATTTTATGACCTGGTAACTGAGACCTTTAAGTCATGTCTTATTTTAATTTATATTCTTATTTTTATGAAAAATGATAATATGGAGTGAAATGAAATGAAAATGATTAATTTGAGACGTTAATCAACTGGGATGAAATTTAATGAAATGAGATCTTAGTAAAATGGTGGTCATTTACTAAGATTTTTTCAGTGGACTTTTTGGAGGATCCCGAGAAGTTGCGTCCACCGGCTTTGTTTCATTTTCCCACATTTGTGCACTTTCACAGATATTAAACAGTTAATAAACCACCGTTATTACACATTTAAACCCGAAGAAACATTAAATAGACAAAATAAAACAAATCACAAAACTTCACTCCTCGCGTTCCCGCCAAAAAGTCCAGATAACATTAGAATAACGAGGATTTACAGATAATAAATACACTACGTGTCATAGAAAATACACCTATAAAGTTCCATGCCCATTTTAGCAACGCCATTTTACCGATGCATATATTTTAGCCGGAGAATACCACAGAATCTACACACTTCTGACGTCACATTAGAATTATTAAGATGACATCGCTTAAACCAGCGGTCGGGGAACTTTTTTAATTATTACCCCAAAATATTTTTGTGTAAGTTGATATTACCCCATGGCGAAGAACAAAAAAAAAGATATCGCTTCTTTTTACTATCTTTCATATTATAGCCTCCATGATAATTTTGAAAAGAAAACAATAACTAAAAATTTAACGATTCTAAAGTAGTTTCACTTCAAATTATATTTTTTACTCACAAAAGTTTCATTTTTACCCCCCAAAATTTCATTTTACCCAATTTGGGGTAATTTACCCTGGTTCCCCGACCGCTGGCTTAAACGATTTATTATTGATTACACAGTTGCATGTCTGGTGAGCTGCAGTTTTGACGATACGTTTCTGAGTGTGCGAGTACTAACTTAATGCCGACTATCTCGGTAAGCAATTTATCCAAAGTGAAGCGAGAAATCAAGATGCTCACTTTTGGTAGTATGTAAGTTGTGTGTCGACACACGAAGCCCCAAAAGTTGCTTACTCGTGCAAAGTATCTCATCGTGTGGATATTTATTTGGGGTTTTATATTCAGGGTGGGCCAGTGAAACGGTTGATCACTTCACACAAACTTGATTCTTTATTTCGTCTTAATCGTCTTAATCTATGTAAATAAAATATAAATGTCTTGCTTCTTCAGAGTTATACCGTGTCTGTCTGTCTGCCGTCGCGTACAGCAACTACCCTCTTCTCGCTTCAAAAATAAAACTAAGTGTTCCGCATTCATTTGCCGTCTTTCTTACTCCCTAACATGACATCTCCTATCTCCCTCACTCAGTCATGCTCCATATCTGTCATCCCTCCATATCGCTCCGTTCTAAAGATGGGTTAATACCGATATTTGTCAATCATGGAGTTACTATTCTAACTGGAGTGCTTACTTGGTTTGACATAAAAACTAAAAATATACTTTATCTCTAAGTAAAGGCTTAAAGTTTATTTTTAAATAGCAAAAGATGTAAGGAAAAACGGTCTGAAAAGAGAATGATTATTAAGTGGTGGTATCCCTCTCGCACATTTTACAAACAAAAAGCAGTATAGCTAGCTTAGAGGATTTTCCACAAATTCTCGTAATTTGGACCCCTGTCTTAGTTATCAAAAATGGCTTTTAATGGTTAGTGGATTTTTTAGTAGCTTGGGCGTTGTTGAAAATTATCGAAAAGGTTAAAATCAATCTACTTTACAGGATTGTAAACATTTTATGACAATAATATATCTAAATAATATTATTTAAACGATGTGACTTATACTTAACTAGAAAATTTTGCGACAATTTAGAATTTCCATCAACGTCAAAAATTAAATTGGTTCAAAAGAAACGTACAAAGTTATGGTGAAATTAGTTTCTGATGATGACAATTTATTAAAATAAATTATATAAGAAGTATTGATTATATGATATATTATTATGTTGATTTTTAATAGAGCATCATAAATTAATAAAGCTCATTAACAAAATAATTATTGTTCTATAATAATAAGAACTCTGTTTAATGGAAAATTTAATGGTAGGTACGTAGATTTCTGATGGTTTACATGTTGAACTTGGTGGGAAGCCAGATTAATTGTTGGCATCACCGAAAAAGAGCTATGAATGGATCAAAAGAAAAATGGCGTCTATTTACGTTTGTAGTTCGAAGTTAAAAGGTCACTGATACAGCTTGTGGCTTGTTTTTTTTCGAAAATCGTGAAAGTTTCCGTGTAATCATGGTGAACACTTGTATTGTAAGTGGTTGTAAGCGAGAATCATCTCCAGTTTGTGGAATATCCTTCCATATGTCACATTCATTGATAAATTTTTACTAGTGTGAGCATATATTTTTAAAATGTGAGATATTTTTTCTCATTATAATATTTAATACCATTTGTCTTGTAAATTGTACTTAATCTATGTCATATACTAAATTTGAAAAAACAATCGTGAAAAACTATAATTTTGCAATGTATTTTTTATATTACAAGAGCCACCACGTGGTATTTTTTGAACTTTTTTTATTGTATTGAATAACGTCGCACGCAAGCATGTATATCATTTGCCTGACGTTAAGCGAACGAGGAGTATCTTCTAGTAAATATGACGTTGGAATTTCTGGAAAATGTCCTATATAAAGGTCAAACAAGAGGAATCAAGTACTCAAACGCAAGAAATAAAAAATACCCCGAGAAAAGCANATCCCGTATGGGTGATGCCTTGTGTGTTGGCTAGATCCCGTATGGGTGATGCCTTGTGTGTTGGCTAGATCCCGTATGGGTGATGCCTTGTGTGTTGGCTAGATCCCGTATGGGTGATGCCTTGTGTGTTGGCTAGATCCCGTATGGGTGATGCCTTGTGTGTTGGCTAGATCCCGTATGGGTGATGCCTTGTGTGTTGGCTAGATCCCGTATGGGTGATGCCTTGTGTGTTGGCTAGATCCCGTATGGGTGATGCCTTGTGTGTTGGCTAGATCCCGTATGGGTGATGCCTTGTGTGTTGGCTAGATCCCGTATGGGTGATGCCTTGTGTGTTGGCTAGATCCCGTATGGGTGATGCCTTGTGTGTTGGCTAGATCCCGTATGGGTGATGCCTTGTGTGTTGGCTAGATCCCGTATGGGTGATGCCTTGTGTGTTGGCTATATCTCAGTCGGGGCTATGTCTTGTGTGTTGGCTATATCTCAGTCGGGGCTATGTCTTATGTGAAATAATCTTCATCAAAAGAAATCCCATAAAAACAGCATGGCTGTTAATGATGTCTGGGAAAGAATTAAAAACTTTTTTTCTCTTCAATGTTCTATTGACGAATTAAAAAGGAGGAGAAATTCGTGAGACATTCGTAAACAAGTGTAGGAGGAAGCGCAAACGGGTTCGCAAATTGAGTATGCGAACCCATTTGCACAGCCGCTAGGTTTACGAATGAATGTTTGACGGCCCTTTACATGCGCGCAAACATTCGTACAATATACGAATATTTGCGCGCATGTCAGTGGCCGGCATTAGAATAACGAGGATTCACAGGTAATAAATACACTACGTGTCATAGAAAATACACCTAATATGTTCCATGCCCATTTTAGCAACGCCATTTTACCGATGCATATATTTTAGCCGGAGAATACCACAGAATCTACACACTTCTGAAGTCACATTAGAATTATGACTTTTTGGCGGGAACGCGAGGAGTGAAGTTGTGTGATTTGTTTTATTTTGTCTATTTAGTGTTTCTTCGGGTTTAAATGTGTAATAATGGTGGTTTATTAACTGTTTATTATCTGTGAAAGTGCACAAATGTGGGAAAATGAAACAAAGCCGCTGGACGTAACTTCTCGGGATCCTCCAAAAAGTCTACTGAAAAAATCTTAGTAAATGACCACCATTTTACTGAGATTATATTTCATCCCATATCATCTCATCTCATTTCATCCCAGTTGATTAGTGTCTCAAATTAATTATCTTCATTTCATTTCACTCCATAAAATAATTTTTTCATAAAAATATGAATAATATAAATTAAAATAAGACATGACTTAAAGGTCTCAGTTACCAGGTCATAAAATCTCTAAAAAAAAAACAATAGAATTATTAAGATGATATCGCTTAAACCAGCGGTCGGGGAACTTTTTTAATTATTACCCCAGAATATTTTTGTGTAAGTTGATATTACCCCATGGCATCATCATCATCATCATCATCATCAGCCTTTATCTGCCCACTGCTGGACATAGGCCTTCCCCAATGCCTTCCACATAATGCGGTCCTCCGCCTTCCGCATCCAACGACTTCCCGCCGTGCGCACTAAGTCGTCAGTCCACCTGGTTGGAGGACACCCCACGCTCCTTGTACCCATCCGTGGCCTCCATTCGAGGACTTTCCTCCCCCACCTGGCGTCGCTGGCTCGACAAATGTGAATTTGTCAAATGACCCATGGCGAAGAACAAAAAAAAACGATATCGCTTCTTTTTACTATCTTTCATATTATAGCCTCCATGATAATTTTGAAAAGAAAACAATAACTAAAAATTTAACGATTCTAAAGTAGTTTCACTTCAAATTATATTTTTTACTCACAAAAGTTTCATTTTTACCCCCCAATATTTCATTTTACCCAATTTGGGGTAATTTACCCCGGTTCCCCGACCGCTGGTTTAAAAGATTTTTTTTTAGGGATTTTATGACCTGTTAACTGAGACCTTTAAGTCATGTCTTATTTTAATTTATATTCATATTTGTATGAAAAATAATATTATGGAGTGAAATGAAATGAAGATGATTAATTTGAGGCATTAATCAACTGGGATGAAATTAAATGAAATGAAATGGGATGAAATATAATCTCAGTAAAATGGTGGTCATTTACTAAGATTTTTTCAGTGGACTTTATGGAGGATCCCGAGAAGTTACGTCCAGCGGCTTTGTTTCATTTTCCCACATTTGTGCACTTTCACAGATATTAAACAGTTAATAAACCACCATTATTACACATTTAAACCCGAAGAAACACTAAATAGACAAAATAAAACAAGTGACATAACTTCACTCCTCGCGTTCCCGCCAAAAAGTCAAACGATTTATTATTGATTACACAGTTGCATGTCTGGTAATTGTGAGCTGCAGTTTCGACGATACGTTTCTGAGTGTGTGAGTACTAACTTAATGCTGACTATCTCGGTAAGCAACTTATCCAAAGTGAAGCGAGAAATCAAGATGCTCACTTTTGGCAGTATGTAAGTTGTGTGTCGACACACGAAACCCCAAAAGTTGCTTACTCGTGCAAAGTATCTCATCGTGTGGATATTTATGTGGGGTTTTATATTCAGGGTGGACCAGGGAAACGGTTGATCACTTCACACAAACTTGATTCTTTATTTCGTCTTAATCGTCTTAATCTATGTAACTAAAATATAAATGTCTTGCTTCTTCAGAGTTACACCGTGTCTGTCTGTCTGCCGTCGCGTACGGCAACTACCCTCTTCTCGCTTAAAAAATAAAACTAAGTGTTCCTTCCGCATTCATTTGCCGTCTTTCTTACTCCCTAACACAACATTTCCTATCGCTCTCACTCAGTCATGCTCCATATCTGTCATCCCTCCATATCGCTCCGTTCCGTTCCTTCATTTTTGGTAAATATTAGCTTCAAATAGATTATGCGGAATTTTTTGGACACAAAAATGTCCAACGATGCCACTTCTAAACAGAGTTATCAAAAAATAATTCTTATTTTAAGTGACTTTACTGGAAAACAGAATTAGTTTTTCCGATTCTAGATATAGCAGCTGACGTCATTCTGTCCTTGAAGTCTGGATATTGACTGAGGTTTGTGATCTATATAAAATTCAGACAATAAAACCGGCCGACCTATGTAAATATTATTCCATGCTTATGTTAACTGCAAACTATTTTGTATATTAAAGGACTTTTGTAACGGACGTTCGTATTTCCCAGTAGGTGTATTTAAAAAAAACTTAAGTACCTAATGTGTATTCTAATCACGATGAAATAATATAATTTTATCATAGAATCAAATCATCGAAGTTTTGAAGTTTGCACATTGACCGCGCCGACGATTGCGGTGTCGTCGGAACTCGGCTAACTTCGTGCTATTTTTTTTTATTGCTTAGATGGGTGGACTAGCTCACAGCCCACTTGGTGTTAAGTGGTTCTTGGAGCTCATAGACATCTACGACGTAAATGCGCCACCCACCTTGAGATATAAGTTCTAAGGTCTCGGTATAGTTATAACGGCTGCCCCGCCCTTCAAACCGAAACGCATTATCGCTTCACGGCAGAAATAGGCTACGACAGAGCCTAGCCGATGGAGGCGCATAGACACCTTAACACACTTAACAACCAGCTTTCTTGATTAGCGGTGCCTCCTTCCTAAGAACTGTCACTCATTTTCGTTTGCTAACGTCAAGAGAAGATTTCTAAATTGTTCTAAGACAACAAAAGTGATTGGTGTACTCAATATTTCACTTAGCTCGATCACTCTATTCGCCCCTGCGATGTCTGATGATGATGTTAATAATTGTGGCTTCTCCGACAAATACATAATAGTGGTTATACCGCATCTCAAGATGCAGCGCCGTTTTTTCAATGTAATGAGCTCTGGTAATTCGCTCATATTTACGACTAATTAGCACGAGAATATCAGAAGGCGAATGCATCTTTGCCCAATAACCCTGCCATTTAGTGCGTATTAGTTCCGATTTTGATTCCGGATTGACGATGACAATCACACACTTGACAGCTTCATTAGAACTGTTTAGAAATCGATAAACAAATCCCATTCGATTTTAAATCGTACCTTCCTTATGATTAGGAATACGGAATCGTTCAAGGGAAAAGGGTCGTTGAGTACGAAAACTTCGTTTAATTCAAATACAACACCAAATCACATTATATTTCTATAATATTATTACATAATATATTCTTCTTTATATATTTTTTAAATTGTTAATATTTTATATCTTATATTATACTATTAAGTTTTGATAAACTGTTATGCACACAAACTAGACGCACTTATATACTTAGACGGTATTTCAAGATAATATATGTATGTATTAGATAAAAACATTCATAAACACTACGAGTGTTAAATTATTTATAAGAAAATAGATAAAGTACGCCAAAAACAATTTGTTTCCGCTTTAGCTGGGCCCCATGGGAAGATTTATTTGCGTATTTATCAAATATATATTCTTTTAAAACCTTAAATATTAAAGATACATTTCTAATATACGTTTTTTTATTAATATTCTAGTGTTTTTGTTGGCAAACATTAAAATAAATATTAAAATTAATGAAAGTATCAAATGTGCCTCGTCTAGCTGGGTTAAACAAAGTACATTTGATTAATCAAAAATATGATGTATTAAAAAACGGTACATTAATAACAATTACAAATTTCGAAAACATTTAAAACAAAAATAGCTTATTAGATCTTGTTTAAATCATTTTCAAGTAATTAAGTACGTACGTACGTTTTGGTCGGATTTATTTTATGTGATATGTTGAACGTGTGGTCGTTTATTTAAATAAAAGTTCTCTACGAAAATGTAAAGAAAATGTTTACTCAATTTTTATTTCTAAATGAAAATTGAGTAAACATTTTTTTTATTACATCTTTTTTCTTGAGCGATGTTATGATATTTACTAACATTAACTCACTTTTCTTAGACCACTATTTTTTAATTACCAGAAAAGTAAAAATCGAATATGTATTAATGATGAAATAACATAATAATATGATTAAATATGGTTTGTTATTATTTAAGTATGTGTATATATATAGACATTACAAAAGAAACACTAACGTAAAATTACCTCACAAAACCGATTTTTTTGGTAATTTTCCTTCATTCATTGTAACAAGCCTCATTGTAACACTGAAAGAATTTCATTTAATCACTTTCAGTACTAAATGTACTAAGGTATGTAATTAGAGACGCGTGCCGCTCTGGAATGCTCTTTCATATTATGTGGAAGTTAAATTGATTTTTGTTCGCGCGATGATGAGGTCATCATATCCACCATAAAATAGCCGGAGTCCGGGCTCAGTGGTGTAAATTGGGAGAGGTCCATGTCCAGCAATGGTCGGCTGTGGGCTGTTGCTGCTAATGATAATGATGATGATGAGGATACGATTTATCTTTTGTAAAGAAAAAAGGTTTCATTGTAGATTTTAGCCGAAGTCATAACAAGCAGTTTGGACTAGAAAAGAAAACTAGTAATAGCATTATTAGAATATGTTAGTCAGTATTAGTTGAATAAGAATAAGACTTATTAGGTACAGCGGCACCATTCTACATACTTTATGGGTTATTAACGCTCCTTCCTCTGTTAGAAAATTGAGTGACTTTAAAACGAGTGCTTTTAAAATCAATAGGTCATATTTCCTGCAATAAAAAAATGTATACACAGACATACAAGATTTTCTAGGACGTATAATAATTATTTAAGAAACATAACGAGGACATTTGCGTACTTAAGAAAAGATTTACTACTAATCTAAAATCATCGAATTCCAAGTTGACAGAATAATGAAATTTTTGAAATATAGCTTTCTCTCTCTCTCTCTCTCTCTCTGTCTCTCGTATTAAATAAATATAATTTAAGAGTGAGAACAAAAAAAAAACACTTTGAAAGCAAGTTCTTTCATGAATTAGGTATCAATAATAAATAAAAATAAATTAGAATAAATCATGTTTCGGCGAATCCTCTTTGATTAGATACATCTTTATTTCATTTTTAACAGTATCATTTAAAGTGCCGCATTAACGTCTAAAAGTTGGTGAATATATTACTAACATTCAATTATGGAAGATAAATTCATTAAAACTGCTCCCTTAAAACACATTGAGAATAAATATAGTATAACTTTTATAACAAAATTTTAACGTTACAAATGATTGACGAAATATAAATTAAATACATAATAAAACGCGATACATCTAATTTGCTATATACTATTAACCTAGCGTATTTTTTATTTCATAGCGTTGTTCATTTCCGATTACATTCTTTTTTTTTTTGTAAAAATAAATATTTCTCTTCTAAACGAGTTCCTTCTATACTTATTTTTGTACTATTACAAGTGACTGCAGAATCATAACATGGTTAATTGGAAACAATATATTTACTTAAAATACATGTAATGTTTAATGTAACATCAGAAGACCTACGATGAAAAAATATAGTTTTATCTCACGGCCCGACCCGATAAAAAAACATGGATATCAATGCGCACACCAATGTCCACGTCAACCACACAGATAATTTATACGGGACGCATATTAGCAACAGAATTCCGTACCGGTATAGTTCCAGTGTGCTTAGTGCGAGTTTGTTTAACGTTCTCGATAACGTAAAAGTTAACTCATATTTATATATGGAATGGGGTCGTTTGTCGTTTACGACGAAGGGCTCGACGAGTAAATTAACCCTCAGACACAGCCCACTGAGTTTCTCGCCGGATCTTCTCAGTGGGTCGCGTATCCGATCCGGTGGTAGATTCTGCGAAGCACGGCTCTTGCTAGGGTTCGTGTTAGCAACGTCGTCAGGTTTGAACCCCGTGAGCTAGTTACTACTAGTTAAGGTTACGCTGATATAGCCTCTCAAGGCTCTCAGCTTAGGTAGGAAAAAAAAGCCTACGTTTGCCGTTAGGGGCGCAGTTTTCAACTGCATACAAAATTGAGTTAACTTTTACGCTATCGAGAACGTTAAAAACCTCGCACTAAGCACACAGACAGAAGCTCCTTTACATATTATTATTGCCTATAACTATAAACGAAGAAACGGCCGACTTGACAATACGAAGAC
Organism: Bombyx mandarina; assembly: GCF_003987935.1. The sequence goes on along the minus strand of NW_021011544.1, from coordinate 1,657,109 downwards.
ACCGTTTGGTTACCGAGGTTGTTATGCGCGTTCGTAAGTCTCCTGAAAGTGAAATGATAGAAGGTATGCGTCCGCGAGATCGGGTGCTGTTACTTGGCGAGGGCGTCCTCGTGTGCTTTCTTGACGACGGCGAGTTTGGAGTGCGGGTCCTGAGGCTGGAGTTGGGCGTAGGGCGGCGCGCGCGTGCCGTGCAGCACTAGCGACCAGCCGCGCACCCAGCCCGACCACTCGCCCCCCGACGAGCCCCCACCGTTGTACCGAGCCTGACGCAACATTCACTCATAAGGTACGCGTCCATTGACCCGCGCCGCGCCGCCAAAATAAAATCCATTGCGTGCGGTGCGTCCGACGCGGACCAACAGACACATACTTTTAGGTTAGCCGCACACACAAAATAATAATGACAATAAAGTACGTATTGTCAATAATATTTAGATTACAATGCGACCGGACGTTCGTATGTTCGTGTTAGTTGTTCAAAATGGAAGAGGAAAACAGTATCCATTGCAATATTATTTTGTGTGTGAAAGTGTTCTGACCAATAATCATTTAGTTTTATTTTTAAGATGTTTTATTAAACGACCAGTCGTCCCGCTTAAGAATTGCTACGGGAATTGGATCGGAAAGATGAGGAGATGAGTTCTAGTGCAGTCTGATGATGCTAAGTAGTCCATAGGCACCGGAAAATGCCGATGGTAAATGCCGTCACCCAACTCTGGTGGCACATCTGGTCTGGTAAGATAACGGTTATGCATTGTTCAGCACTGGAGAGGAACACGACGCTCATTAACCACCTCATAAAAAGAAAAATGTTTATAAAAAAGTGTCACCTCTAAGATCCATGTGCCCTGTGGGTATTCTCCCCATGTATGTGTGGTCATGAAAGGCCACTTTGTGAAGCCGTCCCGGGAGTCGCCATCGTTGGCCCGTCTGCTTAAAATCATGGATCTGCAGCAGAAAATTACAATTTATGAACAATGTTGTTTCTATCGCTGAGATGGGTGGACAAGGTTATCGGAGCCCATAGACATCAACAACGGAAATCCCGCCACCGACCTTGAGACATGTGTGGCTTCCGCATTCTTCAAAACGAAACGCATTATTGTTTAAAGGCAGAAATAGGAGGGGTGGTAGCCCAAACGGGTTCACAAGACGCGATACTATCAGTTTTATTACGCCGGTAAGAGTAACGCCATCTATCGCCAAATAGTCGAACGAATATCGAAGAATCTAGAACGCTCGAGAAGTACAACGCCATCTATTGTCAGATAGCAGAAACAATACTAGAGATGTGTGGAATATTCTCGATAATTCTAGAGATGTGGTATCGACTATAAAAGCGTTGTAGGGATGACACGCAGTCAGTCAGTAATCGGAACTACTTGAAGCGAAACAACGAACGGACCACCTGAAGCGAAGCGGAAGAAGCGAATTAAGAATTTGAAAGTGTTTGTGAAGTCTTTTAAGTGTTGAATACAGTTTTTAGTTGTGCTTTGGTGGAATTTTATTTATCCCGAACCCCAGCGCGTAACACTATTAAACAAAACTAGATGATGACCGAGCTTTACTCGGTTTTTTTTTGATAACGCCATCTTGTTGTGTCTTTAAAGCGGTTAGTTGCCCTCAATTAAGAAAATTAGTATTATTATTCGCCAATAGATGTCGGGAAGAGTTGATTATTGAAAACACGAATAAAATAACATTTTCTGAAAATAAATCGTAGCTAGATCGATTTATCGCCCCCGAAATCCCCTGTATAATAAATTTTATGAAAATCGTTGGAGCCGTTTCCAATATTCAGATTATATATATACAAGAATTGCTCGTTTAAATGTATAAGATAAGATATCAAAATTAGTTAATTATGCAGAGAGTTCTGAGTTGCCACCTGGTTCCCATCGGACTGGTGAGGAAGAACTCCAGGTCGCCGCGTCGCGTGCCGTTGGCGCTGACGACAGCCTGCACGTGTTCCAGGTAGCGCACCTCGCTGGGGGAGCCCGCGCATGCTGTGGTGTCGATCTTCAAGGTCACGCTGCCATCGGTCGGGATCTCGCTTCAATAAAACGCTTATATTAACTATTGTCATTTGAACGCCGCGCAAGTAATTACATCCTTTTCTAACATGAAGTATTTAAACATTTCAGCTTGAACAATAACAATCGCTTCTATTATTATTATTATTTTTTTGTATTGCCTAGATGGGTGAACGAGCTCATAGCCCACCTGGTGTTAAGTGGTTACTGGAGCCCATATACATCCACAACGTAAATGTGCCACCCACCATATTACCTACATTTACAAGACCGCGTGTCTCAAGATGAATTACGGAATGCACGTTGGCCTTTTTGACCTTGTAGGCAGACGAGCACACGGCCCACCTGATGGTGAGTGGTTACCGACGCTCATGGATGTTAACAATACTACCAAGGGCAGATGACAATATTGGAAAAACTGCAAATACTTATCCCCGCAAAAACACTGCTTTGTATTGTATGAGAAATTTCTAGTATACCCACGTCTGACCAATATAAATTTAATCCAGTTTCAATGCTCTCATTGTTATATAACTACATTTATTCTGAACATCAGCTAATCAATACTTTCTAGTATACCCACGTCTGACCAATATAAATTTAATCCAGTTTCAATGCTCTCATTGTTATATAACTACATTTATTCTGAACATCAGCTAATCAATACTTCTTTTTTAATAAGCGTCGGTGAATTTGCCCAAGCTATAATTATTAAACGCAACAGAAGTTTCGTAATTGATAACAAAGAATGCCTCACGTGTGAGTATTAACAGATCCTGCTTCACAATGATATCTCGGAGGCACGGAGCGCCAATTAGCAGCCAGAGCGGTCATCGCACCGGCGTCCAGTACCCCAAAACCGAACAAGTGATTGAATTCTAAGCCCACTCCATTCATAGTCCAGTGAAAACGTCCCTAAGGAACAGAAGGAAGGATTATCAATGGTGAACATTCTATTTAGAACTGTTTCTTGTTCCTTTCCTTTTTAGGAAGCCACTTAAAATATACGTACAAAAGTTAATAGTACCTTTGCATCGTACAGCGAATTTCTTTTCGAAGTCAATACTGTTAGATGCTGGATGTCGCGCCACGTCAGATTCGGACTGAAAACAGTTTAATATGAAGTAGTTTTTTATGATAAAAAACCAACAGTAAACATAGATTTTGTGTCCTTTTTTATTAATTTTATGCTGAAGCTAGAATTTTTTTGTAAATCTCCGCCGATATTTTAAACAAAAAGTAACCTAAATAAGCATAATAAGCAAGTGTTTTTAAGCTATTGCATAGCTTTTATCGCGGGATTTGAGCGCGGCGACCGAATCAAGAAATTCCGTAACGAAAATAAAACCTAACACCCCGACTCCACCTACCACGTAGCTCGCGCTCAACATATTCACACGTTGCCCTTGTGTAGTGTTTGTGAATAAGTGCGCGGCGTGACGTCGCACTACATGCGGATCATAAAAAGTCTGCCCATCTCTCTTTCGCGCGCTCTGGCTTATGAGTGTGAAGGGGACAGTTAATGTTTTGCTTTTGTTAATGTTTATAAATATAGCGTGGTCTTATTTCATTATTGTTTTAATATTTAATTATTATTGTCTAATTATAATTGCATAAGTTGTAAAAAAATGCTATGCAATAACTTTACCGCGGCAGTCCCCGAGTGCCACGCGTGCTTTTTTTTTGTATTTGTACTTACTACTTGTAACGACTACTTTTACGATTCAATCTTGCATTTATGATTCTCATTATATAATACTATTTCCGAAGTTTCGAACACAGTTTTCGTGGTCACCGAAGACTAAATTGTTGTTTGTCGACCATTTAATATTGTGCAAATTAGATAGACAAGAACAAATCTTTTATGATTAATGGCAAAACTGTACTGAAATCGAAAGGTATATCGTCTTCTCGCATTAAAGCTGTATAATCTCAAAACTTACTAATTTTACGGGAGAGTGTTCTAAAGGCTTCAAACATGTGATATTTTTAATATTAATTACCTTGCAATTTTCATTTTTTTTTTACCTGTTACATTATCTGTCTTTTAAATTAAGATAAAATTATATATTAATTTTGTTAATAGTAGTCAAAACATAGATAAACTAAGAAACAAAAAACTAAAACTAAACTACGCTCTTTTGGCAGTATTTATGAGAAAAATACTGGTGATTCCAAATGATTCCGCATATTAACTCAATTTCGAATATTTTTGGAAATGGTACACTTTTATTGCGAAAAGACGATATATGATGTCATGAAATGCTGACTCACTTGGCATGTAAAGCCAGAGCGAATACCCCAGCAGCTTCTGGCGCCGCAGCAGACGTTCCCGAGTGGGTCGCAGTACATTTTCCGTACAAATCAGTGGTCGCCACTCCAGTACTAGGATCGCGAGCACCGTTGCTGAATGTGCTCGCGAGCGTAGACGAACATGATTCGTCGTAATGCGCGTTTTGACCGTCATTTATTGCACTGTAAAAAGAATAAAGACGTTTATTGAAAATAAATATATATTTTTTTTATTGCTTAGATGGGTGGACGTGCCCACCTGTTGTTAAGTGGTTACTGGAACCCATAGACATCTACGACGTAAATGCGCCCCCCACCTTGAGATATAAGTTCTAAGGTCTCAAGTATGGTTACAACGGCTGCCCCACCCTTCAAACCGAAACGCATCACTGCATCACGGCAGAAATAGGCAGGGTGGTGGTACCTACCCGCGCATAAGCAATAAAAAAAGTCACCACTAGTCCCAGTGACCGGTAATTGCAAAACCCCATGCATTCTTAACAGGCACAGATCACAATACGAGCGTATTCAACTCGAAATGTTTTTCGAAGTTAAACTACCCACCTATTAATTGAAATAGTCCACATAGACGCAGCGTAGCCATCACAATTGCAGTCGTCGTCCTCGCCCCCATCACCACTCGCCCATACGTAGATATTACCGAGGCCATTACGACCCTGGAACAAAATTCGTAAAAATCGTGTAAAAATGTGTTTATATTAAGTGGTGACTAAAGTGAAAAATAAAGAGTCAGTATAAAATAATAAAAGGAATGAAATAAAATTTGAATTAATTGGAAAAAGTTAGTAATGCTGGTGAATTTCTGAAATATTAGTGAGAAAGAAAACACTATTTTATAATTTATTATAAATATGTAAAATATATTGCTTATTGTTCTCAAAATTTACGACAATCTGAATCAATAGAAAAAAGTTTAATTTTCCTAGGCGATTGGTGTGTCTCTAATCAATGCACAAAGATATCGGGGTTTCATGTCGTTTTTCATTGTTATATTTTTTTCGGACTAACCCCTCAGCAAACAAAACCCTATCCTTCCCTGTAAATTATTATGTAAACTTAAATGCCATTTAATTATTTAATAATTTTAAACTATAAAACATATTCGATAGCTTTGTTTATATTTTCGTGATGCATAACTAAACCTAGCCATTTCAGAAACCATAAAATCAATAAACTGCACTAGACATGAGAAAATAAAATATTAGTTTACTAAAATTCTTCTCTTAATTTACTTATTATCTGCAATATCATACAGACAAACAAAACTTTTTAATGACGGATCTGCTTATTCTTGACCTTTTGAAAGCTTATAATCTCAACGTAAGTCAGATGATCAACAAGCTTAAAGCCTCATTAACTTTTCCGTTTGGTACTTGTGTAGCTTTTAAGCATTGAAAGGAAATGGCGTACGAACTACGGGTCGGAAATGAGGCTCGCTTAGTGATGACTGGCTTTAGGAGCGATAGAGTAATAGCCGATGCTAAGTAGCTGCCGATCAGAAAACACATAGCTGGGTCAAGTCTACAACTTTTTATGTATTACTGATATCTTATGTCCGATTTACTGAAAAATATTTATGTCAGACGTGGCAACGTTATGGTACCAAGTCTGGCAACTCGTAATCTTATTGTTACTAAGGCGGAATAGATCAATGAAGAGACCCGATATTGATACTGCGTTTATTGGACGACTGATTTTATAAGGTAGTGCTTACAATATTCTCTCTATAATAATAATATGTAATGTATGAGTCACGTGCCTACGGTACATATCGAAATTGAAATGAACGCTTTTGATGTCAAGCATTTTCTGGCGTGCCTTGGCAGGGAATTCTTGACCTGTGTGCCGTGACAGCAAAGGGCATTACGCTATTTCCATAGCTCTACGCCGCTATTCCGGTACATGTGCGTGCACTTACTAGACGCTTCATCACTTCTCTGTGTGAATTGCGTATTCTTTATTCCTTTAATACCCGTTTAATTCATATATATATCATCATATACAAGTTCCGAATAACAACATTCGGACCGTCGGTCTACCGAACAATATCACCCGCTCGGTGAAAAATCATCCCACCGTATTTAAGCATCTTCAACCTGCGTTGGATGTGTGGCGCTACACGACTATATAGGGTGCATAACGACTACATCCCCGGGAGCGTTGGGGTTCATGACGTGGCAAATAAGCTGCAGGAAAGTCATCTCCGATGGTCCGGCCGCATAAGCCGCAGGCCTCCAGACGACGTCGGAAACAGATATCTCAACCTCTTCGTTCTAGGTCCAAGATCGCGCGGTAGGTCCAAGAAACGCTGGTTGAATGAGGTAAAAGAGGATATGGAGGAGAACAACCTCACCCAAAAGGATGCCGAAGACCGGGCAAGATTTAAGTAGAAAAGCGGACCCTGGGAGTAGACCGGGAAAACGCTAGGAAGAAGAATCAACGCCAAATCATGTTCGTGGATGAATCACGTATTGAAAAGGAGTAATCCGACCTTTCCGAGTAACGTTGTACGTAACAATAGCACCATTGTTAAGGGTAAATAAGAGAACAAGCCCAAAATAGGATGTTGACGTACAATGTAATTGATACTTAGACTTCTTAGATCTTAGGGTGGGCGAAGCCCCTTACATCGATATCTATAGGCTCCGGTTGCCAAGGCAATGAATTTATCTTACCACAGATAAGACACATCATAATTTTTGTACTATAAAAACTGACTTAGAACTTATTCCTCATGGTGGGTACCGGCGTTGACATTGTTGATGTCTATGGGCTCGGATAACCACTTATTTATTTAAAAAAAGTACTGCCACATCACAAACATTTAACATTGAAAATAACTTAAACTATTTAATTTATGGCATAATAACAAATAATAATAATACCTTAGGTTAGGCCTTAAGCTCGTCGATTCGTGAAATCAATAATAAAAAACCAAGTTAGAAGAATAAAAGCTCAAGCACCGATATCCAATCGTGCGGACACAATTTCATTAACCTTTATCGAAAAGACGCTTTCCGGAAAACGTGATATTTCAATGATTGGTAAACAACAAAAGAGAAGGAAAGAAAAAACGTGACGAACAACACATCTAACCAAGCGGAATGAAAGAATAGACTTCGATCAACCTTCAATAAGCCTATTATAAAAAAAGATTCGAGCGAACCAAAGGAAATATTCGCTAAACGTAAATAGGAACTCAAGTGGAATGTATAAAATGTTTTCTTCGTGAAAGAAACGTCTGGTACATCGACGCCAGATTCCGGCTGGATGTTTACACAGATGTAGGTAGTCCTTTACCTAGAAATGTACGTATAAAATGCATAACTTGGATAATGATTTTTTATTATTATTTTATTGCCTTTGTAGGCAGACGAGCATACGGCCCACCTGATGGTAAGTGATTACCGTCGCTCATGGACGTCAGCAATGCCAGGGGCAGAGCCAAGCCGCTGCCTACCATAAAGTACTCTTCGCAAGCCTCGTTTGAAGAAGGACATGTCATAGAGCTCGGGAAACACAGTGGAGGGGAGTTCATTCCAAAGCCGGATGTTACGTGGCAAAAAAGATCTTTGGAAACGCACTATCAATGAACGCAGTGGTTCCAGATAATATGGATGAACTCTGCTCCGATGGCGGGAGGTGCGATGATAAAAAGGAGATGAGGGAATCATCTAGAATAATTCCTCAGAGCATTCCCCATGGACCATACGGTATAAAACACAGAGAGAACCGAAGTCCCTCCGTAGACCCAGAGGTTCCAAGCGATCCGCGAGAGCAGGACTATCGACCATCCGAACAGCCCGTTTCTGTATGGAGTCAAATGGAAGTAGCTGGTATTTGGGAGCCCCGGCCCAGAGGTGAGAGCAGTACTCCACGCCAGGTCGGACCTGCGCTTTATAAAGCGCAAGTCTCTGTTCAGGCGTGAAATACCGCTTCGCTCTGTTGAGAACTCCCAACATTTTAGAGGCCAATTTGGATTTACCTTCCAAATGACTCCGAAACTGGACATCGCTCGAAATATCGACCCCCAGAATCCCGATACTCGCGGAAAGCTGCAGGGATACTCCTTGAAATTCCGGGGCCATGACAAAAGGGTCCTTCTTCGCAGTGAACGCGCAAACCTGTGTCTTCAATGGGTTGATCTGAACTGAATTCAGTTCACCCCACTTGGAGAGCCGCCCCAGAGAGTTCTCCACTTCAGACACAAGTTTTAATCGCCTCTCGTGTACAACGCTTCGAGAGAGACTCTGATGGCCGATATATCGCGCATCCCCCGTGCTATCATCCGCATAGCAATGCATGCCATCAATAGAATGACTTGATTGAGTACTATGATGGATTTTTAATTAAATACTATTTTTAATTAAAATCGCGATTAACGCGATGATTGATCCTTAAACTGTATTGCATAAGCTGCGAGCACGCTCGACTTGAAATTTTCATTCTAAAATTTAAAATTTTCTAATTAAATTCTAAAACGGGTGTACTTTTCTCGAGATATAATCTATATTTTCAAAAAGAAACCTTGTTGATCCGTTGCTCCTTCACATTGTAAGACACGGATAAAAACATTTTCGTATTTTCGCCTTATTAAATACCAATCGAATATTTAAAACGCTTAAAAGGAATTGAACCTTGAAGTGATTTTCCATTAAAGCCAGTGACAGAAAAAAAGGTTAAGTCGGCTTTATGTTAAGTGCTCTTGAAAACAAAAGAATTGAACATGTTTTTGTCATCTCGAACTCTTTCTATAAAAACTTATACGATATCTTTCCCATTTGTCATAAGATATTAGATGCTATTAGCTTTTTTTTATTATACTAGTTTCGCCCAAACACTTATCTTCAATACTTACAGCCGATTCAAGTAAAGTGCTCCAATTTACTTGAATCGTTTCGTGCCGCCATCACACGAATCTCCTTTTTAAGTAACCGAGAGATTTCACTATTGAATGAGCAAACAGGCTATTTCAAAGTCTGAGCACCTCTTACACCGTTTACGTGTATACACCGTTTAAAAATACTCGTAAGATAAATATTTTTGGTCGACTTTCATTGAGTTTTAAACGCGGTGCTCTCATTGTTGATACTTTAAGAGATGTTTTTGACATAACACCGTCAACAAATAGTAGATAGCTCGTATTTTCGGCTAATGTAATATATAGCTACTAGAACAAAGCGCGCTACAGCGTAGCCGTATCTTCATTTCCACAAATATGCCTTAGATACTGAACAAAAAGGGTTGTAGCATATCATAGTCGACGTGGACAAGCAATAAAATTCCATTACACACATTTTCTCAAAAAGGTCCTTTTCTAAAATATAATGTTTAGGAATATAAGTTTGTTGCTAAATCAAAGCCGTTTTTTTTACTGGATTAGAAATTACTAGCTGTACCCATCCGCTTCGCTGGGCATTTAAAATTAACATTACTATTTCTCACCCCCACAAATATTCTCATCGTTAACGCCCCCGCAACTGGTGTAGGGAGTCCAACACTCATATAAATATTAGCCTAGCCATTAAGTACATGTATTTTCTACATGAATACCAAGTTTCAAGTCAATCGGATGCGTGGTTCAGTAGTTATAACGGAACATCCGTAAAAACCACTGTAGATTTATATATTAGTATAGATTTTAAGTTAATTTGAAAATCTTATTTAAAAAATAAAAAAATTGCCTTTTTTACTAAATTTGGGAATATATTCTTTCTTTCTTCTAGCTCTCAAGTGCTCAACCTCTTTGTATGACTTCAGCACTCAATTTTTGTCAGAATGATTCAGGAACTTACCCTTGATGTTTAAACGTTGAGTTTGATCTCTGGCAATCACGTTAGGCTATTAATTTAAATATTTCGAGAAATTAGAAAAAAAAATCTGTGTGAAATACGCGACTAGTGACGAGATTATTGAGAAAAATTCCGATTCGAATAATCTTTGCCGTGAAAAGTAAATTCTTTCTTAAATATGTACTTGTTTTTTATTTGGTCACCTAGGAACGTATTCCCTATAGTTCCATAAATAATATATTACATAAGACTGAAAACTTTGGCTATAAATTCTTTAATATATTTTTTTTTATTGCTTAGATGTGTGGACGAACTCACGGCCCACCTGGTGTTAAGTGGTCACTGGAACCCATAGATATCTACAACGTAAATGCCGCCACCCAGCTTGTGATATGAGTTCTAAGGTCTCAGTATAGTTACAACGGCTACCACACCCCTGGTACGTACCCGTGCGGACCCACAAGAGGTCCTACCACCGGTAAAAATCTCATATTTAATTGTCTCTTCACTAAAATGATTTTCATCAAAACTCAAAGATTGTGCATCTACCGTTTTATTTTATTTAAAAGCTAAAGCGATTAGACTATCATTCACAGAGATTGCAGTGTTGGAAACAGACGTCTGTTTTGATATTTAAATGCTTAAGAACTTTTGTCTTTACCAACTTCGTAGCATTTCCTCCGCTGTTTCTCAACTGTTTTTAGTTTTGTTTCGTAAGTATTCACAAGTTTAATAGCAAGTAATAAAGTAATATTCAAAATAGCGAGCTGTCAATTTCAATATTTCAGCTATAAAAGAGAAAATTATCTTATCTTATACCTTTAAACGAGATTCTTGTATATATATGTTTATTATTGTATGTATATAATCGTCTAGTATATTTTAAAATCGAAATCTTTGAGATATTATCGTTAATTAATGTTTAAAAAGGAAAACTCATCAGAGAAACAATCCACTGAATTATTAAATGTTCATTATCATGTTTCAAATTTAAGGTGGCTCGTTTTTTTTTTTAATGATAATAAAAATCCCTTTCCGCTGTAAGTCTCAAAAGGTTTTTCATCTTCAAATTTATTATTTTCGTGAAGAGCAAGACCTTTTAAATTATGTAACAAACGAGATTTTCGTATCCTCGGACAGATTGAAAATAAATATTAAAATTAAAATTACATTTCGTTGATAAACATAGAAAAAGTAACCAATTTTTTACGGTATATTCTGCGCTGGAGGTTCGTCTTTGAATGAAAATAAAACATTAATCAGTTGTCTGTAAAGTCGGTTTACGGACGATAGTTTTACGTGATAACGTCAGCAGCAGAACTATCAGAACTGCTAGCTCTGACGTCACGCGAAAAGAGAGATAAATGTGTCACAAGTCAACGCTTGGGCCGATAGTATCTCTCTATCGCTTGTCACGCGCTCTCGCTTGCACGCTCAGCCGGAACGTGACACTTTTTCGTGCGTGTACCCGGTGGTCATCGACTTTATCACGTCAAAAAAATATTTCGTGTAATTTGCAATTGTAATATGTGATATATACACATGTAGTAAGTCACTATCTGCTTATATATTTTGCTGCATGGCAATCAAGACAGCTGCCTCAGAATCCCATTTTTGTCGCAGTCAGTTTGATGGATAGGAGAAAGATGAGTAGCGGAATCCACGTTGGAGTATATCTACCACTAGATTAGCGGCGAACTCGACTGTTCATTTTGACAATTGAAACAACAATTGAAATTAGTTTAAAATGATATTTACTATCACTCACCTCATTAACTCCTCTCACAATAGCTCTCATAGTCGCGTTTCTTGGTCCATCCACAGTCCGACCGTCGTCTGTAGGACCCCACGAGGCACTGTATATGTGAATCTTGTGGGGCTCATGACCCATAGAATTGGCTTCGATGAGATCTGTCATGTACGGCTGGTCTAACATTCTTATACCTAGAAAAATAAAAGAAAATCATAATGAATTTTTTTCACTCGCTAGACAAGCCATGTGGTTTCACCTGCGATATCATTAAAATTTAGAAAAACAATTCATAGCATTTTCCTGTGATAAAGGGCCATTTGTGTTAATACAATAGACAGTTGGTCGATTCGTAAAATCACGAATCAGCAAACATAGTGCCGTGTTTTTATTTTGTCAGATATACGTACCTGGCATTGGACGGGTTAATTGTCATTTACAATGATGAAATTACCTAGTGTATTAATAGATCTTAAATAATATATTGCGTAAATGAGCGAATGAGCTCACGGATCACCTGGAGCTAAATGGTTACCGGGGCCCATAGATATCGTAACGTGATTGCTGCATAACAGATATTTTACCCTTCAAACTTAAACTCATTTCTGCTTTACGACAGAAACATGCGGACTCACAAAACGAAATTTTTGTGACGGTTTGTGTACGTGCTATATGCATATAATTAAAAAAAAAGATGTGTGGTGTCGTGGGACACCGGATAGGAACGAAGTTCCTTATTATAAAAATATTAATTTTAAGTTCTATTCGAGGTAAAAAAAATATAAAACTGGAGGTTTCGCAACAACCCACTGTCATTCGGTAACGTGCGAACTTATTGTGGTACACTTCATTCACGGTTGTTTGCATAACAGTTAGCGTATTGCGCAAACGAACGCTCTGAGATCGTGGTCAAGGAATGATAAAACAATATGTTATTTTTTGAACGTTATTACAAAGTTAAGTCGTACACTGTACATTACTAATTTGTACGTTATTACAAAGTTAAGTCGTACACTGTGTGCATTACTAATAAAAATCTTACGTTACGGACGTTTTTTTCCGGTTAGGGTACCTCTCCGAATCGTCCCATAAGGAACTTCGTTCCAAAAACATTACAAATTGATACCCTTTACAGACGTATCATATGATATTAGTACACCAAATTCTTACCCATAGGACCTCATTTAATATCTTACGCACATCAAGTATCCAATTTCCCGGATACATAAATTAATCAAAACGGCTTACGAGTAATTGCTGGGCTCTCCTAATATTACGTGACGCGATTGATCAGCCAAAGAACCTTTTGTCTATCCCGAAAGGTCACGTGTAATATTCATGTAAGAGCGTTTTCATCAATAAATTACAGGATCATTTATATTGTATTCAGTGTAAGACTAGTTGTTAGTAGTCAATGCGTTGTTATTCGGAGATCATTAATCGAATGAAAACAAATGCCGATTATATTCAACAATGAAACTATATTTCGTTTAGGTGGTTAAGTATTAAAAAATGCGCGGGCCAAATTGAATTAAAAAAAAATGTTTCTTGATTAGCAACATGATTGGTTAGAAATAATTTGGTAATAAAATAAATTTCGTGTAATATTCTATGATGAGCCGCCGTCTAATTTTCGTATATACGCTAATAAAACTGTAGACAGTAATAGCAAATCTATACTAATATTATAAAGAGGAAAGATTTGTTTGTTTGTTTGTTTCGAATAGGCTCCGAAACTACTGGACCGATTTGAAAAATTCTTTTTCCATTAGAAGCCGACATTGTCCCTGATGAACATAGGCTACTTTTTTTTTTTTTTTTGATTCATGTTTGTTTTAATGTTTCCGAAGCGAAGCGAGGGCGGGTCGCTAGTCATCAAGAAAGTAAGCACGTTGTAGGTATAATTTAATAAAAAATTAGGACCAATAAAACTGAGAATCCGTAATTTATTCTATACAGGTATAATTGTTATCTCCGGCTGTAGATCGTTGATTCCTTTTTTACTTGAGATCCTTTTGTAATTCGAGAAATCTTTCGTAGTTATCTTCTTGGGTTTTCGCGAGTCGCAGATATAATTAAAACTGCTTTTACGATTTAATGCTAAATATGTTATAAAATAATTTTATATGCTTAAGTTTGTTGTCATTATATTACTTCTGAGGTTTGGAATACTATACAGTTTTTGAATCCTTGACGTTTTAAATGTGTATCGTGTTCAATGCTTAAAAAAAAGATGCGTGGTGACGTGGGACACCAGATAGGAAAGGAAAGGAAAGAAGTTCCTTATTATAAAAATATTAATTTTAAGTTCTATTCTATTCTAAGTTCTATACCTCGAATAAAAAAAAAATTATTTGGGTATACATTTTTTATTATGATTTTTTTATTGATAAAAATAAATAAAACTACTTTACAAAGTTATCGACTTTATTTTATTCACAATGATTTATAATAAATTTATAATAAAAAAATATGTTATTTTTTGTATGTTATTACAAAGTTACGTCGTACACTGTGTGCATTGCTAATAAAAATCTTACGTTACGGACGTTTTTTCCCGGTTTGGGTACCCCTCCGCATCGTCCCATAAGGAACTTCGTTCCAAAAATTATTAAAAATAATTTACATTTCATTGTTTATAACAGAGGCTAAAAAACCGAGCAAAATATTTACAGTTCTATAGGGAAAATAAATCTTTTCATTCTATTCTTTAATCTTTAACTGACACGTACGACCATTCAAATGAGTCTAAACTGGAATTGCACGCGTTAAATAAATTGATCGTAAAATGAAATCAGATCCGAAAATTTTATAATACAAATTCACGTCTTCGCTGTTGCTTTTACGAGTTTGCGTGGGTGGCTTCGCTCTGTATAATGAATTCATAAAGTTGGATTTACTAAAACGACAACTTTAACAGGCCTAACTTAGCAAATAAATAAAGTTTTTCGTGTGTGTGTTATTAAAACAGGTTATGGTTAAAGTATGATTCAGTATTATTATTATACAATTATTGAATGCGGAAGGCGGAGGACCGCATTATGTGGAAGGCATTGGGGAAGGCCTATGTCCAGCAGTGGGCAGATAAAGGCTGATGATGATGATGATGATTATACAATTAAACGATTTATTATTTGTTATGAATCTAAAATTTATTTTATTTTCCGTAAATTATTTTAATATACTGTTTAGGTATTATATAAAATTTATACGATTGACATAAATGTTACACTCAAACATCCTCTATTTTCAAAGAAAGTCTCGGTCTCAAGGGTTTGGTGTTTTACATGTTGTTTGGTTAGGAAGAAAAATTATGCATATATGTATATATTTTTTTCATTACTGCATAAAAGCTGATATGACTTCAGTCTGTAAAATTAATGTCATATGATTAAATATCAGTCTGTTTATAAAAAAATACACATCATATATAAATAATTACATATTGTTAAACATTTATTCGTATAGTAATTTCGTCAAATAATTTGGTATTTATTGATTTTATAAATCAAACGAGTTTGCTGGGATGAAAGTTGGACAGTCTTATAGTAATCTCACAGTTCAGTGGAGCGCGACCTTTAGATTGGAATAAACTCATCCATCCGAGAAATTACTGGTGCATACGTTAATATAACAAAAAGATCATTTTTAAATTGTTTATACTTGTTTTTTTCTATTTCTTAAACGATATTCACAAATATCAAAACAAATGACTGTATAAATTCATTTTATATTTTACTAGCGACCCGCCCTCGCTTCGATTCGGAAATTGTAATTTATTATTGATTTCTCCACTATTTAATGGATGTTATTATCCATATACACCTTCCTCTTCAATCAGTCTATTCTAGTTTTAAAGATTTAAGCATAGGGGAAAGTGGGGGAAACGCGAACGCTGGGTAATGCCGAATTCAATGGTTCTAATGTGTTAGAAAGATATATCCTAAGTTTATTTGCCGCCATTTCGGAGATCACGCCACCACTGATACTAGTCAATAACACGGGAGACGCGGACGCACGTACTTAAACAGGTATGCATTTTTCAATATTTTGTATGTTTTAGATGTAATTTTTTGGTAAATTCAAGTTGATGTAACTTTATTTCTATCTACAATAATAATTCAGCTTTTACATAGTGGAATAATCACATATTACTCAGCTAAATGATAATGATGTAGTAGGCAAAATAAATTTAACTAAAATTGTTTTTTGACCTTTAATTATTTTCGATTCCGCGGGGTAAAGACGAACACTCCATGTCGGGCAATCTCGAACATTCGCCGTTACCCCACTCCCGTTTGTTGGTACCCCGTTCAACTTTTTTTTAAATATTACTACAGATGCCTTGTACTTACAAAAGAAAGACTGAACTGAAGTATAGTTTAGAAGATCTCAAAAAGGCTATAGACGATGTTAAAACCAAAAAACTCTCCCTGCGTAAGCATATAATGTTTCAAAAACCACTAATTTTGACCATCTAATGAAAGAAGTGTTAATACAGCCATGGTCTGGATGAAAACCTTTATTTACAGACAATCAGGAAACGTAAGAAATCAAGAAGAAAACAGAAAGATGGCAAAAAAGGAACCCAAATAAAAAGACTGAAATGTAATGAGAGAACACCTTCAAGCAAGAACTAAGAAATATTATTAAAGAATTTGAACAATATAAAAAAAGACTCTAGTGACTCTAGTCAAAATACGAAAAAAAAAGGAAAAAGGCGAAAAAGAAAATAAAGACTACTTTTGTATTTTTTGTAGAGATAAATATACCTATTGATCCTCCCGTTGAAGACTAGATTGTGTGCTATATGTGCAAAAGATGAGCTCACGAGAGTTGTACTAATGGACAGTCAACATCGTTGGGTTTTAAATGTGGTGTGATCTATGTCGTTAATAATGTTAGTTCGTAATCACCCCACTTGGTGTTCGTATTTACCCGACTGATGTCGGGCAAAGCCGAACACTAAGGGTTTTGTTTTTCTTTCATATTGTAGCAATTTATTAAAAAAATATAAATGATGATTAGTGAATAAGTTAGACAGATAAGTAAACTTTACAATAAAAAAAAATTAAAAAATCTGTGATTAAATTCCATTGTTTTATTTAAGTTTTCCCCTAGGTGTTCGTATATCCCCCACTTTCCCCTACATAGGGACAGATATAGGGCAGAGAAAGCGACTTTGTTTTATACTATGTAGTGATGTAGGAAAAGTTTTTTTTTAACATAAATCAATTCATACAGTAGAAGAAATCTTCCAATGCGCTTGAAGGAAGCACAGTTGCCAAGATACTTACTGGCCGTGTTACCTCGTTGGACACCCAGACTCATACAAAGTACCAGCTAGTACGTGTAGTCTCCTCAACACAATACAAATTGATTCGGAAACTGAATTTAAACTTAGTAAAGTTACGGGCCTCGACGAGACAAACTAATATTTTGAATACTAGTTTCAGTATTATGAACTCGGATAGGGTGATGGTACCTATCCATGCGGGCTATTTCAGCAGTGAAGCAGTAATGAGTTTCGGTTGGAAAAGTGGGGCAGCCGTTGTACTATAAAACTGAGACTTAAAACTCATCTCTCAAGATGGTTGGCGGCATTTACGTTGCTGATGTCTATGGTCTCCAGTTAATACTTAATAGGTCAAGCTCAGATGGGCCGCGAGCTCTTTCACCCATCTAAGAAAAAAAAAGATTAAACACTCTTATTTGATAATTTTTATATTTAATTATTGGGAAAACATATTTGAAAAAGCGCCTTTATTCACAACTTTCTTTCCTAACTATGAAAAGTCAAAGAGCTAAATCGTGATAGGATAATTAATTTCCATTAACAAAATTCTGATCAAATACAAGAAGATTTCAGTGTTTTTTTATTGCCCTTGTAGACAGACTGGCATACGGCCCACCTGATGGTGAGTGGTTACCGTCGCTCCTGGACTCCAGCAATGCCACGGGCAGAGCTAAGCCGCTGCCTACCGTTAAGTACTCTTCACAAGCCTCGTTTGAAGAAGCACAAGTCAGAGCGCTCGGGAAATACCGTGGAGGGAAGCTCATTCCAAAGCCGGATGGTACGTGACAAAAAATAACTCTGGAAACACACTGTGGATGAACGCAGTGGGTCTAGGTAGTATGGAGTGCTAGCAGAAATTCTCAACAAATTAACTCTAAGTTTTAAGAAAAGAAAATGGCTAGGGCGGTGTTTGTATACACAAGGTTGTTTCTTCAGGCAATGTAGATTTATTCCCTATTTATATTTTATTATTTATATATTATTATATTATATTATAATTTACTAATTTTACTAATTTATATCATATTCTGAGTATGTACACACGTACGGAGTCTTCATTCCCGCAAAGAACCAAAGGGAAACGGGGGTGACTGAGAATCAGCGCTGTTCAATTTATCAACCTTGAACAGCAATAGCTGAGCCACCTCCTTTTGCCTTTTTCTCTTTTTTTTTGCTTTTCTTTTTTTTTTGTATTTCATTTTATGATGTGAAAGGCAATAAATGATCTTTATTATTATTATTATTATTATTATTATTTATATTATTTCCATTTCGTTAGCACCAAACAACCAAACAAAACCCGAAAATAAATTCATGGAATAAGCACTAAAACAGTAATGTCCTGAAAGCCGAGAGAAAGGCAGCAGACGTACCCATAATCGCGTCAAACGATTCACCGGAGCGAAAGTTATAATACGAAATTCATCAAGGTCTTTCATTCTAGGATCGCCATTGCGTGAATACGTTGTATATTGTACAAAAAATATTATCTTTATAATTTACTAGCGACCCGCCGTCGCTTCGCTTCGGAAACATTAAAACACACATGAAATCAAAAAAAAAAAAAAAAGTAGCCTATGTTTATCAGGGACAATGTCGGCTTCTAATGGAAAAAGAATTTTTCAAATCGATCCAGTAGTTTCGGAGCCTATTCGAAACAAACAAACAAACAAATCTTTCCTCTTTATAATATTATTATAGTATAGAAGTATAAATGAACGAAAGCTTGAAATAGGAATGTTTGCTATTTTTAATCAATTATGGTCGAAAACTAGCAGTTAAATACGAATAAAATTTAGTGGCTTGTTTTTTTTTGTGTAACTATTCATACCTCATAATTTCAGCCCTTACCCCTGAAACTATTACTACTACAGCCATTTAAGTTTTAAATTAATTGTTTATTAAATAACAATCAGGAATATTTAAAGATCAAAAATGTTTACAATACTAAATCTATAAAATTTAATCATCGAATATCTCGCCCGGTTACGCTGGCATAATCCTTCGAACTGACGAGCATAGGTATGATAAAAAAAATTGAATATTATTATCAATCACAATACACTTGTTTATTGAAAAGCCACTGTTTTTTATTACGTAATCGACCGAAACAAGTTTATAACAAAAAAGATAAAATGCTCCTTCGAACGATGCAACAGCTGCAGAGATAGATGTTCTTGGCATATTTTTTGTTCCGATGTACAATGTAGAAATGGACAAAGCAATGAAAACAATAACGACTGTTATAGTGCTAGTGTCTCTTGAAAATGGAAAATGTCCTCTTCACCGTGTTAGATGACAGCTACCACAATCATTATTAATGTCTATATTGATGAAGGCTCGTTGTGTGTGTATTGAGTGGTTAATTTATAGACATGACAACGTGAATTGTGACCTGGATATTTGAGGTCGAAATTGTATTTACATTGTGTTGCGGTCTGACCTCAACAAATGGACAGAAATATGATATCAAAGAGATGACAATACTCCCAGAATCTGTGTGTGTCAGTTTTCTACTATACGCTCTGGCAAAGATTTAAACATAATCTTGACTTGACTTGACTTGGCTCTAATAATAACTTGATATAATCATGCAAACTTGCTTAAGTTTCTGAGTCAACTCAAGTCAAATAGCTTGCGGTTAAACAAGAGAAACTTGATACGTATTGTGTATTATTATTAATATTGTACCTTAGCTTACACATTAAATGTTCTAAACACGTGCTAAATAATATCAAAGCTACTTTTGAGCACGTGTACGAATACCACAAAGATTCACGTTTCTTTTAGTACAAAATGTTTTACTGAACATAATGTGTGCTGAAAAAGATAAGGCATTAAATTTTAGTTAAAACATTAGTCTAGTCATGACCTTGAACTCTTTTTTGATTTTTTGATAATGTTTAAAATGTATTAATATGAGTCGATTAAAGTCGTGTTTATATTTTTTTATAAAATTAAAAATGTGAATCAGCGAACTTCACATTTCATTTCAGGCTCTCCAAACCGAAACGCATTACTCTGATGGCAGAAATACACAGGGCAATGGTACCTACCCATGTGGGCTCTAAAGATGCCCTACCATGATTTAATTCCTTTTACATTGTTAATTCGTTTTGAAAAGATTTTCGTTCGATTTTAAACTAACGCTTCTTACTGAAAATCTTGTAGGTTGCATGCAATCAAGATAATTGAATTTGAATATTTCCATCCAATATTAAAAGTACTGTTACGCCGGTAAGAATAGCGCCATCTGTCGATCGCCAACGAATATCAAAAGAACTAGTAACATCGAGAACGCTGGAGAAGTGTAACACCATCTATTATCAAATAGCGGTAACGCATATCGAAACGAGTCGCCCTATCGGGAATGTTCTCTATAATTGTAGTCTTGTCGTGTCGGTTATAAAAGCGTTGAAGATATGTCATGAAGGCAATTAGTAATCGGTTATACTCGAAGCGAAACAGCTAACGGATCACGTGGAGAATGTGAAAGATGTAAAGTGCGAATTGTAAAATGTTCCTAAGGTGTTCTAAGTCTTAAATAGAGGTTTAAATTGTACTTCGGTGAAAACCTGAGATCCCTCATCTCCTTTTTATCATCGCACTTCCCGCAATCCGAGCAGAGCTCATCCATATTATCTGGAACCGCTGCGTTCATCGACAGTGCGTTTCCAGAGTTATTTTTTGCCACGTACCATCCGGCTATGGAACCACGGTGTTTTCCGAGCGCTATGACATGTCCTTCTTCAAACGAGGCTTGTGTAGAGTATTGATCGGTAGGCAGCGGCTTGGCTCTGTCCCTGGCATTGCTGGAGTCCATGGGCGACGGTAACCACTCACCATCAGGTGGACCGTATGCTCGTCTGTCTGCAAGGGCAATAAAAAAAAGTATTATTCATCCCGAGCATCCCCGTAACAGTACTTACCGGCAACTTTGGAGTGATAAGCGACGCCGACACCACAGACGCCGTTGTCGCGAGCTGCGGCCACTTCACCAGCGCACCTCGTTCCGTGACTAAATAAATAAATAAACGTTTTTATCTTATACCTTTAAACGAGCAATTATTGTATATTAATATATATTCTGAATCTCGGAAACGGCTCCAACGATTTTCATAAAATTTAGTATACAGGAGATTTCGGGGGCGATAAATCGATCTAGCTACGATTTATTTTCAGAAAATGTTGTTTTATTCGTGTTTTCAATAATCAACTCTCCCCGACATCTATTGGCGAATAATAATACTATTTTTCTTAATTGAGGGCAACTAACCGCTTTAAAGACACAACAAGATGGCGGTCATCATCTAGTTTTACTGGTGGTAGGACCTTTTGTGAGTACACGGGTAGGTACCACCACCCTGTCTATTTCTGCCGTGAAGCAGTAATGCGTTTCGGTTTGAAGGGTGCGGTAGCCGTTGTAACTATACTGAGACCCTAGAACTTATATCTCAAGATGGGTGGCGCGTTTACGTTGTAGATGTCTATGGGCTCCAGTAACTACTTAACATCAGGTGGGCTGTGAGCTTGTCCAGCCATCTAAGCAATAAAATTACATTAAACGTACACATAATATTTTTATACATATTCAACAAAATTTTCATAGCAACTTAATGCAGCTGCCTTGCCGTGTCATTTATCAAATCTTGTTGAAATTTCATGCAATCAGCTGTGATTGGCAGTCCGTAGAAATTATCAGGCTTAGTACTAATGGTAAGCCTTTCTAGTTTGTTTATGCAAAACTAGCGCAATAAAAACCTAGCAGGGCATAGGCATAAATGCCAATATGCCGGTTGGCGGTCACGTTATGCCGTTATAGTACTTATATATAGAACGCTGCTAATCCCCCAATGAACCTCACGGTGGCCTTTTACGACACCCATGGGGAAAATGGCAGCAGCCCCATCTATGTATCATCAGATATAGTCATGATTCAAAATTTTAATTGAATTCATAACATCGTAATTTTGAAACTGGGAAACATTTCATTGTACGATAACAGCCATTATTACAATTGTTATTACTAAAAACACTGATGTCAAACGAAAAGTTTATCTTAGCTAATATCATAAAGCTTAAATTATAATATTAATCAGAACCAAAGAAGAGGCTTTACGAACTCGAAATAACTTAGCCTTTGTTCCATGTAACGTAAGCCCCAAAACGTGAACAGCTATTACGGACCCTGAAACCTCAAACCGAGAAACTTTATGAAATAAATCCCTCTCGTAACTTACGTAGCAAGAAACTTCAAGTTCAAGACTTCGGCGTTCAGTTAGAGTATTAAGCAAGTTTAAACTAAGCTATTTATAGGTAAAAGCGATACCTTTGTTTCTAAAATGGCCGATAAATGTCGAGCAAATAGCAAGAGGTATTTTTTAGAGAAATATAAATGTCAATAAATATCCCTCCAGAAAATATTTATATCTTTCGCCGTAAATGATATTCAGCTTCTAAACTAAAGAAATTCAAACTTAATTTAGGATAATTTTTTTGTAAAAGCTTAGAATACAATATCAATGAAATAAATCCCTCTCGAAACGGACGTAGCAAGAAACTTCAAGTTCAAGACTTCGGCGTTCAGTTAGAGTATTAAGTAAGTTTAAACTAAGCTATTTATAGGTAAAAGGGGTACCTTTGTTTCTAAAATGGCCGATAAATGTCGAGCAAATAGCAAGAGGTATTTTTTAGAGAAATATAAATGTCAATAAATATCCCTCCAGAAAATATTTATATCTTTCGCCGTAAATGATATTCAGCTTCTAAACTAAAGAAATTCAAACTTAATTTAGGATTATTTTTTTGTAAAAGCTTAGAATACAATATCAATGAAATAAATCCCTCTCGAAACGGACGTAGCAAGAAACTTCAAGTTCAAGACTTCGGCGTTCAGTTAGAGTATTAAGTAAGTTTAAACTAAGCTATTTATAGGTAAAAGCGTTACCTTTGTTTCTAAAATGGCCGATAAATGTCGGACTAAAAGGGTATTTTTTAGAGAAATATAAATGTCAATAAGCATCCCTCCAGAAAATATTTATATCTTTCGCCGTAAATGATATTCAGCTTCTAAACTAAAGAAATTCAAACGTAATTTAAAATATTTATTTTGTAAAAGCTTAGAATACAATATCAAAAAAGGTAATGAATTACGAGAGATTCCGACGAAATCGAATTCGTTTGCGTCCATCAGAAAAACATTTTCAATTAGCCGCCGAAGGAATTCCTTTCTGGAGTTTTCCACTTAATTAACTCTCGGTGTTGATTAAAACTTGTCCCCGGGTAAATTGGAGATTTCGGGATCCCAGGGCCGGCTTTCGTTTAGCTCGGTCAATAGAGGCGCTCTTTGATTTTTCGTTGGACTCATCTGACGCTTTGAACCTGACTTTTTTGGGTCCCAACGTTGTTTTAGATGTAAAATTGTAATTAACAGGAAGCTGTCGTTCGTTAGAAGACTGCGATGAGATTTTTAATTTAACGTAAGCATATGCGGAACTAATTACAACTTTTATAACACTGTAGCAAAATGCTAATAGCTTACAGAATGCTAACATCTTTGAAATTCATAGTGAACGGTAGGCAGCGGCATTGCTGAAGTCCATGGGCGACGCTAACCACTCACCATTAGATGGGCCGTATGTTACGTCTGCCTAAAATGGCAATAAAAAAAAAAACGTATCTATGCAATGCACTGGCATATTAGCTGTCGCATGTTTATGGTATTATGCTATTCCTATGAAGTTTCAAAATCAGAATTTAAAGTTTTAATTTAAAGTTTTAATTATAATTCATTGTAGCCGAGGATTTTAAATTAAATTTTCTTAGGGAACTTTATTCAGTGGAATGCAATTTCGATTTGAAATACCAAACTAATCCTCTCTGTTTAAAATTTCAGTTATTTATATTTAAGTGCACGTGGTTTAGTAACATTAGTCGATAAATTATTATTATAGGTGTTTCATGAATCTGTGACGGTAGCCATCATACAACGCAAGATGTTTGACAGATACCTGAATCTAACTTATGACATTTTCAAGATAAGCTTGCTTAAATACAAGTTCCGAACAACAACATTCGGACGCTATCATCGAGCGATATCACCCGCGCGGTTGAAGATCTTCCTTTCGTCGTTATGCATACAAATACTATTTTTGTGTATTTTGGTGCAGATTAGGTTCCTTAATAATGTCTCCGGAAGTTAAAAAGGAAATACTTGAATTAAAGTTATTACGTCAAGTCCAAAATTACTGTAAATAAGATTTTACAAATAACCTCTAACATCTTACATTTGAACGTCGATAAAACTTTAATGGCTTAACTTGTAGATACTGAAATCAAAACACCAAGACTCATTCTTTATTCGTATCATCTCTCCACAAAATTTTCCGTCATTTCTAATATGTAATCACCCAGTTTATGGACGCTTGGTATAAAGGGCTCCAACCTCTCTCATACGGCAATGAAAATTTATACGTCTCCCGTTCTCCGCCTTTACTTTTAGCTAGATTAACATAAAACAGGCGAAACAGGGTACGGATAAAAAAAATTATAATTTTGAATATAATTCTTTCTCTGTTTTTTTCGTTTCAGAAGCTAATTACATTGATGGTAGAAAGATACTTGAAGTATTAAGGAAGGCATTAAAGGACCACTATCTATCGATTTAGTATTACTCATATGCATTTATTTTATGTATTTCATTATATATATACGAGTATTTATATGTTATGTTATTTATCTGTAATTATGTATGTATATAGTCTGACTATTATATATTAGTATCAATAAGTAAATTGATTAGATTGTACTCTTTTACCCACTTGTAAAGCTCTCCCTCTTTAAGAACGGTTAGCTGATAGATAACTCAATTGTTGAGTTAAGCTCGCCATTTTATAACTTTTCGCAGTTATTGTATTATATTAACTGTGTGTAAAATAAAGAATAAAAAGAATAAAGAAAGAACTGCTTCCATCTTACCTATTTCGCGTGTGAAGCAGTCAAATTATGGGTTTGAAAAATTGACAGCTGACCGACTGACAGGTATTTTAATATTTAATCTTCCACCTTAATTTCTTAATGCAGCCTGAAAAGCTGCGGTTATCACTTAACACCAGCTCGCCCATGGGCTCGTCCGCCCAAATTGCATACGTAGGATGCTAATACTTACTGGAGCGGGTTTCCAACACATTCTGAAACCGCTGCCACTTAAGACGTAATATGGTGTTTAAAATACACGTGTACAACAGTTGCAAAGAATCGCAAATATCTTCGGAACCTTGCCTAAAGGGACTCCTTTTAATAATATATTTTAGTTATTAAATTATTATCATTATTATTTATTAATATTAATATTATTTTAATATTATTAATTTAGTATTTAATTAATTTATTTTCTTATTATTAGCGTAGCACGACTAATATCTATATATTAATACGTGAAGCAAAAACTTTGTATCCCTTTTTACGAAATTTTCGCGGACGGAGGAGTATGAAATTTTCCACATTTATAGAGAATATAGAGAAGAAGTGCACAATGCTAATATTTTTTTAAAATAATGCATAAAAGATACATTAAATCAATAAAGAAAACATTACACACACTACATACCATGTATTTGATGCACACACGCATGCATACTATTTATTGTCAAACTTTTGTTCTTGACGTCAGTTATCAAATTGAGATTAAATATTGTTCGTCTTTGTTAGTATTATTTATAGTGTAGTCTTAGCGAAATTTGTGATTACCTATAGAAGTATAAAATACAATCATAATAGTGTACAAACTTACAATTCCAATTAATTATAGTCGAATTTCGACTACTACGGGACCTCTAGTTTATGTAATTATCGCAACGTCACTATGACCTTCAATTCCTAGGATCGATGTGTCTCGGTCGTATTAAATTGTGATTGAATACTGATTACCTGTTAAACCAGTCATCCGTGTAGCGTGGATAAGGAAACGGATCGTTGCTACTGAAGTCGTACGAAGCCTCCGCATTCTAGAATAAAACAAACAAAGTTAATTTATGTTTTTTATTTTTTATTGCTTAGATGTGTGAACGAGCTCACAGCCTGGTGTTAAGTGGTTACTGGAGCCCATAGACATCTACAACGTAAATGCGCCACCCACCTTGAGATATAAGTTCTAAGCTCTCAAGTATAGTTACAACGGCTGCCCCACCCTTCAAACCGAAACGCATTACTGCTTCACGGCAGAAATAGACAGGGTGGCGGTACCTACCCGCGCGGACTCACAACAGGTCCTACCACCAGTGTTATGTAGAAAATTTTTGTACTAAGGGTAGTATGTAAATTGTAAAACTGTAGGTGAGTCTATGCAGTGTTGCTTGTCGACGGTTTTTTGTCACAAACTAGTCAAACGTTATGATATCAAAGATAAGAAAAGCTATAAAGCTTTTCAGATTACATGGGTATGTCTCATACCGGGACTTTCACTTTATGGTTGGAGTCTCTAAGCTGTAACCGCTCAACCTAAGATAGGATTAAAGCTCAGCTGGTCTTTTTAACGAATAAAAGGAAAAAACCTCTAAAATCACAGCTCGTCTGCTTTTTAGCGAATAAAAGGAAAAGCTCTAAAATGACGCTGAGAGAGCAAGCTTTCGAGAATAGAACAGAAAAACTTTGTCAATTGAGCAGTAATATGTGGCCAAAGGAACTAGGTTAGATATCCCGTCGCAGTCCGTATCTTCGTAAGAAATAGTGTTTGTCTGCGTATAGAATTTCTCGTCTCTTCTCTACAAAAACTAAGCGACCAGCAGCGATTAAAAATGTTGTTATTTAATTTCGTATTTATCAACGACAGCATGACACGCTATCATATGTAAACTACCATTTCATGTCATTTTTATCATTATAACATCGTAGCACTCTGTCAGTTATCAATGAAGCTTATCACATCGAAGTCACGATAAACAATGATCGATCGAGCTTTAACGGAACGGGCACTTGTATTATTGTTTTAAAGCATTTTATGAAGGCAACTTTTCGGTGTAAGTTCACGTAGTTTTTTTTTTTATTGCCTTTGTAGGCAGACGAGCATACGGCCCACCTGATGGTAAGTGGTCACCGTCGCTCATGGACGTCAGCAATGCCAGGGGCAGAGCCAAGCCGCTGCCTACCATAAAGTACTCTCCGCAAGCCTCGTTTGAAGAAGGACATGTCATAGCGCTCGGAAAACACCGTGGAGGATTCCTACAATCATTCTGTATTCTTGTTCAGGTTTGACAGATGAGATAGCGATTACGCCGAACATCTCGATGGTATACCCTACTCGGAATGGCCTTGACTCCTCTACTCGGAAGATATAAAGTTAAAGTCGTTAAAGGATAAGACGTCCGGTGCATACGTATCCAGCGTGAAATACGTACATAACAAATGTTCACGATTGACTTCCACGGTGAAGGAATAGCATCGTGTAATAAAAATCAAACCCGCAAAATTATAATTTGCGTAATTATTGGTGTTAGGACCTCTTGTGAGTCCTCACGGGTAGGTACCACCGCCCTGCCTATTTCCGCCGTGAAGCAGTAATGCGTTTCGGTTTGAAGGGTGGGGCAGCCGTTGTAACTATACCTTAGAACTTATATCTCAAGGTGTGTGGCGCATTTACGTTGTAGATGTCTATGGGTTCCAGTAACCACTTAACACCAGGTGGGCTGTGAGCTCTTCCACCCATCTAAGTCATAAAAAAAACCGTATATATACTATTTTATTTATTGTTAAAGTATGTAGTCAAGTTGAGAATAGATTAATATTGATTTTCTTTAATATTATGTAGCCTTAGCGAAACAGCCAGACTACCGGGCAACCAGGATTAAGAATTAAAACACTAAGATACTAAAAACGCGAAATAAATTCTTATATTGTGTCGAACTGACAATGAAATAAAAATTGCAATACGTTTTCGTATTTTTCTTTCTCTCACGATTATTTGTGTTTCTCTACGTAGACAGATCAACAAATAGTTGCTCCAAAGTAAATTGAATAAAGATAGTGTATTTGAGTATTAAGCCATCACTACTTTTTTGCCTCTTTATTTTCTATTGTTACTTTATCTTTACTGTATGTTATTTGTTCTGTTTCAATAAGAAATTTTGTTTACCGTCTTTTTCTGAGCGTTTACTTTCCCTGGGTCAACTAACTAAAAATCTTCCTTTGTAAGTATATTTTGACTAAATACAAATATGATAAAATAAATAAAATAAAATAAATAAACTACCTAACATTGAAGGGGCAATATATTCAGCTAACTCATAATATAAATTTTTATTTTCGTTAACATCTAACCTAAAATATAACTAGTCAGGTCATAAGTATTGTCACACAGTAAAAACTTTTCTTTTAGAATGCTGGCCACAAAAAAGTTTATTGAATTCGAATTTCGAATTGTTCATGAAAATAAAAATGTATACTTTTAGAATTTTACTCATTTTTAAATATGGAGTGGACGCTTAAAGAAGACCGTGTTGCAGTTATTGCGTTGCATCGTTGCGGTTACGCGCCAATTCAAATTTTTAACATACTGAAAAATTT